>MU227555.1:864900-900853 GCA_018584345.1 Thuja plicata
GAGGATATTTGTGCACAAGTATCAAGCTTCCATTTTTCTCCACCCTTGATTAAGACTTTTGCCTCTTAATCTCAATGGTCCATTTCATCTCATTTCTTATAAAAGGAGAGCTCTCTCCTTCATTTTCAGATCTTAGGTTTTAGATGCTAATGTTATGCTGCAAGTTTTCTAGGTCACTTTGGTGCTTTTTGAAGATTTGGAGCATTCTTTGCTTTTGCATCTACATGTTATCATAGTTTCATTTCTTGCATTATCATGGCATTCTTAGTTTAGATTTCCTTTGTGCTTTATATTAATTCATCTAGCCTAACTAGGAGGCTTTTTAATACTTGTTCTTTCATTTTCATAGCTTAGCTTGCATATTCATCTTAATCTAGCTTGTATTGCATTTCATTCTTGATTCTTGAGGATATTGGCATTCTTTCCCTTGTCTTCATTGAATCTCCCATTGCATGGTTTACTAACAAGGTTATAGGCTTAATAGCTCTACCTGAGAGCATTCTAAAAACCCTTGCACTCCATGCCTAGGGAGCTTTGGATCGATTTTTGAGACCTTATGCTTGAGTGTTCTTGAATGTAAGGATTCATAGAAGTGTGACACAATTAGAGCACATATGAATAACAACTTCTTGTGTGGCTATCTCAAAGATGTCAAAACCAACACACTGTAGATGTTTTATTATTTTTTTCTTCCAATCCAGATAATTTTTTCCATCGAATTTAGGACTCTCTTTTATGAAGTATGCCATATGATCTACCTTAAGCTGTTAGGCTTTCTCTCCAAGGCACTAGGCTCTGATACCAATTGTTAGAATAGTCCCAAAGGATAATGAGAGGGGGGGTGAATCAATTATCAGCTAATTTTATTCTTTTCCTTTACTAACTCCATAATACAATAAAGTAAATGCATATTAAGATAACACAATAGACAACACCACAATTTGGTTACTGGGAAACCAAATGGTAAAAACCCTGGTGGGAATTAACACCCACAATAAACTATACTTGTTTATAATGATCCATGTTAGAAGATCTTGCAACCCTATTAGGAGTTGTTCTTTACAATGCAATAAGTATAGTGACCTGGTTAAGGGTCGAACCCTGTTAGGAGTCTTTTACAAATAACCTAGTTAAGGGTGAGGGCTCACTATCCAAAAGCCCACTATAATGGTGAAGGCTACAACCTTCTGAAGAATAAATATGCACTATATCTAATGATGAATTATAGAGTAAACCTGTTGTCTTGATCAGTTCCAGTGTATTGTAATCTTTCACTTCTTCTTTACATAGATCCTTGATGAATGAAACACAACTGATATTCTGCTCTGTACATTTTCTATCTCTTATCTTATCATTTACACTTAGTGTTCCACAAATGACTTGCTATAAGCATCTTCCTCAACATATGACATCATGGGACCTGTTAGAAAACTCTTCATAACATCCTTGTCAGCTTTACTAATCACACAAGCATAATTACAAGCGCGCAATATAAACTAAATAGACGCAACGCTTCACTAAGTCAGCCTTACCAAATTAGCTCTAACTTTGCAATCTTGTTTAAACACGTTTGGCACCTTTGGATAACTGTCTTCAACTCATAAATAATCTTGAATATACATATGCATATCCCAAAGATAGGCGCAACTCAAGAACCAATGCAATATGTCAGCTCTGTCCAGACAAACTCCAGAAACTGTAACTGCCACATAATAGATTTATACAACATAACTAAAACATCACATCTGAGTCTACATGTATGAACAAAACATCAACAACATGTATACAAAATGAATATAATTGCGCAAGGCTTGATATCATTTTTTTGATAAGTACATATAGATCACTGCTGTATATTATATGTTTTCATCAATGACAAACATACAATCAACTAGCTGTTAAAAGTAAATCTCCAACATAATACTCTATAAAGAATCATAGATTGAAGAACTACAGAAACAAAGTATGGGATGAAATAGAAGCATTGGATGCATTCTTTATCGAATATGTACCGAGAAAATTTAATTCCAAGGTAGACTCTTTAGAAGTGTCCACCTCATTACTCCTCCCTCACCCATAGTTCAAGGATAAGAAGTACCAAGTAGAGGTCGTGTATCGACCATCTATTCCTGACAATGTGGAAGATTGACAAGTATTTGAGGATGAAGAGAACCTCCTTCTCTTCTTGGAGAGTAGTAGTGAATTAAATAAAGATGCCCCTAATAGTCATAACGGAAACTATCATGGCAAGCAAAAGAAAGATAAGTCAGATATCATCCAGCTACAAGGTAATATCATCCCTACCCACTTAGTTACCCTTGAAAAAATATTCAATAGACATGATACTTTTGTTAAGAAGAAGAGAATTGAAAGAGGTCCTACCACTAGTGAGTATGAAGGAATTAATATCAGGAGTGAAAAGATTCCCAAGATGATCAATATTGGGAAATGCTACACTAAAGAAGAAATGGAAGAGGCTTGGAAACTCTTCCTGGAATATCAAGATGTTTTTGCCTAGAGTTATGAGGATCTGAAAAGCTTTATGACCGGTAAATTCAAACACCAGATTCCCTTAAAACCCAAGGCTACCCCATTCAGGAAGAAACAAATAAATTACAATCCCAAAGTTGTTGATGCAATATTTAGGGAAGTGGATAAAATGCTTAAAGAAAGGATTATCTACCCTATTCATCACTCTACCTGGGTCGTGGATATAGTACCTGTGAGGAAGAAGAACGAAAAAATAAGGATCTATGTAGACTTCAGGAATCTCAATTAGTCCTATTTGAAGGACAACTATGCTCATCCCAACATGGATCATCTATTGCAGATTGTAGCTAGAGCTGAGATGATGTCCATGTTAGATGGCTTCTTGAGGTACAACTAGATAGAACTGGAAAAAGTAGATCAACATAAAATAACTTTCACTACTTTGTGGGGAACTTTCGCATACCACAGAATGCCATTTGGGTTGATCAATGCTGGAGCTACCTTTCAGGGAGGTATGGATCTTTCTTTCAGTGATATGAAGAAAAAAATAATTGGTATGTATCTAGATGATCTTACTGTGTTTTCCAGAAAAAAGTGTAGATAATATAAATGTTTTAAGGAGAATATTGCAAAGGTGTAGCGAGGATGAGATTTCACTGAATCCCAAAAAGTTAGTTTTCTGCGTGACCGAAGGGAAATTTCTGGGTCACATTATTTCCTAGGAGGGCATAAGAATTGACCTAGAAAGGGTGAGAGCAATCCAACAATTGAGCTTACGTGTAAAAAAAAATGGAGTGAAATCATTTTTTGGTCAGGTGAACTTTCTTAGGCGGTTCATTCTAGATTTTTTTGAAATTACCAAGTGCATAGTGGATATGATGAAAGGAAATGTAAATTTCAAGTGGAATGACACTGGTAAACAAGCTTTCAAAAGTATCAAGAATGCCATAGCCAATAACCTAGTGTTGTCACCTAGATTACCAGAAAGATTTCATAATTTATTGTTATTCTTCTGAACACACTATATCGGCTATTCTCATGCAGGAGAATGGGGAGGGAGTTCAAGCTCCTATCACTTTTATGAGAACACCTCTAAAAAATCATGAGCTAAGATACTCTCAGACTGAAAAGCATGCTTTCGTAGTAGTAAAAGCTTTAAAGAATTTCACATTCTACATTTTACACTCTCACTCTCTTGTATATGTGCCTGACATTATAGTAAAAAAAAAATTAACTTAGCAAGACATGGGATGTAATAACAAAGGAGAATGGGTAGCTAAGACTCATGAATATGACATAGAAATCAAGCCCACTAAACTAGTGAGAGGAAATGCACTATGCAAGGCAATGTAAGAAAACATAGAGGATGAAGACCCTAAAAATACATAATTGGTCCTAGCTGTAAGTATACAAGATCCCTGGTTTGAGAATATTGTGTATTTCTTGACATATGGTGAATGCCCTGAAGGATTGACTTTGAAGCAAAGAAGAGATCTAAAATTGAAAGCTTCTAAATATATAATTTGGGAAGATAGATTGTATAAGAGATCTATAGATGGAAATTTCCTACGGTGCATTGACAAACAACAGTAAGAGAAACTGTTAAGGGTGTTTCATGATGAAGCTTGTGGTGGACACTTCTCCTCATTAGTTACACCGTTCAAGATATTGAGACAGTACTATTACTGGCCAGGAATTTTTAGAGATTCATATCATTGGGTAGAAAGATGTGAAAAATGTAAAATGTTTACTGGAAAACCATAGTTAGTAGGACTACCCCTCAGACCAGTGATAATTGAAGGTCCTTTTCAATAGTGGGGTCTTGATTTCAATGGTCCTATAAATCCCACATCTAGCATAGGCCATACCTACATAATCATTGTGACTGACTAATTCATGAAATGGGTGGAGGTGAAAGCAATCAAGAAAACTACTTCAGGGGTAGTATGTGAGTTTATCAAAGAGAACATCCTAGTAAGGATTGGTGTGCATATTAAGTTAGTTATGGATAATGCCACATACTTCTCTTCTCAGGAAATTACCAAATTTTTTTTTGAGTATGGCATTATGATCAGTCATTCATCTGACTATTTACCTCAAGGAAATGGCCAAGCTAAGTCCAGTAACAAAAAGTTGATGAACATCATGAAAAAGCTTGTGGCAGACAATCAGAGGACTTGGCACAAGAAAATATATGAAGCCCTCTAGGTAGATAGATTGAATCATAAAAGAGCCATTTGTGTATCTCCTTTTGAACTTGTTTATGGGATCAAAGCCAGTCTTCCATTGCCATTAGAATTGGCAACTTGCAAACTGAGAATAATAGTAGAAGACGGTATATATGAAGATGGTTTAGAAAACAAGATTCTATACCTAAACAAACTTGAACAAGAAAGAGATAAAATGGTAGATAATATCACACAACATCAAATGCATGTGAAGAACTTGTTTGATAAAAAGAGAAGACCCCAAAGCTTTATCGAGGGAGATATGGTGTTGTTATGGGACAAGCACAGGGCACCCAAAGGTATGCATGGGAGGTTTGAAACATTGTGGAAAGGATGATTTAAGATCCATCAAGAATTTGAGAGGAATTCTTTTAAGATGACTTATCCAGATGGTGAAGCATTACCCATGACATACAATGGTTAGGACTTGAGGCTGTATCAGATGTGAATTTGAAATAGGTAACCCCTGTATTGTACCATAGTTACGTTTAGTTCCTGGCTTTTTTTCCTTAGTTGGGTTTCCTTTCTGTTTTCTTTTCCGTGTCTTGTTTTAGTTTTGTTGTGAGCCACTATTTTTTTGAGCTTTTTTAAACTAGAGATTTGAGTTCCTTGCTTGGACATGTGAATTCCCAAGTCCCCAGATAGAGCCAGTTGTTGCCCCACTTTTGGTTTGCATATGTTTAAGACAAAGTGGATGTTTAATGTGTAGTAGTGGTCTTGAAAGCTTCATGTAAGTCCTGATTCTAAGTCTAGATGTCCTCTTAGGATAGGAGACCTTTACTGGATTTCCCTAAATTGCCTTCTCTTTAGTGAGCCAGGAGGAATTGGTCTCTGAGATCGTGTTTCATTGGGTAAGTTAAGTTCCCAAATTTGGTAAAGGTCATGTTTCGAAGGATTCAAACATTGGTTTTATATGCAATTGAAGGTTTTTCCTTAAATAATTCCATTTGGAAGCATGGTGGAAAATTGTTTCTGAGCTTCTCCTCAGTGGAAAATCACTTGTAGAGTGTGTTTTCTACAACAGACAAAACTTAGAGTATCAGAGGTCAGTGGAAGTTGGAAATGAGAGATTTGGGAATAAGAAAGCTTTGGGAATTCATATTAAATATTTTCCAAGAAAAAGGAATGATTGAATGAGGAATAATTCAAGATGTAAGATTATTGGCGAAAAAGAAAAAAATGGCTTCTCTACTACTCCAACACGCGGGTTTCTCCCTACGGAGTGCGTCTTCCACCAAATCATTTTATGGAATAACTTTAAAGAAGAATCAATCTCATGAGTGATCTAGGGAATAAAGAAAGAAGATGAAATCAAGACATTCCATTTTAGCATCCCAAAGAGATAAAATTCTTCCTCAATGGATTTTTGAGTAGCGAGTACTCCCAAGGTATTTCTCCGCCGAGAGGGAAGCAGAAAAGTGATTTTTCGCTACCTCCAAAAAGTTACCGTTACGGTTACTAAAGTGAAAGGATGTTTCTTAATGGCCCATAAGGGTAAAGTAATTAATTCAAATAAAGCCATTTTACTCTATAGAAGACTTTTTCATTAATTTATTAGTTTTTTCGTTCGTATGGCGTGGGAAGTCATCCATTAAATGGTAAGAATTCAAAAAGTTATAAAATCAGCAAAGTATTCCAGACATGAGCTACCATTTGTTTGACGAATTGCTTGAATTTAAAATTCTTAGTGATAGTTGTTCATTGCTCTTGCACTCCTGAGAGATATACTTTATTCCCAAATCATAATCAATTGAAGTATGACTACAAGATTCACGAGATTCAATGGGATGAATAGTATCACATCTGATTGGCATAAGATTATGGACACCTCCTTAAAGTTCTTCGATATGTAGAACTTTCAAAGAAGATTGAAGGAAAGACAGATGCACCCTATCACTAAGAAATTAAAAGACAACAGGTTAGTAGAAGTGGCCTATTTTCCTATTTTTGTTCAGTCTCTTGAGCTGGTTCAAGAGTGCATAGCTTGGTATAATCCAGATACCAAGAAAATCCTCCTTCCCATTGACATAGTGCTTCTGTCCATTGATCGAGATTCTATCTAGAACTCTTTGAAAATTCTAGAGTAGGCTAAATAATCAGAAATGACATATAGTTGGGCGGTTACCAAATATGTAGCAAAGAAGGCAGTATGGAAGAAAGAAAAAATGAAGGCATGGTTTCAAGAGCCGAGGAGCACTAAAGGCAAGTTTCCCAAAACATTATATGGTACAAATTAGAAGCCAAACATTGTAGACATCTTGGTGTTGTTCCAGAGGATCTGAGGTGAGAGTGATGCACTGAACTTCATGGAGCACCATTTCTTCTTAGTCCAGGTGATTTGTTATCAACACCATTTCATCGATTGGGCTCTTATGGTAAGAAAAAATCTTTCCAATGCCCTAAGTAGAGCTACATGAGTTCTACATGTCTTTAGGCCTTATATATATATATATATATATATATATATATATATATATATTGGCCACAATTCAAATTTGGCTAGGGCTTCCTAGATTAGAAGAGTTCCTAGATGATGTTAAAAGCTATGAATTTTTCCCATGTCTGCAATTACATAATAGTTATGCTAAATACCTCAGAGTTAATGATTCATTCACAATGAGACTATGCAGGGAGCTACAAGGTTGTCTAGAAAGGAGATTTTCTCTTGACACCATGGCTTTTATCAGCCAATTTGGGTGCTTTTTCATTCAATTTGTGGATTTCTCATATATTCATCCTGTAGGATTTGATGACTTCCCTTTAAAGTTGCCTAGATATCCTATTGATATGATCATGCTGGTTGAGGTGATGGGGTAGGCACTCCAAGTGAACCTGATCTATGCTGATGCTAAGAAGAAGGGCTACAATTTTTTGATGACAATTGGAGCCTACAGTTGTGCATCCCGGTCCGAGGTAAAGAATGTTTTGAAGACATTCTCAAAGAGGTTTCAGTTGGAGACATATGATGTCTTGAGGCCACAGTATGACCCTGTAAATTATGCCCCTAATATCTTGCAAATGAGTTGTGCAATTCATCATGTTGATGATATTGAAGACTACTGGGCTAATTGCAAAGATTACTTAGAAAGCCGAGAGAGATTCTACGCCAGGTTAACCATTGAAAAAATCAAATAGTTCAAAGTTAACATTGAAGTGGAGGGATTGGAAGATGATGGTCAACATATGTATATGATAATACATATTTGGAGAAAATAAAGCCACTCCCTATAAGCTCCAAGCCCATGCTAGGGCAGGCCATTAATGACCTAGAAACCTTGATGGGTGGGATTGACAAAAGAATAGAGTAGTGGCTCAAATGGACTGCAGGAAGAAGGAAGAGGTCGGAAAGGAAGCCTCCTACTCAAAGGACCTCGGAAAAAGATACTTCAAACATTGCGACAACTTCTTTAGTAATACTCCCAACCATGGCCAAAGGTTCATCTCAGCCAGCTGGTGGAGGTGATGAACCTCCAGAGAAAGAAATCCAACCAAAGAAGACATGTGGAGAAGGCCCACTTCTAGACCTCGGGTCAACAAAGGAAGCAATTTTTATAGACCTAGAAAAGCCAATAGAAGAGTCCACTAAAGGTGCAGGACATGATAAATCAACTAAAGCCATCACTGTAGATACACAAGTCAACACTTCAACCCAAGATACTCCAAGATGAGGGTCCCCTGTTGTAGTTGAAGTGGGTGAGGATACCTCCAATACCTTAGCCACATAATTGGATGAGAGGGTTGAAAAGTAGAAAGAAGCTTTTGAAGTCATCAGATTGGTCTCCTCCTCACCAACATCTATAAATCCATTTGCTTCTAGGCCTAAAGCTACTCTTCTAGTAATCACGAAGATATTCATAGAATATTTGGTTTCTGCTACCAAAGCTACTAGTGCTGAATCATGGATAGAACATACTTTGGAGTGGAAAAGAAAGAGAGAAGAGGAAGGAACTTCCAAAAAAGATACTGTCTCATGGGCCTTGCAACCCAGATCCATAGTGGGTATAGCAAAGAAAGTGAAGACAATGTCTACACTGAGCCGAGATCCTGAAACAGGGCATTTCACTATGGAGGTGGCCAAGCCTACAAATGAACACAGAATTGAAGATATGACTACCTCCAACATTTAGTTTAGTCATTTGACATGGGGCTCACTCGGCATGACACCAAAGTAGACTGGTGGAAGTCCACCAATGTGGTAATAGAAGAAGATCTTGAAGAGCTCAAAACTGCTAAAGTTCAGCTCAAAGCAGAAGTAGCTGAGCTAACTAATTTCATCAGATAGCTCATCACTCTGATAGCAAGTGTTCCCAACACCCAAACCACTTTTGATCCCAGTATTGTAGAGAACTAAGCTATTATAGCCAAGTTGCAAGAGGACAAATATTTTGGCCCAATTGGTAAGCGATGGATCAAGAGGCTCGAGTCTGAAGGGCTAGTAGTTGTTGAGAAACTGGGTAATGCTATCTTAAGGTTGGAAATAGAGAGGAGTAATATTGATAAGAATTTGTAAAATATCACATCTAAGAGGGTTAGATGCCAATAATGCATAGTAATGCATCATGTGGTAGTGAAGATGAAGACTAAAGAGGCTTCAAAGGCCAAGATATTACAGAAAGGAGACGAGCCTTTGATCGAATGGCTTCAAAGATTGGAATTTAAGATCGAGATGATCATCCAAGCTAAAGTAGGATTGCAGCAAAAAGATGTCAATATAAAAGAGGAGAAGAGAAAATATTTTAAAATCCTTCAAGGTTTGTATGCAGAATCACAAAAAAGTGGTCAGGGCAAAGAAATGATCGGATTGGCTAGTATGCATAAATCATTTTTTGATTATGTGCATAAGCTGTCAGAGAAATCTTCCACTCATTTGGACAAGATGCCAGAGCTCCAACAGTTGAGTGGATGTATCTTTAAAGCCATGGAAGAGCTGAAAGATCAGACAGATGCAATTAAGAGCCTATCCAAATAACATTCCAGATTGCTCATCAAATATACCAATGTCCATGTTAATAGACATGAAGAGCTCATCCAAGTCATTACAACTGTCACCACCTATAGGGATAAATTAGACAAGGGGAAGTAAACCAAATCCTAGATAGATTCCCTATTGTATGAAATTTTGATAGTATTGTAACAGATAAACTTTTGTTTTTCATTTTTGATTGGAGAAGTGGAACCGTTTCGGTTACCCTTTTTGGAACGGTCCAACTCTGGAACCCTATATGTACTATTTTCCAAATCAATGAAAAGGTCAGCTAAATTTTGGTGTGAAGGATAGAATTTTTGTGAGTCAAATTTTTATGTCTGAATGCCATTTATTTAACTGCTCCATTGCATTGCATTTATCTATCTTTTAAATTTGAATGTTTCTTTGGAATTAGATTTAGAGTTTGTGATTGAACCAGAATTTTGTATTGTGATATGATATAGTTAATTAGGGGGAAATCTAGCATTTTTATAAATTTGGGAGATGTCCATGTGGAATATATTGATTCATAATCATTTCATTACTAAATCTCTAAGTCTTGCATTTGCATTTTCATTATCAGTTATCGCATTAGCAGTTTTAAGGATTCGTATGATTGAGGAAGTCTTGAATTTGGCTAAAGTTAGGATCAGATTTATCCTACCTGAGCTATTTCCTATCTAGGGTTACCTTGGTTTACCTCTTCTATTCTCGGGTCAAGAACATACCACTGTTAAAATAGGAAGAATCAATATTCATTGAAAATATTTTACTTAAGGGAGCTGTACCTTCAGATTCAGAGGGAAATTAGTTGTTTGGTCATAATTTCCTAAATGTTGTATTCAATTGTTCTTAAATATTTGGGTATTCTAGAGTTAAAGCATAAAAGAATAATTTTTTTACCAACACATACCTCATCCAAAATTTTTAGAGTTAAAACTTAGCCAGACTTACTATAAGTCCAAATCCTCCACTAAATTGCTAAGATGAGGACTCACTTCAAATTTGGGTCCAATCTTTGAGGTATAGATTGGTTGAGCCAATGTATACCTAGGTATAGATTGGTTGAGCTGATCTTTACCCTCTAATCAGGGCCCAAATCAGGATCATGGGTCTAGGGAAATGAGAGGATGTGACACAACTAAGGACATAACTAAGGGCAATGAGTAGAGAGTATAAATTCCATAAATGGTGATATAGGGATTAGGTGATGAAATAAACTATGGGATTGGAGGAAAAATAGAGGATCACTCTCACAAATAAGGTCTTACCTTGAGTTTTGAATAAATTGACTCAAAAAAAGACTTATAATATTAATTTAATGGTTCAATGAGCGTTAGAAGAATGTGAAATTAATGTGGGAACCCATACATACTAAAATAGGGAAAGAATAAATATATACTTATAGATGCAAACTTTTTAGGATAGTACATTTATCCCCCACTTTCATCGGAGGATGAGTCGACCTCGAGCTCACAATAAAGTAGGAGAGAGAGAGAGAGAGAGAGAGAGATGTAATCATGGGAAAATTACAAAGAGATAAGATATATCTAAGTTTAAGGACACAAAACCCCAAACCAAGGACCTTAACTTGTACATCCATGTACAATGACACATAAAACAAAGACCAAACCCTAAATCTTACTAAGGTTCTAAGTCAACTAGTTGAAGAGACCTTAGTAAAGAGAATGTCTCGATTGCTAGTATCACACTAAAAAAGTTATTGCAAAAGCACAAGTGGTCACATGAAAAGAGAAAGAGTGCACATAAAAGGTTAAAAATACTCCATGATCCAATCAAATAGCAAAGTGTATTATGATATGATATCATGGAGGAGCGAAAAGGATAGCCATGGATGACACCAACTATCCAGGTGTGTTGTGCTAGGTGATCCAATATACAGAGAAGAAAGAGAGAGAGTGAGGAAATGGTCTAGAAAATTGTGTTATGCTAGTTCCCCTCATCAATGAGAATGTAAAGAGGGAGTTGATGGTCTAGTGCATCCTAGTCAACTCATGAAAGTGTATGCAAATGAGAGGTAAAATGGTCTAGCAAATTGTGCTATGCTAGTCAACTTGTTGGGTCTCAAAACTATAGTTTGGAGAATGGCATAAATTCCCAACATTTATAATCCCAAACATATAATTATGGCCAAAGAAAATAAATCACCCATGAAGGTATAATTCCTCTACTCTTCTGGCTCTACCACAAACAAGGTGGGTACACTTGATATCTAGCACTTCTTTCACAACAAATTAGATCACAATACCTTTGGAATATTCCATTTCTCCTTAACAAATAATTTCAATTTAGCATATGAATTGAAAATAATCTAGACTACTACCTATCCTCAAATTTAGATTTATCTCCTAATTGGTTGAAAATGAAATGAAAGATGCTATTGAGTGTAAATTCATATTCTCTGAAACAATCAAAGACCAGTTCCTTATCCAATTTGGGAAATGGAGTCAATATTTATCAGAATCTCATGTACAACTCTAAGAGATGGGTTTTCATACCTTTTAGAAACACCATCAACTATCCAATCCAATTAATGTAGATTTTTTGAATACATTGCAAATCACTAGTTTAATTGAATTTAATTCCTTATCAGGAAACCAATTAAACAAAAGCGAATAGAAAAAAAACTTCGGTAGTATCTTCTAATAATCATGTTGATATGCAGAACAAATAACTGTCCACATAAGTTTTGAGAACAATAATTGAATTCAAATTCAATAATCACCAAGGAATAGAATAATCAAAAAGTAACTTCCATACCACAATCTTGAGCTGAAAAAGTTGGATCTTTGTATTAATTTTGAAAAAGATAGGTACAATTGAGGCTTTTCTATTTTTTTACATGTATGTACCCCTCTCTTTTTTTCCCAATCTGACTTCTATTAATATTTAAACTCCCTTCCAACATGGTTGTGGATTCCTCAGAGAGGAAATGAAAATATTCTAACCCTATTACATGTCATTTTCAAAAATCACTAAGAAAATTACACATCCCTATGAAACCCAATCATTACATATTATCAAAAAGGAGTGTTTAATAACGACTATCAAAATGAAGTTCTCAATCAATACAAAGTCTAGCGACCAGTCGGTTCATCTCCTCTTGGAACTATTTTTTGTTGAAACTGTGCTCCTAAAAAATGGTGTATAGCTCTGCCTTCTCCCGTTCTACCTCCAAATTGAAAATTTCACTCTGGTACCCATCATAACTAGTAGAAAGGTCCCAAGAAGAAGAAATGAGATCATTCAGAAGATCCTACTAGTTTTCCTCATCGAAATCCAAATATGAATGGAAAATTGGATGTGGATTTTCGTTCGATGGTCCTTCAACCATCGGAAAACCAATTATACTATCTTAAGTTTATAAAAATATTTTTGTTATGCTAAGTCCCTATCAAAAGCATCTTTATAAAGATATCAATCACCAACTTGACAGCCACATTAAATCTTGAAAGAATGTTTCACATAGGGTATCTTTCTTTAGAAAAGTAATAATAGTAAATATAAATGAATAACTTGTTTCTCACAGTATTTTCCTTCCTTGACGTCTTATCAAAATATTGCCTTAGATTATATATTGATAAACTTATTAATTAATCCCTTTTAATTCCCCTTGATTTCAAAAGATACACCTGCAAAAAATCCAACTGGCATCATCACCTTAATTCCTTACTAATAACCACTCTCTATTTGACACCAATGTTGTAGAGAATCTTGGGTCTTAAATCAAACTGGTTTCACAAGGTGTTTCCTACGCTCATTGAACCATCTAAAGTTTCTTTATTTTCTTCTCCTTTTTCTTCACCTTTCCAAGGTGACCAAGGACTTGTCTTAGGTCTCCTCATAAGGCCTTTCCCTCAAAAAAATCCCCAATTAACTAAGGAGTTCCAAACTCCTCCTCTAAGAGCCTTTCTCTTCACTTCCTCTATCAAGCACCCAAACCCTTGTAGTTAATATCTTCCCATGGACTTGTAGCAGGTCATTAGTGGATGTGAGTCACCTTAGTTCCTCGAAATTTCATGATCCTAAGTCCTTTGGTTCCACTCCAAGAACCCCACAATCTTATCTTGTAGAAAACATGCATAGTAGATACCTAATTGAATTAGCCCCAATTCATGTGTTTTTGGGATATATTTCTCAAAATTCTCACACAACCCCAAGACATATTACCATTTTTGGACATCCTTTATCCTCCTTCCTGAAATATTTCAAAATGGGTTCTCGGTTCCTTATTTGGTTAGATCAACTAGTAGGTGCTCAAACTATGCCTTCCTAGGTCTCAACTAGGCTATGACAAAGATCAAACAAAAAAACTTCACCGGGCGATTAGGAGCATTCATAAAACACTTTAATTAGGTCTTCTTGACCTCAAATATTCCTTCCATGCACATATTTCACACCCATACACCTGAATTTTCACATTCTATTCACCATTTTCTCACATCATGCTTGTCACATTTCTTATGCCAAGCCTAGGGCTTCATGTGAAAAATTGTGTTTCTGCTTCCACAACTCTACAACCTACAAAATCTACTAAAATACAACTTATTCTAACATTCCCCAAAATTCATCCTATTCCCATAGTGGAATGTTACAATTTAGGGCCTTTTGCATGCAAACACCCTACTGAAGGATTACAAACTCATTTAGAATCAAAATAAGACAACTTCTATCTACAAATACTTAGGGACTTCAAATAAAATGTAAAGAAAGCTGAAAACATAAATTTGCACTACCATTCTTGGTAATTAATACTACCAATTTGTACAGATCCATACACTACACTAAAAAAACAAATTAACAAAGAAAAAATAGTAAATGTGGAAAAAAACTTGTCTTTCTTTCCTAAATCTTTCAACAACCTCTGCAAATCAGTTCCAAGGCCTTTTAAAATCCTTTGGAACAGTTTCAACCACCTGCAATGACCCATGAAACCATCGAGCATAATGCTCTAGGAGCACCTAGGGTTAAAGGCCCTTATTTGTTCAGCACCTTCCTAGTTGCTTAGGACAATTAGGAAGGTTCAAGAATATTTTGGATTTGTTTAGGATTTTTTAAGTTGGTTTTTGTATGTGTTTTGTTCATTCACTCATTGTATTTACCTAAGAAGGAAAATGGGTCAAATTGTTGAATGAACACCCTAGTTGCCTAGGAGACTATTTTTAGATTATTTTTGTGATGTAGAGGTGGTTTGTAGGCCTCTAGCAATCCAACCTATTCATTAGACACATGAAAAAGTGAAAATTGCAAGAAATGTGCAAAAAGTTGCTCATGCAACAATTTTGCAACTTTGCAACTTTTAAAATTTGCTTGATATGTCCTAAAAAGATGTTTTTTCCTAAATGGACAAATGGGTCAGTTATAACATTTTTTATGACAAGGGGAAGGCTATTTAAGATCTCCCAAGCCACCATTTTGAGGTTGGATGTCTTATTGTTTTAATTTTCAGTTAATAAGAAGTTGCAGACTATGTATTTAACTGTATTTGAGCATTTTTTAGTAACAAAGATAGTTAATAGATTGAATCTTGATCTTTTATATTGTATTTAGGTTCTTATGATTTTTTAGAGACATTTTTTTGAAGGATGTTTTTTAGTAGTTTCCATTTTGTAATATCTTTTTAAGTTTCTTTGAAGTTGCAGTCTCCAGGTCCAATTCTGGACTGTACATAGAAAATGGCTCCTAGAGGTTCTTGAATCCATGGTGAGAAAAATGTTCCTAGATGGAACTCAAGATGAGCCACTATACATAATTTTCCTTTTTGTTTTCGTAGGAGAAGATTTATCCATGAATTTTGAGCTCTTTCCCTAGGCGAGCTTGGTATAGCCTGACTAAGGAAGAAAGAGAGAAAGTGGTGCAAAAATTGCAAGGTTAGATTGGAAAACACAATCCAATAGTTGGATGATGAAAAGGGAGAGGTAATACAACTCTCTAAGAAGTGGTAGTAGTGGAGGAATTGAATTCACAAGAAATGAGAGAAAATGCAACATAAGACCTAATTAGCCCTACATTTAAGGACAATATACCTAAGAGTTTTCAAGGGTTGTATGAATGGTTTCAAGAATCCAAACCCTAAAAATATTGAATATTTTGGAAATGGGTATTAGAATCTACAATTATTTTTGGGGTTTATTTAGGGGGGTTTTTGTGAAAGAATCCAAAAATTATGCCTGATTAGGGCTACAAGCAAGCACTAGGCCTAATCCTAGATTGTAGGAGTTTGATGGCTGAATGGATGTTTAATGGTTTCATCTCCTCAATAATGTCATGAAATGACCCAAGGAAGTAATAAAAAACCATGCAAGGTGTTGTGATTGTATTGGCGTACATTGATATAATTCACCTTTGATGATTCAGTGAGCACTGAGAAGGAGCTTGATTGATAGAATGGATATTGAGTAGGAGGTAGAATTTATTAGTGACTTGCCTTAATATTATAGTTGAGATATCCCTAGAAGGCCTAGGAATAAGGCCTTGGAATATAGTCAAGTTGAATCGAGACTGAAAGATCCCATTCCTATCAGATTGGTATTAGAGCCTAAAGATTGGGCTTGTGTTGTTTGGACGCTATCTTTGCAATAATTAGTAGATTCATCCAAGATGGTGACTAATGCTAAGCTAGAAAAGGATGTAGAAGAGAAAAAATATCTGAGTAGACTCCTAAGGGAATAGTTGTCCAACATGGAAACTAAGTTATAAGAAGTGCAGCTTAAGACTGCAACAGTCAATGAGCTTTTGAGAGAGAGTGAAGGAAAGGGTAAGTTAGTGGCTGAGGAAGATATAATACAAGAGCCAGACCCTATGCTTCAAGAAGAGCCATTATTGAAAGCTTTAAAATCTATAAGTGGTAAGTCCTTGGAAGGTGTGCCTATAATCATTGGCAAGATGGAACCAGAAGTCTTAATGGAGTGGATAGAAGGACTTGAAAATCACTTTGAATGTGATAATTTTGTAGAGGCTCAAAAAGTTAGAATAGCCAAGACAAGGTTGAGAGGGACTTCTCTCACTTGGTGGATGTTTTTCCAAGATGAAAGGACCAAAGAAGGGAAGAATCCTATAACCAGTTGGAAAGGCATGGTGGCCAAAATTAGACAAACTTATCTTCTTGATGATTATGAGGTGCAATTGCACAAGAAAAGATAAAATTTGAGACAGAAAGACTTAGAAGTCCGTGCCTATATAGAAGAGTTTCATAAGTTATGCCTAAGGTCACATGTAATAGAGGAAGAGATACTAATAGTGGAAAGGTATCTGAATGGTATCAAGTGGAATATCCAAGAGGAAATTAGCCTCTTAAGCCCCAAGATTGTACATCAATGTTATCAGATAGCTCTCAAGGTAGAAGAGAAGCTCAAAATGAAACATGAATAAAGCAATAGGAGCAGAGCTAGAGGAAGAGATGGTAGAGGCCAGAGGGGAGGTTTTGGTGGAAGGAACTTTGAGGTGAAAAATTAGAGTGAGTCTAAACTCACTGAGAGTCAGGGAGAGTCTAGTAACACAAGAGGTGGTTACAATAGATGAAGAGGCTCAAATAGAAATTCAAGAGGAAGATCTAATAACCAAGGGATAGGATCTTATTTCCCTTCAATGAAGTGCTAAAGTTTCCATCAGTATGGGCATCCTTCATATAGGTGTCATGAGAAGATTTCTACCTCACAAGGAGGAGAGAAAAGAATTAATTATGTGCAAGAAGAGTCTTCTAGTACAAAGTCAGTAGGGACCTCGCCCTAGATTCAGAGATAGGGGAGAATCTGATGATCCAAAGGAAACTTATCAAAGAGCCCATCAAGGAGAATCCAAGGAAAAGAAGATCCCTATTCAGAGTTAAATGAAAGGTACTAGGTAAATTTTGTAAATTTTTCATAGATTTTGGTTCTACTGATAACATAATTTATATGGAAGCTATTGAAAAGTTAAAATTAAAAAATATTCTCATACTAACCCTTTCAGAGTCACTTGGTTGAATAAGATCAATATGTGTTGGTAAATGAGAAAGCTTGGGTGGAATTTTCCATAGGGAGGTATAAGGACAAAGTGTTGTGTGATGTCTTACCCATGGATGCTATCCATCTATTTTTGGGTAGGCCTCGGCAGTTTCACAATGCTGCAATGCATGATGGAGCCAAGAACTCCCATTCTTTTAAGAAAGATGGAGTGAATTTCAAGATACAATCAATCTTGGAAGAAGGATAAGTGAAGAAAGGGGGTCCTAACATACTTTTGGTTGGAGAAAAAGAATTTTTGAAGATACTAGAGGAAGAAGGAGGAGTGGGATTTTTTTTGGTCTTAAAGCCTAAGGATGAGAAGCGGAGTAAGAAAGAAGAGTTACCTTTAGAAATACAAGAGTTGTTAAAAAATTACCAAGACATAGTTAGTGATGGTAAATCAGCTAGCCTACCACCTAAGAGGTTCATTAGTCATCAGATTGATTTCATCCATGGAGCCTCACTCCCAAACAAAGATGCTTATAAAATGACCCCACAAAAAATGCAAAAATTGCTAACCAAATTCAAGAGCTACTTGATCAAGGGTTGATTAGAAAGAGAATAATTCCATGTGATGTTCTCACTTTCCTAGCCCCAATGAAGGGTGGTACTTGGAGGTTTTGTACAGACTCTAGGGCCATAAATAGGATTACTATCAGGTATAGATTCCCAATAACTAGGATAGAAGATTTGATGGACTGTCTAGGGGGAGCTAAGTATTTCTCCAAAATAGATCTTAAGAGTGGGTACCATCAGATAAGAATTAAAGTGGGAGATGACTGGAAAACTTCTTTTAAGACCACAGAGGGACTCTATGAGTGGATTTTTATGAATTTTGGGTTATCCAATGCCCAAAGCACATTTATGAGATTAATGAATGAAGTGTTCAAAGACTTCATTGGAAAGTGGGTTGTGGTGTATCTAGATGACATATTAGTGTTTAGTAAAAGAAAGGAGGATTCCCTTAATCACCTAAAAATGGTAATGCAAAGACTACATGAGGAGAAGTTGACAATAAACCTACAAAAAAGTGAGTTCATGAAGCAGGAGCTAGTATACTTGGGTTTTGTTATATCAGAGGGAAAATTAAAGGTGGAATCAAGCAAGGTAGAATCCACCTTGAATTTTCCTACACAAAATTCAGCCATAGAGGTAAGAAGCTCTCATGCACTAGCATAGTTCTATATGAAGTTTATCAGATAGCTTAGTGAAATTAGTGCACCTATTTTGGTTACAATAAAAGGAGGCATGTAAGCCAAATTCTAATGGAATGAGAAGACTGGTAGGGGATTTGAGACTTTGAAGAAAATGATAGCCACCCAACCGACACTTCCTAGTTTTGACAAGTTGTTTAGTGTGGAATGTGATGCTAGTAATGTTTCCATAGGTGAAGTTTTGAGTCAGGAGGGAAAGCCAGTAGCTTTTCATAGTGAAAAACTAAGTGATGCAAAGAAGAAGTACTCGTCATATGACTTAGAACTAAATGCATTGGTGCAAGAACTAAGTAAGTGGAGACATTACCTCCTTCCTAAGGAATTTGTATTTTTTTACTAACAATCAGGCTTCAAGTTTTATGAATTCACAAGATAAGCTAAACCATAAGCATATGAATTTGATGGAGTATATCCAATCCTATAACTTCACCATCGAGCATAAGTAAGGATTTCAAAATAAGGTGGCAGATGCATGGAGCAAAATATTTCTCACATTGCAAGAAATTCAGTTAAGAAGCATCGGCATAGAAATTTTCAAGGATTTGTATCTGTATGATGATCACTTCTCAGCAGCCTACAAGGTATGCAAAGAATTTCAAACCACTTTCATGGTGAGTACTCTAATTTTACCCTACAAGAAGGTCTTCTATTTAGGGGAGGACAACTTTGTGAACCTAGAGGTTCAATGAGGGAGAACATAGTGTAGGAGAAGCATAATGTCTTGTTGAGTGGACATTTTGGTGGCATAAGACCTTAGAGTTGGTAAAGAGATACTATTATTGGCCAAAAATGGTTCGGGATATCTAGAGATATGTGAAGACTTGTGTAGCCTGTCGAAAGGCTAAAGGGACTTCCTCTAATGTAGGGTTGTATCAACCCCCTCCAATCCCAAACAGACCTTGGGACTACCTCAATATGGATTTTTTAGTTAGACTTCCTAAGACCAAGCAGGGAAGGGACTACATATTTGTGATTGTGGACAGGTTTAGCAAGATGGATCACTTTGTGCCATGTAAGACCACGCATGATGGATGTTATATATAAAATCTCTTCTTTAGGGAAGAAGTAAGGATAAATGGATTACCCCTAAGTATTTTATCAGACATTGACTCTAAGTTTATGAGTCATTTTTGGAAAACTCTATGGCAAAATCTTGGTACAAATATTTCTTTTAGATTTGCATATCATCCAAAAAAGGATGGGAAAACTGAGGTAGTTAAAAGGATCTCAGGAATTATTTTAAGATGTATCACTAAGGAATATGAGATATCATGGGATTCATTCCAGGGATATATGTGAACTCAGGGATCTTGGAAGTAGTGCAGAAAAGAGTGGATATGCTGAGGATTTTTCTCTATCCATGAAAGAGGTCCATGATACTTTGAAGAAGGCATTAGTGGAGAGCACAACTCACACCTAGCAAAATGTGGATGAGAAGAATAGGGATGTTCAGTTCCAAGTTGGAGATCTGGTCATGGTGCACCTAAGTAAGGAAAGACTAAAAAAAGTGTTCCAAGTAAGCTTTAGATGAGGAAGATAGGTCCTTGTACAATTATAGAAAAGTATGGACCTAATGCTTATAAAGTTAACCTTCCTGAAAACATAGGATTATCTCCAGTCTTCAATGTTGCAGACCTTGTGTCCTACATGTTGGTTGTATTTCCAATTTTGTAGTTTCCATGAAATGTTTTGAAATTTTGAGTCACATCCATGCCTAAAAGTTGAAAATCTTGTCTAAAGTTGTCAAAATCCCTTTGCAAATAGTGATCTTCAAGTCAAAAATAAAGAAAGAATGCGAAACCCTAAGCTCTAGGTCAAAATTTCATGCATATTCAAGAAAAACCCTAATTTCATTGAATTTTTTTCTATTTCATTGTTAGTTTTTCAAAGAAACTCAGTCACTTAAGTCATGTGTTTTATTTCATATCATTTCACTTAAGTCGTGTTGTCTTCTTATAATCACAGAATTTTCTTTTTCTTTTCAAGACTTGGAAATTTCCTTTAAGTCAGGTTGTCTCTAGATCAAAAATGAATATGCCTTCAGTTCTTATGAGATTTCATGCAAGACATAGATGCAGATCTTGATCCTGTGTTGGTCGCGGAGTCTCTTTGAAAAAATAGAGTTAAAGAATTTCTTGGGCGACTTCGAGTCTACTTAGTCACGCTATCTTGAAAGGTGGTTAGGGTTACAAGTTTAGTTAAGGTTAATTTCATACAGTCAAATAATCATGAAGAAAAGAAAGAGAAAGTCAAAATATCTAAGATCTAGCAATAGCCGCTGATCTAAAGTGAAATCCTATGGAGATTGTAAAGTCTTGATGAAAACTTATGAGTTAAAAAATGTGTCAGCGACTTTGAGATTACTAAGTCATGGTGTCTCACAAAGAAATCAAGGTTAAGAAAGTGGTTTAAAATCCTTTAGTCATGATCTCTTTTAAAATCCATGGTTAAGTCAAAGCTAAAGAGATTAAGCGATTTCTGCTAGATGAGAGATAGATCCTGTGGCCAACGTTAAGTCATGGTAAAAGGTTGTAGATAGATGAAAGATAAAGAGATATCGTGACGGCCATCTGATTTTAAAAAGATCTAGTGGTTGGAGTTAAATTAAGAAAGAAATCCTGAGTTACTAAAATCTAAAAGAGATAGTGAGATTCAATGAGTCGTGATGTCGCAAATAAAAACCATGGTTTGAAATGAGTTCAGTTAAGTTTAAGTATGTTTTTGTGAGAAGATTTGAGAGAAAAGATCTCGTGGATAGCTCGTAGTCACTTTAGAAAGTCAAAAGGTTAAAGAAAATAGCAGTGATTCAGAGATGTTGATGCAGTTTGAATCTTTATGGCTTGGTCCCTTTATTGTTTCTTAGAACTTTGGAAAAGATTCCTATCTTTTAAAGAACATAGATGAACAATAATTTGAATTTCCAGTGCATGGGCAATTTTTGAAGCCTTTCTTCAGTTGAGAATTGAAGTTTAATGCACAGTAAATTTATGTATTATATGTATAAAGGTGTGTTTCCTTCTGTTGTGTGTTTCTTTTTTGTAGTAGGTTAGTAAGCGTCTTTTGCGTGATGTTAAACCAGAGATCTTCTGTTCTTGCATTAACCTTGCATTTAAGCATCCTCAGATAGAGCCATTGTTGGTTGTATTTCTTTTTTTGTAATTTTCCTAAAAATATTTGAATTTCTCAGTCATATCCATGCCTAAAAGTTCAAAATTATGTCTAAAGTAGTCAAAATCCCTCTGCAAATAATGATCTTCAGGTCAAAAATCAAGAAAGAATGTGAAACCCTAAGCTCTAGGTCAAAATTTCATGCATATTCAAGAAAACCCTAAGTTCATTGAAATATTTTCTATTTCATTGTCACTTTTTCAAAGAAACCCGGTCACTTAAGTCATGTATTTTATTTCATATCATTTCACTTAAGTCGTGTTGTCTCGTTATAATCAAAGAATATTCTTTTTCTTTTCGAGACTTGGCGATTTCCTTTAAGTCGCGTTGTCTCTATGTAAAAGGAATATTAATTTAGTTCTTATGAGATTTAAAATGATCCATAGATGCATATCTTGATCCTACATTGGTCGTGAAGTCTCTTTGAAAAACAAGAGTTAAAGAATTTCTTGGGCGGTTTTGAGTCTACTTAGTTGGGCTGTATCGAAAGGTGATTAGGGTTGCAAGTTGAGTTGAGGTTAATTTCATACAATTGCGTAATCAGAAATAAAAGAAAGAGAAATTCAAAATATCTGAGATCTAGCGATATCTGCCAATCTAAAGTGAAATCCTGTGGAGGTCGCGAAGTCTCGATAAAACTCATGAGTTAAAAAATGTATCAGCAACTTTGAGATTACTCAGTCGCGGTGTCTCGCAAAGAAATCAAGGTTAAGAAAGTGGTTTAAAATACTTTATTCGCATGATCTCTTTTAAAATCCATGGTTAAGTAAAATCTAAAGAGATTAAGTGACTGCTGCTAGATGAGAGATAGATCCTATGGCTAGCATGAAGTCGTGGTAAAAGGTTGCAAATAGATGAAAGATAAAGAGATATCACAACTGCCATTCATTTTTAAAAGGATCTAGTGGCTTGCCTTAAATTGATAAAGAAACCATGACTTACTAAAATCTAAAAGCGATAGCGAGATTCAATGAGTCGTGATGTCATGAATAAAAAGCATGGTTTGTAATGAGTTCAGTTAAGTTTAAGTATGTTTTCAGAGAGAAGAACTGAGATGTAAAGAAGAAAAGATCTTGTGGATAGCACAAAGTTGCTTTACAAAGTAAAAAGGTCAAATAAAATTGCAGTGACTCAGAGATGATGATGTAGAATGAGACACATGGCTAAATATTTCAAAGATATGAGGTAGTCACGAATTCTCAGATATAAAATGAAAGTACAAAAAGTTATAGAGATTAAATGCGGGTCGTCTGATTAAAACATGATCGTGTGATAGTCACATAATCTCAAAATAAAATTAGGTTAAGTAAATTTCAAAGCGACAAAGAGATTACATAGCCGCGCAGTCTCTATAAGAAACCCAAGTTGTAAGATAAATCCTTTAGGCGTGGAGTCTCGAAGAAAAAGAGAGTTAAGTGATGTCACTTAACCTTTAAAAGATAGTCATTGATCTAAAAGAGGATCCTATGGTTGTCATTAAGTCTCAATAGAAAAATAGAGTTAAGGGTACCTCTTCATGACAACAAGATCACAAAGTCTCATTTTTGCTGAAAGAAACCATGGTGAGATCAAGGTAATACCTGAAGTTTTTCTGCACCATGTTAATAGTTGATAGCCAATAGGAATGGAGAAGTTATGACATGTTTTTAAAGGTTGATGATTTGTTCTCAAGTTTCCAATAAGATCAATTATTGATCTCTTTTTGAATTTAATACAAGTTTTATATGAAAGGTCATCATTTGAATTGATCACCTGTCAGTTTGAAATGTCACGACTATAAGCAAGAATTGATTTCACAGCACACAGGAGTAAAGACACAAAATACTGAATTGCAAATCTATGAAAAATATTTGTGCATTTATAGCAATTACCATTATCATTTCATTTTATTATTTTTCAAGAATTTAGAGCTCATAATTCGCATCAGTGATTTGCATTTTCAGTGAGAATAGAACAATCTAGGTCTACATAGTGAATAGAGAAGATTTCTGTTTCAGAATTCAAAAGTGTGATTTTCAGTGTCGAAGGTTTAAAGATTTGAAGTAATTAACAGTAAGAAGTGAGGGTTTGGAGAAGATTTATTTCAATATCGGTGAAAGAAAGAAGCTGATCACTGACAAGTTACATTAGAAAATATGAGCAGAGCAGTGAGCATCGCTTCTACCAGTGGGGTAAGTGGAGATGATGATGATGTTAAAGGGAAAAGGAACTATTCAGAGGAGTTCATTCAACTTTTCCCAGGCTCCAATCATGGAAAAAAGGTAAATGATGAGTATTTAGGAGATAATTATGCATACATTAGAGATGCCAAGACACCAGATTGTTCTGGTTATCATTTATTTAGTTATTTTCATAAAAAAAAGTGATGGCCCAATGCCCATTTGAAACCCCTAGACCTATGGATTAGCCAAATTGGTTGTCCCTGATGTATTCATTGATGTAGACTTGATCCTAGAGCTGGCCAGTAGATATGATACTATATCAAAGACAATTAAAAGGGATTATGGCACTGCTTTGGTGACCTTGGACCGAACCTCATTCATGAAAGCTTTTGATATCTACAACCCCTGTGCTACAGAAATTAATTTGAAAGCCCTAGCTACTAAGTATACTAAACATACATAAATTGTAGCAAGGATGATTTAGGCTCATACTCCTAAAGAGAGAAGAAACTACATTGCTCCTATTCCAAATGATCCATCACCATACTTATACAAACACCTAGCTTTCTATATGAAGTATATATCTTATGCCCTATGCAGAGTTTTGGGTGTAGATAGTGGAAAGGAAAGGGTATACTCAGATATGTTAATGATAATTTTAGAGTTGCAAAGCCCTTATGTGGGTATTGACTATGATTACATCCATTATGTAATCAAAAAAATGCACCAAGGATTTATTGATATTCAGAGCAAGGTAGGAAGCCTTAAGTTCTTGCATTATTCATTGCTTATGCATCTCATCATGTTCTACAACTTCAACATCATGGACCAATTAAATTTACAACTTAGAATATTTTATCATGGAAAAATAAAACCTATGCAGGTATGGTTGAGGGTATGAAATTACACCTCTAGGGAGCAAGAATTTTGTGCATTTGAAAATTGGGTAGTCTACCCATTGCTGAGAAATTTAGGGGTAGATATGACCAGACTTCCAGTAAAAGTGTTACAATTATTGAGAGATTTTCAATTTGTTGACAAATGGAATGGTGATCATAACTAGGGTAACTTCTATTATCACTAGAATTTTACACTAATCAGAGTATATGGCTATTCACAACCACTACATATCTTTCTGTACAGAGTGCCACCAAGAATTGCAATAATGGAGTTTATGTGGCAACTTATGCTGATAGATAGAGAACACTTGGAATCCCACAGGAAGGGAACTTTCACTCCTAGGTAGTTCATTGCCTTAGATTTTACAATAGGAAAGAGGGAGTATGACCCTGTCAATGGATGGTTAAGGCATTACATGATGAATGTCTCCCTGTACAGATATATTGACATAAAAGGATTCATTGAAAATGCCAAGAAACTCTTGAAACCTACCATTCCAATCACTAAGAGGCATCGGCCCTGTGAAGAAGAAGATTTAATCAGAAACATCCTTGAAGAAGATGTGATTGCATCAATATTATCAAAGTATCATGATTTAATGGATCTGGAGAAGAAATTGAAAAGGAAAGGAATCCAATTTGGTGGATTTTTCCCAAGTATTTCTTACCTGTAGAGATTGGAGAAGATGATTGAGAACCATAACTTTCTAAGTAGTCAAATTGAAGATAAAATTGATGAAAAGGATAGAGGTCCCAATAAAAAATCATCATAGTATAGTAGTATCTATTTTATCCATAGTCAGCCACCCCAAGATCAGCCCCCTCATAATGAGGAAAACATTATTGATTTAATAGAAGCATAAGAGGGTGAAGTGGATGTAGAGCCTCCCTAGAAGAAACAAAGAATAGAAGCAGGGGACCCCTCTATTGCAAAGACACCCAAGAAGAAAAATGACAGAATTGGTGTCCTATTCATAGGAACCAGTGCATATGATCATCAACTAAGAAACTTGATAAGAGAGGGTAAGAAACAAAAGGAAGACACTGCTGAAAATGTAGAGATGCTCCTCATTCTATGCCAAGATGAAAGGAACTACAACAAGAGGAGATCCTAAAGGATGACGAATTCATCAAAACCAAGGATTTTAAGGACTTCCTGATATGGGAAAATTAAGAACAAGTTGCAGCACAATTGAAGTCACAAGGAGGAAAGACTATTACAAGTGAAGTGTTACAAGCCCTCCAAGCATATGATCCAGAGTCAAAAAATTTAACTCCTTATGAAGCGAGGAAACTTGTGAAGTCCATTTGAATTATCTTAGTAGAAGGATGGGACTTGGCCTCAACACTTATTATAGATAAAATCAGGAGGCAGTCTAATGTCAATATTTCTACATAGACCCAAATAGGAGAAATGTTAAAAGGATGTGGCTATGATTCTAAATATCAAGCCCTTACAATGTGGTCTCTTGCTCCAAAGAACCAAAAGCCATCACTAATTAATGTTCAAGAGAAAATGGAGGGAAATAAAATAATATGGTATGTACACAATACAGGAGACCTTGAAATTTCCTAGGCATTGACCCATTTTTCTCACCTTAATGAGGTGAAGGCAGTACAGATGTTTGATAGAGATCAGAAATTATTTGATGAAACAAGTATTATTGGATAAAGAGTTAATTCTGATGAAGATCAATGAAATGGAAAAGACAATTGTAGATCTAAATAAGAAATTACAAGAGATGCCTGACATTTCCCCTACTATGCCTAAAGAGGTAACAGATGTTGAGATTCAGACTGAGGATACAGGGTATACTGCAAAAGAAATAGAGCAGGGGATTAAGGAGCATAATGAGGTTATTTTGGGAGCCTTAGTGGAAATTTTGCAGCATAGAATAAATTTATTAAACGATAAAGTGGATGTAGTTTATGGTGCCTATGGTGAATTTCTAGGCCTACAAGTTGAAGTTAATAATTTTGTATCGATTTTGAACCCCTAATATGCTACATGGTCAGTGAGAACTGGGTTATTTGAGAGGTTAGCATCATTGCAACCACTAAGATCAGATTTGCCAGAAATTGTAACCCAGGTTGGAGAAGTGATAGAACAGATTGGGGTGACGTTGTCATTTTTTAAAGGCAAGGAAAATCAAATTAGGGCTAAATTTAAAATGTTTGGGCCTGACTACAACATATTTGTGCCATCAATCAGATGAGAAGATAATCAGATCAAGACACTGGGGGTATAGAGGACAAAATTTGAATTTGTATTACCTAATAAAGAGGTATATATTTCTAACAAGGGAGAATTAGATATGGAAAGATATAATAAGATCTTAGATGAGGACATTAAGGAAACATCATATTTTAATAAGTTCATAACAGATGTCAAGAGAATTACGGATGCTAGGTGGGAAAGGTAGAAGACACAATTGGAGAATATTAAGAGCTTTAATTGGCCAGTAGAAGATGATGTCATAGCATGGGATGTTCTTACAAAACCCAAGAAAAAAAATCCTGTCACTGTTGACCTGGATATTATTGATGAAGAATAGAAGAACATCTGTCACCTACTCTTTGAGTATAGGAAGGTTAGTCATCTTTAATACTAGTGTTAACTAGCCTGTAATGGCAGACACTAGGTCTCGCTACAAATATTAGAGTCTATCTTGAATACATACAGACAAAGGTTCCGGTGATCACAAGAAGACAAGAACCAAATCAGACTTCATTCTTCATTTTTGTCCATCTCCTGCTTGGTCTCTTCTTGTCTTTTGTCCTTTTCTATGTTTTTAGGGTTAGGTTTTAAACCATCCAAATCTTGTTGCATCCTTACTTATTAAGGATTAAAAGATGGTTTTAGCCTATATATAGAGCTTATTACAATATTTTGAAAGAGATGGAATATAATTACAAGGAAGACTACTAAAAGTTTGTCTTAGCCTTTGTATATTTTGGTCTATTGAATGTATTTTGAAGTAGTTAGACATTAATAAAATACATTGTACTCTCTATTTTATATCTTGTGTTGTCTCTTTTATCTTTGTTCAATCTTTTATATGTTTATTTTTAAGGCATTTAAATATATCAATTACCAGGTAATTGTGCAGTCATTTATGAGGTCCTTCAAGGAAGGAATAAATTCTTTCAGATGATCCCAGGAAGCTGAATATTGGTATTAAGATCTAATGACAAAGTTGTAGAAGTGATTGGATTGTCTGTAAGGCATTCTATCTTGGTTTCATGTATTTTCATTAGTCACCTAATTGTAGATTTTCATTCAAGATTGACTCTATTTCCCATAGGATCAGGCACTTGTTTATGGATTTTCAAGTGATTGTTCATTATCCAATACTTAAGATCAATAAATCAAATTACACTTCATTCATAAGAAAGCATATATTTACAAGTAATTGTATTCACAGAGTATACAATTTAGTTTTTCTATTCCTTCAAGAGAAAATAAATATTTTAACCCTCCTAAGTTTAGAGATTTATAAAAGGAAGAAGGATGAGAATCCTTATCACATTACTATTTTCTATTGTCAAGATAATAGTTTGGCTTATTAAGCTCTATATCAGATTAATCCAGTCATTTTCATAGTTTTCTATTTATTGGTACAGTAAAAGGCATTCAACAAACTAGTAAAAAGACCTAATCCACTATAACTAATACTGCAAGTCAGTAATCATTCAAAGGTAACACCATCCAGAGTCTGTGGATCTCAAAAAAGGAGGATCTTATCCAATCCTCATCAGTTAGGATTTTCTTGCATATAATAAATTGGAAATGTACAAGAGAAAGAATTCATACTGTTTTAAAGTATTCTTGCAAGAAAAGTCCCTAACAAACTGACGACTCTACTGGGGACTGAACTATTATTCCAGAATGTCTGGTTGAAGATTGATTTATAAATACCATAGTTGAGTTTTCCAATATAGGTCATTCTTATAGTATTCACATTTCCCAAACTTGTGTTGGGTGGAAACTCTAAAAGAAAATCTTTGTAATCAATGCAAAAGTGAAACATTTATCAATATGAATACTAGGTCAAGAATGAGAGATAATCTTGAAGTTGAATTGGACAGTGGAATCCCAACTACTTTAAGGAATAAGATGTCTTGGAGAGAGAAGAAGAGCCAAGAAAATATTAATGACTCTTCTCCAAGAAATGAAGAAAAAAACACTAGAAGGAAAGATACAAATAAATCCAGTCATGAGGGGAACACCTCAGAGTATGAAGAAGCCCTCAACCTTGGATTAGAAACATATGCAATCACTACTACTTCTAGTGAGAGAGAAGGAACTGACACTATTATCTCAGACTCTAAAGTTCCTTCTAATGAACTTGCTAAGGAGGAAAGAATCCTCATAAGGCAATTAGCCCTTATTCAGAAAAAAGAAGAGAGAAAATGATCATAAAAAGAAAAAACATGATAAAAAAATATGTTGATAAGTTTAGAAGATGATCTTTGAGACATCAAGCTGCAAAAAATGTTGAGAATTCTTGCAGAGACCAAGAGACTCCAAACACCCACAAATTTTTTTGTCCTCAAGCCTTTAGAGATAAAGGGAAAAATAAGGTTACTGAAAATGAAGTTGAGGAACCAAAAAATCATAAAAACCTGAATGAACAAATGTATAAGCTAGACATTGATCTTGAAAAGATTAAAAAAGAAAGAGAAACTATGTCTAAGATGCTGGAGAAAGTTGAAGCTGAAGCTGCTGCTATAGAAATGAAGAAAAAAATTGATTTCTTACAAGATACTATGATTTCCTATGCTGGTACAGAGAATGTTACAACATCAAGAAACAAGGCTTCTACTTCAGAGATCAAAGTAATTTCTTTGCTCCTAAAGATACTGAAAAGTTCCAAAGGAGACCACTTCCTGCAAAAAGGTACAAAAATTTTTCTTTTATTGGAATTCCAAGTTACCCTAATGCAATACTAGAAGATATGTGAGAAAAACTGCCAAAATTTCCATGAAATAATATTGTAACTTGTGAAGAGCATTTAAGAAATTTTTTGGATGTTGTCGATGATCTAAACATTAATCATAAAGATGTCCTAATGAAAATTTTTGTTCAATCCTTAGTAGAAGATGCTAGGGAATGGTTTATAAGCTTATCTCATGGTTCTGTAGGGACAATGGATGAATTAATTGACCTATTCAAGGATCAATATGGTGATAAAACTAATGAGGGAGTTTTCTCAATGAATTCAACAATATAAAGAAGAACTCAAATGAAGAAGTAATTGAGTTCAACACAAGATTTCAACAAGCCATGCACAAGTTGTTTCAAAAAAGTGAAGTTGGATCAAAAGGTATGTCTCACTACATATCTCAGTGCATTTCATTAAAAAATGGGTTATGCACTTAGAGATAAGAATCCAAGAACTCTAACAGAAGCTTACAAAATAGCTGTAAATATAGAGATGAATAGGAGGATATCAAGAAAATTGGGTAGAACAGATGATCCATGCTTTAGTAGTAGTCAAAAGGAACTTGAATACAGAGAATACAAGGCTCCATAGAACAATAGACCATCCTATAACAATAACTATAACCCACAAAATAGGATGCATAATTATCCCTATGGTACTCAATTCAAGGATGGAAAGCCTATTGCTTCACCAAGGAAAGACAAACATAAGAGTAGGACTCCTGATCCCCTACATAAAAATACTATTCATATGTGTAATGATGACTTTCGGTTTGAGGCCTGTGAGGCACCACACAATCCTGATTTTTGCATTGTTTCTTTACATATAAAAGAAAATAAAGAGCAATAAAATGATGAAAATGTGTTATGTGATTATAGTATGACTAATTCTTATTCATGTCATGACATAGATTCTGATGATGGGATTGAAAATCATGACATATATGGCTCACAAGGTAAAATGGAAGTTCATCAGCAAAAAATCTTGTCTGATAGTGAAGAGGAAGAAAGGGTTGATCACATAAAATGTTATGCCCAAAATGGTCAAGAACCCTCAATAGTAAGAAAATCCTCTGATGAAGAAAAGGATAGAATTAATGTTGATCTAGTGAATAAAGCAAGAAATAACTATCACTAGAGAAACAAAGTAGTGGGTGATGTTGGTAGTCAGCCAGCTAGCATCTTCATCAAAGAAAATAAGATAGATGCCAAGTATGTACCAAAAAGAGATGGACCTGGGGAAAATGTAAATAAATCTAAGGTCAAAATTGTAAACAAAGCTAGCGATCCAAAATATGTACATGAAGGAAAAACTAAAGTGCCAGAAGCAGGTGCTTCCTCTTCTAAAGTTGAAAATAAGAAATCAAAAGGGGAAGAACCTACTCTGAATATTTAGATAGATGAAAATAACATTACTATAGAAAAACCTAAACTGTCTAATGTAAATGTAAGACCAAAAAAAGGCATATTAGCATATCTAGGAGACCACAAACCCTAATCAATATACTAACCTATATAATCTATCATGAAAGCCATTCAAAACAAGAGTTCATAAACACAAAGAATAAAAACACTAAGAACTCCCTTCAAATGCAACTCCCATGTCCTACTTTCTTCTCCATAATCAGATTTGATGTTTCTCTTTGACAATAACACAATTGCACAAAGATACAAAAGCCAAGTTTGTAAGTGAGAATACTAGCAGAAAGTGATCTAATCTTGAAAGAGTGAAATGACTCTCGATTTGTAGAAAATGAGAGTCAATTAGGTGAAGATTGCATATAATCTATGCATAAATGAAGATATTGTTAGGTAGGGTGTTAGGAAGCATGATATAGGGGAGATCAAATAAGGAGATATAGAGGATATTCATGAAGCACCTTAATAGGGATGTGAATCTCCATTAAGGGATATGGTAATTAGGTAAGATTAGGAATTATTAAGTAAATTAATAATTCAATATTCTCAATATTCCTCACAAAAACAATAATTAGATTTATGAAATTATAAAAATCTCATAAATTGAAATTAGCCAATTAATTAATAAAAATTAATTAATTGTTGAAGACTAGGGAAAAGTGAATAAATAAAGTCAATTTATTTATTCAATTAGGACATAGGGATAAACTATGGGTTATTCATCCCAAGGGGGAAATTAGTGAATTATTGATCAAATTGAAGGTGTTGATGTTGAATTTAAATGATTTTGATGATATTGATAAGGATTAGGATCAATTTTGAGGGTTCTGGAATAGTTTAGGAAATCACGAGGCATCGATGAGATTGGACAATGCGCCCGCATAATGATGTTTGGAAATGATTGAAAAGTGCCAATGAACTCTGATGGCATCATAGGATTGAAATAGGAATGGAGAAACATAAAATATCTTTGACAATTTTCCCAAAATAATAATGCTCAGAAATAGTATTGACAAACATAGACAACACTATTTAATTGATATTGATAGATTGATAATGATAACACCGATGGACTTTGACAATGTTATTAAATATATGATTAAGGGCATACAAAGCATCAATGAACTTGGACAATGCTCTTGAAATGATGACAATATTGATCAAATTGAAACAAGGTTTTGATCGGTTTGGAAATTGGGTTAATTAGGCATCGATGATCTTGGACAATGCCCCAGAATGGTTGGAATGAGTCCAAAAAATTCTAAAAGTGATTAGGAATAGAATAGAATGGGTTTGAATTGATTTAGGAAGGTTTGGAATGGTTTAGGATCAAATAGGATTGGTTTAGGGTTGATCGGAATTGATTAGGAAACTGATCGATTTGATAAAGAGAGTACAAATATTAATAAATAATTGAACAATTTTGCAATATTCAATCATCGAAGAAAGACACAATGTTTTCATATAATAAAGATCATATGCACAACATAGAGGAATAATTAGGTCGCAAAACAATGTTTCAATTATAATGCTAAAAATGTTAAAAAATGTAGACTAGAAGGCTCAGACCATTTTTAGGTGTCTACATTCTGCCCCTCTTTGATACACTGTGATTATAAGTGTTGTTTCAAAGAATCCTGAAGAAAATAGCATTAAAACATGCCCTGGTGATAGTGGGATACATAGGTGCCCCCTCGAGAAATCATCTGAAAAATACGAATGATAGGTCGATTTGTCAGCAATTACGAGACAAATCCATAGCAATGATCAGATCAAAAATTGAAGGTCAAACGCAAAAGATATGAGATGCAGAGTGAAAAAAGCATCGTGACGAAGACAAAACACAAGGGTTTCACATCCATCTAGGCAACCAAGAGGCTATAAAAGGGCTTGGAGAGGGTTTTGGAGCTCATTTTTAGTCTCACATTTTGAAGAATTGAGCTCAGGAGAAAGGATAGATGCAGTGCCAGTGGAGAAGCAGCGCGGGTAACGAGTGCACAACTACCAACAGTCAGCTGACGTAGGACTTGAGGTGAGTACATCTGAGCCCCTTAGTGATTTCTAGGTCTTCACAATTTTCTAGGTAGTGTAGCGGTCAAAATAGGGTCAAACGGGGTCTGCAGGGGTTCCACACATGCCACCTACACAGGTCACATGCCCACCTGTGCAAGTCATGTGCCCACCTATGTAGCAAGCATAGGTAGGATGACCACCTATGTAGCCAGTGTAGGTGGTAAGCCAATATGCGCAGGTGGTAAGCCAATCTATGTAGATGGTCAAGAGAGTCTACAAATGCCCTAAATCAAGTTCTGGGGGATCCTAAACCACCTTAAACTTCCCTAAACAAATCATAACCCTAGGAAAGGGTAAAAATTAGGTCAAAGTTGGTCAAAACAGGTCCTAGGTTGGTCAACAAGGAATAGAAAGTACAAAAAGTTGACCAAAGTTGCATGGTGATTGCAGGAGGAGAAAGCAGTTCCACAGACACGGGAGAGTAGAATGATGTGTTTGGACATCTGACATCGACTGAGCAGTCATGAGAGATAGATCCTAGCCTCGCTAGGACTATATTACATCACTTACATGCCTAAGATTAGGGAAAATCAAGGTTTGATCACAGTGCTGATAGAGTGGTGGCACTCGAAGATGAGCTCATTCCACTTGCCGACAGGTGAGGCTACAGTGACATTGGAGGATGTGTGATGCATCCTTAGGATTCCCATCCATTGGGAGTTATTAGAGTATGACCCCTTGACAAGGAGATCAAAATTTCATAGATTGTTCAATAATGATGATGATGACCTTGGTATATGGGACTACAAGATCCGATGGGAGACTATCGTGAGACAACATGATAGGTTCATAGCAGTTATATGCGAGGTGATCATGTGTCTACTAGTGCCTGATAGACAAGGCCATGGATTCCCTATCAGCTATGGGAGGTTTCTTGAGTGCATGATCACAGAGGGGATAGTGTTCATGTGGGGTCCATGTATGTTGGCAATGACATACTATCATCTCCATTAGTTGGCATACAGGGGAGGATTATCAATCAGCAGTGGGATCACACTACTGCAAGTTTGGGCATACGAGCACATAGCTATTTTCCAGCCTATTTCTCAGAGGGTTGTACATCTAGACATGCTATATGTATATTGTTATCAGGGAGTGCTTGCACATGGGCTGATGGGATACACATTGAATTTCTGACATGAGATAGACCTGCTCAAGGATTTTACATGGTGACCATATAGAGATTTCCCCAGATGGGATGATGACAAGGAGCACCTTCCTTACTGCTGACATGAGAGATACCTCATCAGGAGGTTTATCATGGGTCATATGGTTATCAAGATTTAGCTACCAGAGAGGGTTCATAGATAGTTTGGAGAGAGGCAAGGAGTACTGATAGGTACAACATTATTCTCTCGGTCGAGGGCTGAGGTCAGGACACAGGATGCAGTGCTTCGGTCTCAGGTGGCATACGTAGAGTTTGAGTAGTTACAACCCAGACAATGGGGAGTAGGTGCAGATATTACACATGCAGGGAGTACAAATAAGTATGATAGATGGCTCGCTAAGCATAGGCTTGTTCCTCTGACAAATTTGGAGGTGGCAGTACCGAGAGTGCGGATGCCTAGGGATGAGAGCACCAAGGAGGAGGATGAGGATGAGGATGAGGAGGAGGAGGAGTCAGATGATGAGGATGATGAGGTGGATGAGAAGAGAGATGAGGATGGGGATGATGTTGATAGGGATCTCATTGATATGTCAATGTAGATGGATGAGGACAGGGATGATCCGCTACATGAGTATGACATATAGGGTCCTAATGATAGGTTTGAGGATTAGAGATAGCACATTGTAGATCTTACGAGCCAGATAGACTGATTGACACCTAAGAGAGATAGTGATAGAGCTACATGGGTTGTAGAGAAAGGATCACTCGCAACATAGATGGACAGATTGACAATAAAGAGGGATGTAGCTATGGCCAGAGCACAGAGGGCTGAGGAGGAGTCACACTTGTTCATCAGTACGATCAGAGATGTTCATGTGCATGAGATTGTAGGGATGCTAGGAGATTCCCAAGAGGAGAAGAGATACTGGCAGGATATGTATGAGAGAGATGTACCATGATATCAGTGGGAACCGAGTTACAGAGCATCTTCTAGAAGATCGCACTCTTGGAGGACACAGAGTAGCAGGGGAGTGCTGGGACCGATGAGGCCACCGAGATTAGGATAGAGAGGGCATCAGATAGTGGGAGCCTGATCTTTGAAACATGATAGGGATCAGGGGGATAGAGAGAGAAGGGCTTGACAAGGAGTTCTCTCTAGTAGAGGGATACTTTTGATATACAAGTTATAGATTATGAGCCTGCGGGCCTCAGTGTATACAGACACCTTGATTTTTGTACTCTAATACTTTTTTGAGACATATATATATATATATA
>MU227555.1:900903-923999 GCA_018584345.1 Thuja plicata
TATATATATATATATATATATGATATGTAGCTACTTTATGATGCACAGGATGGATTCTTATGTATATGATCTACTTTCCTATTATATGAGGATGCTTATATATTGCAATGTATGTCCTTTGTAACGCAATATATATATGTTATGGATGCAAACATTGTTTTTGTCTTTTTTCTTTTTTGAAATGTATGAATGCAAAATGCACATGTTTGTGCTATTTTTCCTTTTTATAAATGCATGTATGTAGGATGCACCTATTTTTTATATACCAGAGTACTAGACCAAGACAACTACGAGGAATGACTAAAGAATTGTTAGCAGAAAGTGGAAATTAGATGAAGAAATGTTAGTAGAAAGACGTGGGCTTTCAAAAGTGAAATTTTGTTATAAGAGCTTATTTTAATATTTCAAAAGCGGATGCGGCACATTGTGACACAAAAGCCAGAGTGAGAAAGTCATCATTTTGTGTAAACAAATGTGATGTAGATAGAGGATGATCTTCTCTATCCCAAAACATATAGCAGACATGCCCCATAATTTCATGAGATCATCAAACAAGAAAAAAAATAAAGTGAAAACTGGTCATGAACCATCCTGGCTACTCTCATAAGTTTAGATAATATCATCGAGTAGCATAGGAACATGATCAGAAAAGAAAATCAAAAAGATAAAACACTCACTGAAATAATGTGAACCAACAACCATTCTGATCTTTTGTTACTTGCATTAAATGTTTGTTGATTGATAGCTTAGATTGCAAATTGACTGATTGGATAATTAATTGATAGATTGGGCAGATTGATTGATAGTAAAGATCAAAAGATGGAACAATTCCAAATAGGTTGAAGGTTGAATCACACTATTTCAGATTGTGCTTGTGAGAACATGATTTTGTTAAGTAGAAGATTGGTGATTCTTCCACTAATGTCTATAAACATGATGTTCGATTCGCAAAAAGAAGACAAGTATCCACAAATTTATTGCAGACTTTGGAAGAGATTTTGCAATTTTTAGGATTTTTGAGATATTTGAATTTTTTTGTGACGATATTTTTCAAGAATTTTTATAATTTTTAGGACTTTTTCAGTATCATATTTGATTTTTAGGGTCTTTTTTCAGGATTGTATTTGACTTTTAACAAATTTTTTAGGACATTATTTGATTTTTAGCAATTTTTTTAGGACATTTTTTTGATTTTTTTGGAATTTTGAGCTGCTTATTTGGATTTTTAGGATTTTTTTAGGTCATTAAGATATTTAAAATTGGTTATCTCCAATTTGATAGTAGAGGAACCTCATGGATAAACCACGTTCAAGGTCCTGCCCCTAGTTTGAATTCAAATTCAAAGATGCTTAGTGCCAGGAATCTGCTCCCAGACAGAAGAGTGACTATGTACAGAGACCAACGAGACAGACAGACTAGGTGTTCCAAGGGTAAGACAAAGGAAATCAACCAGTTACAAGCCATAAAGGGGCACTAGGGTCAATTCAAAGGGAAATATGTGATCAAGGAAGGACATCAGGATACCAAGTGGAATCATGATAGACATTGGAGTAACAACTTACTATGCATGGTGCCTATTTGCTAGGTTTTCACCACGGTACTTGCCCAAAGCACCTATTTGCCAGGTTTTCACTTGTGGATGGGATTTTTCTCTTGATTTCTATTTTTGCGTGCCAAGATGCCAATTTACTAGGTTTTCATCAAGGCAACCATTTTTTCTCTTTTTTATTTTTTTTTTTCTTTTTTTTCTTTTTTAAATTTTTTTTCTATTTTCTCAGAAATTTTTGCAATTTTTTTGTACTTTTTTCAGGATCATGCATAATAATTACAGAGGTGCCTACTATTCAGTGCTTCAAGTAATGGTTCTCCCTTTGGTTTTGCAAGTTGATACACTCTAGACCCATATGTTGATGTGACTATATAAGGGCCTTCCCAATTTGGTTCAAATTATCTAGCCTTTTCTCTGTGTGGTTGGGTTTTTTAATTCATCTTTAGAACCAAGTCTCCAATCTCAAAATGGCAAGCTCAAAATTTCTTGTTGTAGCTCCGTTTGAGATAGTTTTGATAGGCTTGTAAGTGAACCAAGGTCGTTTGTCTCCACTCATCAAGCATTTTGAGCTCATGCAATCTAGAAACTTTGTACTGCTCATCATCAACAATGCCTTGTAAGGATACTCTCAGTGATGGAATTTCATCCTTGAGAGGTAATATGGCCTCAGCGCCATAGCCTAGAGAGTATGAAGTAGCACTAGTGGGGGTGTGAATGCTAGTTTTGTATGCCCATAGAGCTGGATTTAGTTGCAGGTGCCAATCGCACCTAGCATCATTGATAGTCTTTTAGAGGATCTTAATGATTGTTTTTTTAGATGCCTCTACTTGGCTGTTGCCTTGTGGATAGTAAATGCTAGAAAATCCATGACAGATTTTGAATTTCTCACAAATCTTTGTAACATCTTTGTTCTAGAATGGGCTACCATGATCAGTAATGATGGCCAGAGGAACTCCATAATGACAAATGATATAATTCAGGAGGAATCTAGAAATTTGCTTGTCGGTGATGTATGTCATAGGGATAGCTTCCACCCATTTGGTAAAGTACTCAGTGACCATTATGATATACTTGTGGCCATCAGAAGATAGGGGTGTAATCTTCCCTACAAGATAAAATGCCCATTGAGAAAAGGGCAATGGAGAAACCACTGGCTATATATCCTATGCCAGAGCATGAATCAAATTGCCATGAATCTAGCATTTGTAACATTTCTTAGCAAATTTATGTGCATCTTGCCCCATGGTGGGCCAATAATATCCTTCTATGACCAGCTTCTTGGAAATACTCAAACCATTGAAATGTCCACCAAAAATACCATCGTGGACCTCATGTAAATTAGTGTCAGCCTCTTGCAAATTGAGGCATCTAAGAAGGGTTTTCTCATAGGCTCTCCTATAGAGGGTATCACCGACGATGACATAACAGGAGGCTTGATAGATAAGAGCATGATGTTTGTTCTGGAATAGGGTGGGGGGTAAGATCTGGGCATGTAGGTTATTGTAAACATCTTGGTACCAAGGGGAATCAGGACCAACAATATCACACATGAGCTCAGATTGTAGAATGTTAAATGTAGGAAGCAACAGATGTTGAATGAGAAATTCACATCTCTCTTCATTATTCAGCATGTCTATCATAGATGAAATACTGTACATAGCATCTACTTTTTTGTTATGTATCCGAGGAAGTCAAAAATTGATTGTGACAAATTTCTCCTTGAGAAAGTCAGCCAACTATTTTTAAGGTACCAACTTTTCATCTTTGGTTTCATAGTCATCAGTGACCTGTCGGATGACTAATTGAGAATCACCATACACCTTGAGGTGCTAGATTTTCCATTGAATAGCAAGTTTGAGTCGAGTAACAAGGGCTTCATATTCGACGATGTTGTTGGTACATGAAAATGTGATTCTATAAGATTTTGATATGACATCGCCTTGTGGGGTGACAAGCATGATGCCTGCCCCTGATCCATGCCTAGTGTGTGAGCCGTCAAAATATAGTTTCCATTCATTGGACTCATTGAATGTGAAAATGCACTCATCTAGAAATTTTGAAAGCAATGGGTGATCATCTGGAACTAGTTCCTCTGCAAGCTGATCTACTATCACCTGGCCTTTTATTGCTTTTCTGTCTACATACTCTGTTGGAAAAGTCCCAAGGATACCTAAGAGGGGGCGTGAATCAGTTATCAATCAATTCAATTCTTTTCTCTTTCTTTAATGTAATTTGATACAAAGTAAATGCACATTCAGATAACACAATGAAGTACTCAACAATTTGATTACGGGGAAACCAAATAGTTAAAAACCTTGGTGGGAATTAGCACCCATAAATAACTGCACTAGTTTATAATGATCCCTGTTAGAAGATCTTACAACCCTGTTAGGAGTTGATCTTTACAATGTAATAAGTACAGAGACTTGGTTAAAGGTCAGACCTTGTTAGGAGTCTTTTACAGATAACCATGTTAAGGGTGAGGACTCATTGTCCAATAGCTCACTGCTAAGGTGGTGAAGGCTACAACCTTCAGTATAATAGATATACACTTTATCTAGTAAATGAACTATTTAAGTAGACCTATTCTCTTGATTAGTTCCAATGATTTGAAATCAACTTCTATTTCTTCACATAGATCTTCAACTTATTCTTTCTGACTATCTGCTCTTCTCTGTCTTTCCTTCTTCACAACATTTTTGACACTTAGCAAACATATCTGAACTGCTATATGTATCTTCACCAAGGATAAGATCATGATGGTATCTGGAAACACATCATCAACTTCCTTGCCAGCTTAACCAAGCATGCAATAAAAATTAGGACCGCGCAACTCAAACTAAATAGATGCAATGCTTCACAAAGTCGGCTTCACCAAATTAACTCTAACATCATGATTCTGTTGAAATACATTTAGTGCCTTTGGATAATTATCTTTAACTCATAACTAAACATGAATACAAACAAGCATACCCAAAGATAGGTGAAACTCAAGAAATATTGTATTTACATAAGCTCTTAATAGATAAACTTCAGAAACTGTAACTGCCATAACTGACTAACCATAACTCAACTAAAACTGCATATCTAACTTGACATGAATGCACATAGCCACTAGAACATGTATACACCATGGAAATAAACACGCATAGCTCTAAAGAATTTGTACTGATAATTACATATAGGATATCTGTTGTATAGTATATGTTGTCATTAATGGAAAACATACAATTAATTATTTTCACAGAAGCAAATCTCCAACAATCTCCCCCTTTAACATTGATGGCAGCATATGATATCATCAACTCAAATTGTCTTCCTTCTTTTTACAATATTCTCAATATCCTCATCAAAGGTTTCTCTTCAGTGCTTCTACTCTATATAATCCCCCAAAGTATATGCTCCCCCTTACTAATACTCCCCTTTGACATCAATGACAAAGGGTGTTAAACACCACTAAGCATAGGTACTACTCTAGAAGTAGAGTAGTCAACCATTCATCAGTCACCAAGGACTGATGTTCTTACTGCAAGTTCTAATCAGACTCAGGAAAGGGAATTACTCCCAACCTCTCCCTAAGATACTCACAAGTATCTTTTGATACAAGCTTTATAAAAATATCTGTTAGTTTTTATTTAGTGCTTACATAATTTAGCTTTACTTCTTTGTCTGCAACTTTTACTCTTAGGAAGTTGTATTTGATCTCAATGTGTTTTGTCTTTGCATGCATCACAGTGTTCTTTGACATATTGATAGTACTAGTGTTGTCACAGTGAATAACAATAGGATAATCAATCTGAATACCAAAGTCCTTGATCATTTGTTTGATCCAAACCATTGTTGAACAATTCAATGCTGTTGCAACATACTCAGCTTCTGTTGTTGACTGAGAGGTAAAATTCTTCTTTTTACTTGTCCAAGTGGCCAACCTATCTCCAAGAAATTCTTCTCCTCCTGATGTGCTCTTTCTATCATCAACACAACCTACCCAATCTGCATCTATATAGACATGAATTTGTATTTTCTCTGAGATAGGATACCATAAACCATAGTCTATAGTTCCCTTTAGGTATCTAAATATTCTTTTTATTGCCATTAGATGATTTTTCTTGGGTTCAACTGAAAATCTTCCAACAATGCCAACTGCATTAGAAATGTCAGGTCTAGATTGAGTGAGATATATGAGTTTTCCAATCATAGACTTGTATAAGGTCTTGTCAACTGCTATGGAATCATCATCTTTAGAAAGCTTTCATCCTGTTATCATGGGGGTGCCTACTGGTTTGCAATCTTCCATCTTGAAGGTCTTCAATATCTCCTTCACATACTTAGACTGATTTATGAATATGCCTTTGTCTATTTGTTTTACATTCAATCCAAGAAAGTATTTGATAGGTCCAATCATGCTCATTTCAAATTCACTTTTCCTTTCTTTGGAAAATTTTGCACTAAGTTTCTCATTACCTCCAAAGATAATATCATAAAAAAAAATAGCAACAAGTCGTAGTCCTTCATCTATCTCTCTTATAAATAAATTAAAGTCTGTTGATCCTTTTTTGAATCCTATCTTTGTTAAGTAACCACCACGTCTCTCATACCATGCTCTTGGGGACTGTTTAAGTCCATAAAGTGCTTTCTTTAATCTACATACCATGTCTAGTTTATCTGAAAGTTTGAATCCTTCAAGATGCTCTATGTAGACTTCTTCCTTTAAGTCACCATTTAGAAATGTTGATTTGACATCCATTTGATATACCTTAAAGTTCTTGAATGTTGCATAGGCCAAAAAAAATTTGATAGCTTCAAGTCTGCTTACAGGGGTAAATGTATCAGTGTAGTCTATTCCTTCTCTTTGTGCATATCCTTTGCATACTAATCTTTCTTTGTTCCTTCCCATTGTGCCTTCTTCATTCATTTTGTTCCTAAATATCCACTTAGTTCCAATCACGTTCTTGTCATGAGGTCTAGGGACCAGTTCCCATGTTTCATTCTTTATTATTTGATCTAATTCTTCTTGCATGGCACTTTTCCAATCTGAATCTTTTCATGCATCTTCAACACTTAAGGGTTCAATCTGTGAAATTAAGAATACCTCTTCATTAGGGGTTGAACCTTTTTCTCTAGATCTTGTCAAGACTTTTGTGCTCTGATCTCCAATGATATCTTCCTTAGAGTGGTATTTGGATGTGTACCTTGAGTTCTTTGGAGTGATACTTTCATCTGTGATCTGTGATTCTTCTTCACTTGGTTCAGGATTGTTACATGAAACATCAATACAATCAAACATTTCTTCAATAAATGTGTCCTTATTGATGGGTCTGGGCTCATCTTCAATCATCTTCACATGAGTACTTTCAATGATCTTCTTTAATCTTAGATTGAGACATCTATAGGCTTTTATTTTAGTAGAGTAGCCAAGAAAAATACCTTCATCACTTCTATCATCAAACTTACCAATGCTATCATCTCTCTTGATGTAGCACTTTCTTCCAAAGATTCTGAAGTATTTTACATTGGGTACATTACCAAACCGAAGTTCATAAGGTGTCTTGTCTACACCTAGTCTCAATTGTATTCTATTGATAGTGTAAACTATTGTATTAACTACATCTCTCCAGTAGGTATGGGCAACCTTTCCTTCAATCATGATAGTGTGCATTGTGTCAAGTATTATCTTGTTCCTCCTTTCTACTATCCCATTCTTTTGAGGGGTTCTGGGTGCACTTAACTATCTTTCATATTTCCCTTTACCTTTCCTTTCCTTCTTGCCAATCATAGCAATGATTTCTTCTAGTTTTGTATTCACTTCTTCATTATTACTAGAGTTTCTTATAGATTTCTTGTTGTGGACTGTGGCTTTGAAGGCTGTCTCACTTTTAGGTTCTATCTTCAAACTAGATATCTCAAATGAAGATATTTTGCTAATCAAAGTATCCCTCTTGAAGTCTTTTGAAAATTGCATAGTATCATCTAAGATATTGATCTTACTCTCATAGTTTGTTGTCAATGTGGTTATTAACTTGTCCATTATATCTTCCTCTGATATTTCTCCACCATTGTTTCTTATACCTGATACTGCTTCATTTATCCTCTGATTGTAAGATCTGATGTTTTCTTCAGGTAACATCTCTAAATTTTTGTATCTTCTTCCATGTCTTTTTGCGTGCATTCTTTTCTTGGATGTCTCCTTCAAACATATCTTCTAAGTATTTCCAAAGAGAGTATGCTTTGTCTATCCTCTTGATCTCAAAAAATTCACTGTCGGATAGGGCACTAATTAGGGCCTCTTTGGGAATTGCATTATTAGTGAACACTTCCTTTTGTTTCATAGTAGAGTCATCAGTTGCAAGATATTTCAAGGTGGGAATTTTAACTTCTTGAGTGGAAATCTCATAGATCTCAAATCCAACACACTGAATATGTGTTATCATTTTATTCTTCCAGTCAAGATAGTTTTCTCCACCAAACTTAGGAATCTCTTTCCTAAAGTATGCCATCTGATCTACCTTAAGCTATTAGACTTTCTCTCGAAGGCACTTGGCTCTGATACCAATTCTTAGAATAGTCCCAAGGATAACTGAGAGGGGGGGTGAATCAGTTATCAGTCAATTCAATTCTTTTCTCTTTCTTTAATATAATTTGATATAAAGTAAATGCACATTCAGATAACACAATGAAGTAGTCAACAAATTGATTACGGGGAAACCACATAGGTAAAACCCCAATGGGAGTTAGCACCCACAAATAACTACACTAGTTTATAATGATCCTTGTTAGAAGATCTTACAAACCTGTTAGGAGTTGATCTTTACAATGCAATAAGTACAGAGACCTGGTTAAAGGTTGGGCCCTGCTAGGAGTCTTTTAAAGATAACCCTGTTAAAGGTGAGGACTCATTGTCCAATAGCTCACTGCTAAGGTGGTGAAGGCTACAACCTTTAGTATAAAAGATATACACTATATCTGGTAAATGAACTATTTAAGTAGACCTTTTGTCTTGATTAGTTCCAATGATTTTCAATCAACTTCTGTTTCTTCACATAGATCTTCAACTTATTCTTTCTGACTATCTTCTCTTCTCTGTCTTTCCTTCTTCAAAAAATTTTTGACACTTAGCAAACATATCTAAATTGCTATATGTATCTTAACCAAGGATAAGATCATGACAGTATCTACAAACACTTCATCAACTTCCTTGTCAGCTCAACCAAGCACGCAATACAAATTAGGACCGCACAACTTAAACTGACTAAATGCGACGCTTCACAAAGTCGGCTTCACCAAATCAACTCTAACATCACAATGCTATTGAAACACATTTAGAACCTTTGGATAATTATCTTTAACTCATAACTAAACATGAATACAAACACGCATATCCTGAAGATAGGCACAACTCAAGAAACACTGTATTTACATCAGCTCTTAACATATAAACTTTATAAACTGTAACTGCCATAATTGACTAATCATAACTTAACTAAAACTGCATATCTAACTCAGCATGAATGCACATAGCCACTAGAACATGTATACACCATGGAAATAAACACACATAGCCCTAAAGCATCTATACTAATAATTACTTATAGGATACCTGTTGTATATTATATGTTGTCATCAATGGAAAACATACAATTAATTATTTGCATAGAAGTAAATCTCCAACATACTCTATGTCAAACTCACTCAAGAGCATGACCCACTTGGCTAGGTGACCTGTGAGAGTTTCTTTTCCTAAAAGATACTTCAATGGATCAATCCAGGACATGAGCATGGTTTTCTAGTGCAGCATGTAATGTCTTAACTTCTGTGTTGCAAAAACCATAGAAAGATAGGCTCATTCAATGAGTGAGTAGTTTAATTCGTATCCAATCAGTGTTCCACTGATGTAATAAATAGCTCTTTCTCATCCTTGTTCATCATGTTGTGCAAGAAGAGAACCCAATGCAATTTCTATAGTAGAAATATACAAGATGAATGGCTTTCCTGGAATGGGAGGCATCAAGATTGGTGGATGTAATAGATAATCTTTCAATTGTTGGAACGAGTGCTCACTTTTTCATTCCAATGAAAAGTCACACCTTTATGCAGCAGATTTTGAAATGACTAGAATTTATCTGTGAGTTGTGCAATGAACCGGTGCATAGACTGTAGTTTCCCTTGTAGACTTCTCAGTTTCCTTAGAGTGTTTGGTGGAGGAATTTCTAAAATGGCTTGCACCTTTGTAGGATCCACCTTAATACCTCATTGAGAGATGATATAGCCTAGGTGTTTTCCAGAAAAAAAACTCCAAAAATACACTTTTTGGGATTGCAGTGAAGCTTATATCCTTCCATTCTTTAGAGATTTTGGCTAGAATACTCAAATGATCTTTCCTAGTTATATATTTGTAGAGGAGTTCATCAACATAATCTTCCATCAAGATGTGCATGAAGTCATAGAAGATTGTGGTCATTTCTTGTTGATAAGTGGCTCTGACATGCATGACACTCCAAAAATAGGTTTCCCAAGGACATGTGAAAGTAGTCTTGGGTTGATCTTCAAGAGAAATCTGAATATGGTTGTAACCAGAGAAGCCATCCATCGGTGACAACATCTTGTATCCTGTAGTCATGTCGACAATGATGTTGATGTTAGGCAAAGGAAAATCATCTTTAGGGCATGCCTTATTTAGATCACGGAAATTAGTGCATATCTGTATGCCCCCATCGTGCTTGCTGACCAAATTGGAAATCCAATCTACGTAATCTATAGGTCTGATAAAACCAACATCCAATAACATTTTCAATTCTACCTTTACCAGTAGAGCTATTTGGGGATGCATTATTCTTAGCTTCTATTTGACTGGCTTCACACCTTGATTCAGAGGGAGGAGGTGAAGAAATAACTTGAGATCTAGGCCAGGAATGTCAGCATAGGACTATGCAAAATTAATCTGGCACTCAAGGAAGAATCTGAAAAATTCATCCTTCTCTTCTAGTGAGAGTGATGCTGCAAAGTGTATGATATTGGGGTTGTTTGGTGTTTTCAAGTTGATTTCCTTGGTCATTTCAATGATTAATGTCGACTTCTCCTTTGGAGGGGTTATTTCCAATATTCCATCCTTAGGCACCTCAAAGATGTTTTAACCCTCAGATACATCCTTTGTTTTTACTTTTGCATGGTCAACTCGCGCCTTTGGTTTTCACCAGAGGACCTATTCTTTTTTTTTTTCTGATTTTATCATTTTCAATTTTGTGACTGGAAGATAGATTTGAATCCCCAAAATATGCTATAGGAACAAGATCAATGGAGAACCCTACTTTTTGGTCACCAGATGGCATGCTCTCTTGGAGCTCAAAGAATTCCGCTATTGCTTCATCATTTTTGAAGCAATCCAAGCTTGGTGATCCTTGCTCATCCCAATCAATAAGTTCAGGGTAGACTAGGGGGATTTCATCGTCAGTGGTGTAGATGTTTGCGAGGCCAGAGATAAAGGAAAATATGTAAATATCAGTGTCTTCAGAGTCAGACTTCATGCACTGAAGGTTCAGGACTGGGATCCCAGAAAATTCTAGCCCAGGGATCAGGATAGGTTATTGGAGGGGTAATTGTGTTAACATGTTTGTCTTCAACAGGTGGGTCTTTAGATTCAGGGAATCATAAGAACTAGAGGAATAGGAATTCCATTCCCACTCAGTGGGATTGGTAGTGTCAGAATGGGGAACATCATATGCCTTTTCATCGTTTGAAACCTCCCTATTTTTGCATGAGGCCATTTTGGCATTTGAAGAGCCAATTCACAATGGTTTAAATCCAATGCCCAAATGAGGAGGATTACCTTTTGTAGAAATAGGTTCAAAAATCCCTTTCTTGTGTACTCCAAGACCACTATGGCCATCATAGCCTTTTTTTTTGTATGAGTGTGAACTCGGGCCCATATCTTTCAACGGGTATCTTAGTGAGCTCTTGTTCTTGTTTTTGTTTGTCTTGGAAAATCCAGCTGGACACATTTTCATATGCATGTTCCTCATGCAAACCTCCTCACCTAGTTAATGTAGGTGAGGGAATAACCTTCATGGTGGTCTTGGGTGGTTGTTTTTTCAATAACTTTGGTTTTTCATAAGACTTCAGGGAGAGAGGGATCTTCCCAATACAAAAGGCTTGTGCTATGGTATACTCTTCACAACCTTTATCTTTAATCTTCATCTTCCCTTTGACCATTTTTTCAAGGGTGGCTGCATCAACATATTTGGAGGAATTGGATGAGGCAGCTTTGCTATTGGTAGGCACCTGTTGGGAGGGCCCTTCTCTCAGATTAGCACAAAATTGGAAAGGGTTAGGATCACTTGGGACAGTGATCTCAGCTCCATTGTGAAAACATTTCAGACATTGATGGTATGTGGAGGGGACCACCTTCATGGCATGGATCCATGGGCATCCTAAGATCATGTTTTAGGGAAAGTCTAGAACCACGACTTGTAGTAATGTGTTTTCAGTAACTGGACCAATTTTGATGGGTAGTGTAATGACTCCTTTGGAAGGACATTTAGGGTCATCATATGCCTTTATTGTGATTCTCCTAGAGGGATCAATATCACTCTCATTGTAGCCAAGATCAAGAATGACCTTTAAAGTGCAGATGTTAAGTCCTACTCCACCATCTATTATGACTCACCAGATTTTGGCATTATGGATAAAGACTTCGAGATGGAGAGGGTCATTATGGATGAGCCGATTGTGTGGAACATCATCTTTTGAAAATTTGACATGCGGGGATGTAGAGAAGTGTCCCATCATGGCATGAAACTGGTTAGTGTCAATGTCGTTAAGAACAATGGACTCTTTCAAAGCTTTTTCAGGGACTTCTGTGTGTTGGGGGGATGTGCGCAGCAGATCAAGGATTGATATCAAAGCAGGGACTTTATGAAGCTGGTCGACAAGGTTGTAATCTTAAGGTACCTTGGGTTTAGATGGTGTGCCAGACATAGTAATCTTTGTACAATGGTTAGCGACTGCGCATTGAGGGTTACTATCCTGAAAGGTCAGAGTGGACACATGTGAATCTGCCTTAGAGAAGCAATTTATTGTATAGTCATGGCCAGCCTGAGTATAATTGACATTGTTCTTGGAATTTGAGTTTGATGTAGAGGCATTTCCCTTTTCATGATCCAACAAAGGGTTTATGAAAATAGTATGGTCAGTATGGGAAGATCCCGCCATGGGTTCAACTTCAATCACACCTTGATCAATGAGGTCTTGGACTTTATGTTTTAATTGATAGCAGGAATTGGTTCTGTGTCCCTTTGTCTGATGATAATTGTAATATTTGTTGTCATCCTACCAAGGGGGTTTAACTGCGGGGGATTGGAAATCTTGGGTAATTAAATATAATTATTTTGCAATACCTATTGCAACACCAAGTGAAGAGGTTCACCTAATGGCATGGAATATCTTTGTGGTCCATCTCTATTTCTCGGTGGTAGATGCTACCAATTTTGTTGTGTGGTATCATTCATTTGTGCCTGAGGTTGTGTTGGAGCTAGTGCTGGAGTCACTGTTTGCGTGTTTGTGACAGTAGGTCCTTTGAGACTCACTTTCTATTCTGTCGTATCGACTATCTATGCATCAAAAATGCCATCATTTGTGAAATTTTTATTTCGAGACCAAAATTTTGGCTTGTCACTTGAAGTGCTCCTATTCTGATTGTCCTTGTTGATTTTTATTACTCCTTTCTCAATAAGAGCATCTTCAATGTCAATTCCTTTTTTCATGAGCTTTTGAATGGTGCTTGGGAATTTTATTTTGAGCTCATACATCATTTCTGGAACCAGATTTTGGATAAATAATTGTATTTGTTATTCTTTTGGAACATCAAAAGGGAATTAACTAACCAAATTCCTCCATCACAACAGGAAGGTCATAAATGATTCTCCAACCTTTTTTTGGTTGTGCACAAGTCAATCAACATAAGCTCACTTGATATGTTGAACGCAAAGTGAGAGATGAATTTGTCTACTAATTCTTTCCAGGACCTAATATTGCCAGGTAACTTGGAGTACCGTTCCATGGCTTGACCTCTGAGGCTTCGAGGGAAGATTTGCATGAGGTATGTGTCATCATTGTGGACCTCAATGCAAGAAGTATAAAATTCCTGAATGTGATCGATTGGATTACCTTTTCCTTTGTACTTTTCAAATTTGGGTACCTCAAAATTCTTTGGAAAAGGAGGCATGTAAATGCCTAAATCAAATGGATTAGGACATAGGTCTCATTCCATATAAAGGCTCTTATTTTACTTGAATTGTAGATCATTTAGTTGTTTCTGCAAGCATTAGATTTATTGAATCATGTCTATATTCTATGAAGACTTCACAGTTTTTCCACGTGTATCAGAATGATGTGTCCATGTAGAAGCGATCAAACGTTGACTATATTTTGAGGTCTGATATGATTCAGATGATTCAGATGAGATGTCATGGATTGGCACCACTTGTTGTCTGGCATGTTGTTGAGGATCTTCCACATGTTGCTGATTTATTGGTGGAAGATTATATTATTGAACTTGTGTCACATAGTATGGTTGAGAAACATGTTGTTGATATCTTGGTGCATACTGTTGTTGTTGAGTTTTCACCACATGTTGTTGTTGTTGTGACACATTTTGTTGTTGTGCAACATATGGTTGTCGTTGTGGAACGTATTGTTGTTAAACATGTTGTTGTTGTTGTTGTTGAACATGTTGTTGTCAATGTTGTTGAGCATATTGTTGTTGTAAAGAATGTTGCTATTGTTGTACATACTGCTGTTGTAAATCATGTTAATGTTGTTGTTAAGCATATTGCTACTATAGAGAATGTTGTAGTAGTAGTTGTTGTTGTTGTTGTTGTTGTTGTGGGTGCACTTTTTGCAACTTCGAACCTTGCACATGTGTGACATGATGAGATTCGCGACCCACCTGCATTGTTGGTTGTTGCATGTTATCATCTTGTGGAAATCCAAGTGGTACAAGTATACCATCAAGGTTTGCAGTTTACATTTTGATGGTTGTACTTGAGACATCATGTTAACTTGTGCTAGAAGAGGGGTGATCCCACAAAATTGTGTCCCACTTTTTGGCCAACTTTGACATTGAAATGAACATTCTGAAAAAAAACTTCGCTTTCGGACATCTATTGTCATAAAACCATTAAGAATTTGAAGATGATGTAAACTAGTGACTTTTAGCATTTTGTTTCTAGTTTATGAGTATATTTTAAAAAAAAAAAATTGGAATTTTTTTTAATCCATTTTTACTTCTCCTTCAAAAATTATTTTTGTGAAAACTTAGGATTTTTTAGGAGTGACACTTACTTTGATCAACATAACTTTTTTTATAAAACTGATAAGAACATAATTATTTTGAATTTAGGTTTCTAACACAAATATCTAGGGAATCCATTTGGTTTCATTCAATTTGGTTGAATATTTAATAGTTTATTGAGTTATGAAGTGACATTAATTATAATTTGGACATAGGTTCACTTTGATTGCTCTAACTCTATCTCTATATATCAAAATTAATTTATTCTTTTTTTGATAGAAAGGTAACATAAATACCTATTTCCTAGATATTTTTCATAATTTTTTGCCCCTAATTTACTATTTTTCTAGAAGCGTCGAACAGAGAAGTCGCTAAATGGTCAGACAACCTCTGTTTAGTAAAACTTAAGAAGAAAAGTATTATTAAACTCAATATATATATATATATATATATATATATATATATACATAACTCATAATCATTTGAAAGCTTTCTCAGAGTACTATCATCCTGTATTTGGGTTTTTCAAATTAATTTATTTGATCCCACCAAAAGTTAATGTCAAAGTGGTTTTTTGTCAGTATTTTGATGGGTTTAAAGGAGACTCGATTGTAGGTGTGAGTGAGGAGTAGAGGGATTATACCAAAGGGATTTTGATCCAAGAGGTTTTTATCTAGCCATTTTGAATTTACTCCTTCAAATGGGACCTCTCAAGGCTTAAATCATCATATTTTTTAAAAAATGTGCAATTTCAGCAAAAATCAGGATGTTCAAAAAAGTGGGACACACTATTGTGGGACCACCCAGAGGTTGCTGCAATGGTTGTGCTACATCCATAGGTGGTGCTTTTTGAGCCACTTGGCCTTGTTGCACTTGTGTTACATGTGCTTGTTGAGTCACCTTAGGTGGAATTGGTTTGATATTAGCAAGGTTCTTCTTCTTTTGATCTTGCAACTGATTTGGCATAGTTGTAGTATTCACATGAGACGCATCAAATGTGGGTACCCTTGGTAGTTAATTGAATTGTCCTTTGGATGTTGTTGCATTTGAAGTAATTCCTAGGAATTTTGTATGTGTTACCAAAGGAGGACCACTTGGTTGTGTTTCTTCAAAAGGGGGTACATTTGGCATTCCCCAAGGAAATGCGAATGTTTCATTTGATCCTTTGGGAAATCAATTCTTAAAATCAATCTTCTGTGTTCTTTGAGGACCTTTCTTAGGGATTTTTGTAGCATTCATTGTCTCTGGAGCAAGGAGTGGTACCTCTTCAAATAAAGGATTATCCAATGGTATATGCTATTCCTTTGGAGGAATATCGACAGTTAAATCATTTCATTGTCATTTTTGTGTTGCCACCATAGTTGACTCATCGAAGGGTTGTTCTCACTTTTCTCTATCCTGAACTACTAAGGATTGGTTCTCTTCTAAAGTAGATTATGGGGGATTTTGATAGTCCAAGAATAATTGAGGATTTTCCCTTTGTATCACTTTGATATATCGTGTTGGATCTTAAGTCATGAGATACATTAATGTTTGCAGAATTTTTTTGTTTGTAACGACTTCGTCAATCTCCTCTTTAGGTAAATATTTGAAGGAAGCAAATGTTTCATGTGAGTCTCCAGAATCCAAAGAGGGACTTGAGGCAGTTCTAGGATCTTGATTATCTTGTGGTGGTGGAGGAGGTTGATAAGATCCAAAATATGTGTTTTGCACAGGTTGTTGCAAATAATTGGGTTGGACTTGATTGATTTGACAAGTATTTTGGTATTCCTCCTAAGGTGTGGGGGGAACACTACCTTGGCCAGGTGGCATAGGTATGAAAATTGGTTCAAAGGTTGGGAGAGGTCCCCACTAAATAGTGCCAAAGTTTGGGGAAGTATTTGAAGGATATCTCATGTTGCATAGATCATTGCTTGGAGTTGTACAAGGGGTCATCTGTGTAGTGATAGGTCCTTGAGGAAATGAGAAATGTCTTGGGTCATGAAATGTTTGATGTACTTCTTCCAATGGTTGCATGGTGATTAGGTTAGTTTGATCCTAATATGCAACACCTTATCTTGGATAAAAAGGTAATTGTGAGTCTGGTTGTGATGTAAACATAGGGAGATAAGGATCTTGTTGCCTTTTGGATGCTTGAGATCTTGTGAAAACTGGCATGATTACTATATGCAAATGCAAGATTTTTTTTGGAAATTTGGAATTTTTGGAAATGCAAACTTTGAAATGCAACTTTTGAAATGCAAGGAGCTTACGAAAATGCAATCTAAGCTTTATGAAACTATGTTTTAGGTTTTTTGCACTTTGACAATTAATCTTTGGAATGATGACAAACGTAAGAGAACAGCCTCATGAGGTTGAATAAGAATCTTGACTTGAAAAAAAAGGATTGAGGGACAAGGGACAAGTTTGATAAAAGGGATTAGGTCAAATCCATCATGAAAAAGGAGGAATATGACCAATTGATAAGGGGGGGGGGTTTGAAAATTTTGGGACAAAAGGGGATGATGTCAAGATCCTATTTTCAGTGCCATAAGGGAATGCTCTATGATTTGGATACTTTCTAGGATTGTTTGCAAAGTTTTTAAAGAGGATCTAAAATGAGCTATGTATGCAAGATGACTGTGATTAGGACTTATGAAAAAGGGACTATAATGAGGATTGTAATGAGGTCTATAATGCAAGGGATTTTTTGAAATGCAAATGCAAGGAGATTAGGTCATGAATATGCAATATGAAGGCTATCAAGCATGCCAAGAGGTTCCAAGTGAAAAGTTCAAGGTTCCATATGTTTACTCAAAGACAAGGTGTGTTTTGACCTTTTTATTGTTCTTGAAAATTGATTTGGAAAAGTGTTCTTTAAGAAGAGTGTTTTTAAGATTTTGTCATTTTTATTAAGGTTTAAAACACTCACACAAGACACATAATTGAGAATGTTTGTTGTAAAAGGAATAAAAACACCACATCCTAAGGATAGAAAGGACAATATCTGTTGAATCCCCACTTGAACTAAAGTTCAACCACTCTTACTAATAGCAGAAAACCTAGAAGCTTGGAGGCACGAGCTTCTCCTTATAGTGCACTCACTTCTCAGGTACTCCAAGCTTCAAGTCCCAAGGGTCATCACTTCCCAAGTGATTATTGTCTCAAATAATAGCTACAAAAGTGTGGGACATCTTAGTTGGTCTCCAACCTTTTGCACAAATAGATAGAAGGTTTTTGGATACTACAACATAGTATTTAGTAAGGGCATCCATTCGGGTGGTTATACGTGTGAGAGATTAGCTCCGTTATGAAGGCCTCCCAGCCCATAGAAGTTACATTCTATAGGTTTTAATGCACCACAAGGGTATTGAGGGAGATCTTCTTCCCGGTATAAGGCATTCAACACCTGTTCATTGTGAGATTAATCACAATGACATATTTTCTATACCGGTTTGGATGGGATTGGCTTTAGCCTGTTACCGGTTGGGCATCCACTCTCACTGGCTCTACAAAAGCATTTGGGAGGTAGCCACACTAAAGGACTTGCATGGATTTCTCTTACACCCAAGATCCACAAAGGAGAGGGCAGAGGATATGTCCATACATTTCCTAGGGTTTACAAAATAAAAGATACTTCAAGCACATGAATGAAATGATTCATTTAAAACACCAAGCTGACATGTTTTCTAACTACTAAAAACACACATGAAAATTTTAGAAAATGCAAGGTCTTCTAAAAATGTCCTGCATTAAAAATTTTAGTAGTTTTTATGATTAATTCTTCATCCCACGATTGCCAACATGCTGCACAAATCATCAGTAACACACAAATCCAGTATACTAACTGCAGAAACAGATTTAGGAATGCATAAAATCAAAAACTTGCATGAAAAACATCAAATTTACCACCTGCATAGGAAGAGGCTACCACCTGCACAAAACCAGGGTACCACCTATGTAGAAATAGGCTACCACCTATGCAACTTTTGACCACCTACATAGAACCTACAACCAAGTGTGCAACAACTGATCAAAGGCCTAAAGAGTGGTCAAAACATGCAAAATCAGAGGTCTTTTGCACCTCTAAGATAGTAAGACTATCAGAAACACAACTAGGGTTCATTCCTTATGCCATTTAGGATTTATTTGGAAAGATTGAAGTGACTTTGAAACCCTAATTAGCTTGCATGTGCATCAAAATGATTTAGGAACACCTTAAAGAAGAAATCAGTATTTGATCCTAAACTAGCTCAAAGTTCATTTTAGGTACCCAAATCAGACATGCATGTTCATTTTAGGTTCCTTATCAACTTAAAAAACTTTATCTTTCACAATGTATTCCATTAGAACCCCTAATTAGGCTAGATTGCAGATTGGATTGAAATTTGAAAAGGCTTGATTGCATGCAACCCTAAACTAGGCGAATTATATTTTAAGAGCCCAAATTAGATGCGAGAGTTCATTTTAGGCTTGCAAATTGAAATGTTAGGTTCATTAACCAAGTTAGGGTTCATTTGCATAGTTTAGGATCAATTTTAACCTTTAATAAGATAAAAATTAGAAGAGAAAGCATAAAATGTAGAAGTGCTTCCTAAACATGCAAATATAGATCCTAAACCCTAAATATGGATCCCATATGACCAACTGCATAGCTAAGAATTGAACTATGCAACTCTAGGCTCCAAGTGCGGAAGACCTAACCACCTACGCAGAAACAGTGACCACCTATGCAGGAACAGTGACCACCTGCGCAGAAAAAATGACCACCTGCACAGAACTCTTCTAGAACCTTAAAAAGATGCAAAAACACAAAAATTTATCAGTTAATTATGTTTCACATTGGGTCTACCAAATTTAACACCAGAAAAAGGCATATTAGCATATCTAGGAGACCACAAACCCTAATCAATATGTTAACCTATCTAATCTATCATGCAAGCTATTCAAAACAAGAGTTCATAAACACAAAGCATAAAAACAATAAGAACTCCCTTCAAATGCAGCTCCCATGTCCTCCTTTCTTCTCCATAATCAGATTTGATTCTGCTCTTTTACAATAAAACAATTGCACAAAGATAGTGAGAATACTAGGAGATCATGATCTAACCTGGAAAGAGTGAAATGCCTCTCAATTTATAGAAAATGAGAGTTATTTAGGTGAATATTGCATATAATCTATGCATAAATGAAGAAATTGGTAGGTAGGCTATTAGGGAGCATGATATATGGGAGATCAAATAAGGAGATATTGAGGATATTCATGAAGAACCTTAATAGGGATGTGAATCTCCATTAAGGGATATGGTAATTAGGTAAGATTAGGAATCATTAAGTAAATTAATAATTCAATATTCTTAATATTCCTCACAAAATCAATAATTAGATTTATGAAATTATGAAAATCTCATAAATTGAAATTATCCAATTAATTAATAAAAATTTAGTAATTGTTGAAGACTTAGGGAAAAGGGAATAAATAAAGTCAATTTATTTATTTAATTAGGACATAGGGATAAACTATAAGTTATTCATCCCAAGGGGGAATTAGTAAATTATTGATCAAATTGAAGGTGTTGATGTCGAATTGAAATGATTTTTATGATATTGATAAGGATTAGGATCAATTCTGAGGGTTTTGGATAAGTTTAGGAAATCACGAGCCATCGATGAGTTTTGATAATGCACCCGCATAATGATGTTTGGAAATTATTGAAAAGCGCCAATGAACTTTGATGGCATCATAGGATTGAAATAGGAATGGGGAAACATCGATGATCTTGGACAATGTTCCCAAAATAATAATGATCATAAATAGTATTGATGAACATGGACAACACTATTGAATTGATATTGATAGATTGATAACGATAACACTGATGAACTTTGACAATGTTATCAAATAGCTGATTAACAGGATACAAAGCATCGATGAACTTGGAAAATGATCCTGAATGATGACAAGATTGATTGAATTGAAATATGGTTTTGATTAGTTTGGAAATTGGGTTAATTAGGCATCGATGATCTTGGACAATTCCCCAGAATGGTTGGAATGAGTCCAAACAACCCAAAAAGTGATTAGGAATAGAATAGAATGGGTTTGAATTGATTTAGGAAGGTTTGGAATGGTTTAGGATTGAATAGGATTGGTTTAGGGTTGATCGGAATTGATTAGGAAACTGATCGATTTGATAAAGAGAGTAGAAATGCTAATAAATAATTAAACAATTTTCCAATATTCAATCATCGATGAAAGACAATAAAGACCATATGCACAACATAGAGGAATAATTAGGTCACAAAACAACGTTTCAATTGTAATGTTAAAAATGTTAAAACATGTAGACTAGCAGGATCGAACCATTTTTAGGTGTCTACAGTAAGATATACTCCAATGGATATGGGCCAGTGTTTATCACAGATGACTGTCAAGGTCCCATTCCAAGAAATGATGAGGATAAAAGAACACAAAGAAAAGGTCCTCTTAATGTTAAACAATGTATCACCATTAAGACCACACAAACTAGAATACGTTGAAAAGAAATCTAACAATAAGGGAAAGGAACCTGAGGGGATGATTTTTGAGATCCCTCATATTTACCTTGACACAAATAATTCTACAGGATTTTTTGATCTTTTTTTCCTAACATTGGTAATAAATGGTAAGATGCTAAAAAATTGCATGATAGATTCAGGAGCATCTAATACTATTATGCCTCCAGAAATCATGAGATCCATGAGATTGCAAGTAGATATTCCTCATGGGAGGTGTCAAGAAATGGATTCAAGAGAGATCCTTGTTATTGGAACCATTGATGCCTTACCTTACAAATTAGTTGTATGCCCTGATAGAGTACTGACTATGAGTGTACTGGTGGTTGATATCCCACCACATTATTGCATGTTGTTGTCCAGAAAATGGAGTGCTTCAATGGGGGGCAATATTCAGTGTGATTTGTCCTATGCCATTTTCAATATTGCTGGGAATAATGTGAAGGTGTCCACAGAAGGTAGGACACCTCATATGATAGAGTTGCATGAAGATACTAATATTAATTATTGTGTTGATATTGATATGGAGAATTTCAAAATAAAAAGAAGTGCTCATCAATGTAAATATGTTGATCCTTTAGTCAAGGACCAATCTACACAGAATGATGGTTTATGGAAAATGTATTTTGATGGAGCCTGTTCTAAGGAAGGATTAGGAGCTGGAGTCTTACTTATCTCCCCATCAGGTACAACATTTAAATATTATTTCTTGTTATCTTTCCAGTGTACAAACAATATAGAAGAATATGAAGCTTTGTTTTTAGGGCTAGACATTGCTGCTAAACATGGAATAAAATGTGTAAAAGTGTATGGTGTCTCAGAGTTATTAGTAGCCCAGGTCAGGTCCAAATATGCCATGAAAAATGATAGACTAAAAATGTATAGGCATGCTATTTGGGACCAAATTGAATTTTTTTATGCCTTTGATATAAATTGGATAGAAAGGTCTTAAAAATTATGGCACATTTCTTAGGTAATGTTTCTTTAAAAACTAATGATTTGACCTTAAATAGGGTATCAATAGTTGAGATTAAGATGAAACAAGTTGTCCCTAACAATATTTACATATGGAAAGTATTTGAAGATGACTAAGATATCCTTAGATTTCTTCAATGCCTAGACCGTTATGAGGACCAACACATAGATTGCAATACTCTACTTGAGGTCATTGATGGTAAGGATTGTGTATTGGGGGATGAGGTTGTCCAACTAAGTTCTAATCAGATTCCTAAGGGATTTGTAGAACTAGAGGCATTGTTTAGAAATCAGAGTGAACATACATAATGATGAAGGGTGCTCCCCTTAATACCACAAACACATAACAGAAACAGAGAAGCAACAACAATTTGCAAGAACAAAAAATGGGCTTCTTATTATCTCCACAAATGTGGAATTACAAACTTTCAGAATTACAATATGCAAAGCCACATCAGCATTCCCCTTACAATATTCTGTAGGACAAAGCCTTGAATTATTACCTAGATCTACCCAGCACTACCCTAGAAAACACCACGGGCCTTCCTTAAATAGGAAATTTTCCACCGCCCAAGAAGGTTCCAGAAATCTAGCCGTTAAGGAGGACTACCCTAAGCATTTAATTATTTTCACTTTTATTACAAAAGGGTCGGCTTTAAATATTTACAAAACATGAGATTAGGTAGCCCAACTTTTGGAAGCCATAACTTTTGAACCGTAGCTCTGATTGGCTATTATAACCACTTTCCGGAA
>MU227555.1:929094-951514 GCA_018584345.1 Thuja plicata
GGGCTTCTTATTATCTCCACAAATGTGGAATTACAAACTTTCAGAATTACAATATGCAAAGCCACATGGGCATTCCCCTTACAATATTTTGTAGGAAAAAGCCTCGAATTATTACCCAGATCTACCCAGCACTACCCTAGAAAACACCATGGGCCTTCCTTAAATAGGCAATTTTCCACCGCCCGAGAAGGTTCCATAAATCTAGCCATTAGGGCCGACTACCCTAAACATTTAATTATTTTCACTTTTATTACAAAAGGGTCGGCTTTAAATATTTACAAAATATGAGATTAGGTAGCCCAACTTCCAGAAGCCATAACTTTTGAATCATAGCTCTGATTGGCTATTATAACCACTTTCCGAAAAGGGGAGATCGCGATCTACAGTGCTTGACTCGCGAAGCGCTAGTCAACCAGGGGTTTGACCTCGATGTGGAGCCTCTAAGGTCCTAAAAATTAAGCTCAAAGGTTTTGCACCCTAAAATCTCAACAGTAAATCCTTAATAACTTCGCCAATACAGATGATCTGGCAATGAAATTCAACTGGCATTCTTATATGACTAAGATGAACCTTCACCTGGAAAATTAGAACATTCTGAGTTCAAGTGAACAACTTACTAAAAATAGTAAGTTTCCAAAAATAGTAGCTTTGTACAAAATATCCCTTATTGAATAGAAAAACACATATTTTTGGGTGATGCAAGATTGCCCTTACACCCAAGATGCTCCTGCATCACATAAGGAATAAGAAATGCCAAAATTGAAGATCTAGAGGAGATAAATTTAGCATCAAAGACCACTCCTCAGATAGTTTATATTGGAAAAGGATTACATTCCTATGTCAAAACCAATTTAATAAAATTATTAAGAAAACATAAGCATGTATTTTCATGGTCTTATGAATATTTAAAAGCTTATAGGGAAGACCTTTTCCATCATGAAATCCCACTCAAATTAGATGTAAAACCATTCAGACAAAAATAGAGACCCATTAATCCACTATTGGCTCCTAAGATGCAACAGGAGTTGATGAAACTAAAGGATGCAGGAATTATCCAGCCTATCACACATTCAACTTGGGTTTCAAATCTAGTACTAGTGAGAAAAAAGAATGGTCACATAAGATTATGTGTTGATTTTAGAAATCTGAAAATTGCATCCTTGAAAGACAATTATTCTCTACCAAATATCAAATATGAAGGCGATGTTGCATAAAGTTACTAGTTGTGAGCTATTATCAATGATGGATGACTTTTTAGGCGACAATCAGGTACTTGTAAAAGATTCATAACAGTTTACGACTGCATTTACTACTTTTTAGAATGCCATTTGGGCTAATAAATATAGGAGCAACTTTTCAGAGAGCCATGGATGTAGCATTCAAGGAATTTATTGATTTATTCATGGTAATCTACCAAGATGATTTGACTACATTTTCTTAGAAAGAAGGGAATCATTGTGAACATCTAGAAAAAAATTTCAACAAAGCTTTAGAATATGGTGTCTCACTGAATCCTAGAAACTGTCAATTTGCAGTCATAGAGGGAAAGTTATTGGGACATATAGTGTCAAAAGATGGAGTAAGGATTGACCCTGAAAGAATAGAAGCTATTCAAAAGGTCATTGCTCCTAAGAATATCAAAGGTGTGCAATCTTTCCTAGGAAAGATCAATTTTGTCAGAAGATTCATTAAAAATTTTGCTAAAATTGTCAAACCAATTATCAAGTTATTGAAGAAAGATGCAAAATTATAGTGGAATGAAGAAGCTTAGTTAGCTTTTGAAAAAATTAAGAAAGTAGTTCAGGAGGCTCCTGTCTTAAAATCCCCTGATTATTGTAAGCCTTTTTCTTTATTCTCATTTGCATCCTTTCATACTATTGTTGTTGTTTTACTCCAGAAAGATAAGGAGGGATTTGCACACCCTATTGCATTCTTTAGCAAATCTCTCCAAGATGTAGAGATATATTATGAAATGATGGAGAAGCAGGCATATTCTTTGGTAAAATCTATTAAATCATTCATACCCTACTTGGTTTGTGCCAAAGTACTTACATATGTACCTCATTCAGCAGTAAAGGACATCCTTATTCAATGAGAAGTGATTGGTAAGAGATGTAAGTGGAATAATAGAATATGGGAATTTAACTTGGAAATCCATATTACTAAATTTTTTAGAGGACAAGGTCTAGAAAAACTTATGACAGAAGAAAACCTAGACTTGGTACAAGTAAATAACATAGAATACAAGATTCAACAGTAAGAAGTATTGAGAGACAACCTTTCTATGTTGACATCATGTATTACCTTAAGAATTCCAAGTGTCCTGAAGTCATGAAAGACAATCAAAAGAGGAATATCATATTACAAGCTTAGAATTACACCCTAGTTCAAGGAGATTTGTATTGGAATGAAATAAATGGTGTACTTTTATTATGTCTAGATCAGACCCAAGCTGAGAAAGTATTAATTGAAATGCATGCTGGAATATGTGGAGGGCATTTTTCTGCTAAAATCACTGCCAATAAGATTTTGAGGGCAGGACATCATTGGTCTAGCTTATTTAAGGATACTCATGCATTTGTCAGAAAATGTGAGCCTTTCTAGAGGATCTCAAATAAGTTGAAGTTCTCAAGTGCCCCTTTATTGAACCCTGTGAGTGCTGAAGCACCTTTTGCAATGTGGGGTATATACTTTATTGGAGATTTTTTAGAGAAATCCAGTGGAGGACACAGTTTGATACTTGTTTCCACTGATTATTTTACAAAGTGGATAGAAGCAATTCCTACCAAGAAAGCAACTAGCAAAGTGATCATTGATTTTTTATTAGAAAACATTTTGACCAGATTTGGTGTCCCTGCCAAGCTAATAATGGATAATGCTATGTGCTTTAGATAAAATGAAATCAAGGATTTCTACAATAAATATGGGATCATGATGTCTTACTCATCCCCGTATCATCGTCAAGCAAATGGCCAAGCAAAATCTAGCAATAATTTTTTTTTGAATATTTTGAAGAAGACCTTGGAAAAGAATAAAAGATCTTCGCACACAAAGTTAAGACTAGCTCTATGGGCTAATAGAATATTAGTAAAGAAAGCAACAGGTAAGTCACATTTTGGACTTGTATATGGTTTACAGTCTAGGATTCCTATTAACAATTTTTTACCAGTTTACAATGTAATTCAAGAAGAAGAGCTAGAAATATCTGACCCAATGCAAGATAGAATAATGCAATTAGCATAACTTGATGAAGTTAGAAGAGAAGGTCAGAAGGAGAACATAAAGTTACAATAGAAAATGAAGTATCTTTTTGATAAGAGAGTAGGTGATAGAAAATTTATGCCTGGTGATCTAGTACTCTAGTGGAATGTAAGACTAGAGGATAAAGGGAAACACAAGAAATTTTAATCTTTATGGCTTGGTCCCTTTATTGTTTCTTAGAACTTTGGAAAAGATTCCTATCTCTTAAAGAACATGGATGAACAATAATTTGAATTGTGAGTGCATGGCAAATTTTTGAAGCCTTTCTTCAGTTGAGAATTGAAGTTTCATGCACAGTAAATTTTTGTATTATATGTATAAAGGTGTTTTCCTTTCTGTTGTGTGTTTCTTTTTTTTAGTAGGTTAGTGAGCATATTTTGCATGGTCTACAACCAGAGATCTTCAGTTCTTGCATTAAACTTGCATTTAAGCATCCTTAGATAGAGCCACTATTGGTTGTATTTCCAGTTTTGTAGTTCACTTGAAATTTTTTGAAGTTCTCAGTCATATACATGCCTAAAAGTTGAAAATATTGTCTTAAGTTGTCAAAATCCTCTGCAAATAATGATCTTCAAGTCAAAAATCAAGAAAGAATGTGAAAACCTAAGCTCTAGGTCAAAATTTCATGCATATTCAAGAAAAACCCTAAGTTCATTGAAATATTTTCTATTTCATTGTCACTTTTTCAAAGAAAACTGGTCACTTAAGTCGTGTTTTATTTCATATCATTTCACTTAAGTCACGTTGTCTCGTTATAATCAAAGAATATCCTTTTTATTTTTGAGACTTGGTGATTTCCTTTAAGTCAGGTTGTCTCTATGAAAAATGAATATGCCTTCAGTTCTTATGAGATTTCATGCGAGCCGTAGATGCAGATCTTGATCCTGCATTGGTCGTGAAGTCTCTTTGAAAAACTAGAGTTAAAGAATTTCTTGGGCGACTTCAAGTCTACTTAGTTGCACTGTCTCAAAAGGTGATCAGGGTTGTAATTTGAGTTAAGGTTAATTTCATACAATCACATAATCAAGAAGAAAAGAAAGAGAAAGTCAAAATATCTCAGATCTAGCGATAGTCTTCGATCTAAAGTGAAATCCTGCGGAGGTTACGAAGTCTCAATAAAAACTCATGAGTTAAATAATATATTAGCAACTTTGAGATTACTCAATCATGGTGTCTCACAAAGAAATCAAGGTTAAGAAAGTGGTTTAAAATCCTTTATTCGCATGATATCTTTTAAAATCCATGCTTAAGTCAAAGCTAAAGAGATTAAGTGACTGTCGCTAGATGAGAAATAAATCTTGTGGCCAGCGTGAAGTTGTGGTAAAAGGTTGTAGATAGATGAAAGATAAAGAGATATTGCAACTGCCATCCATTTTTAAAAGGATCTAGTGGCTCGCGTTAAATCAAGAAACAAACCATGAGTTACTTAAATCTAAAAGTGATATCAAGATTCAATGAGTCGTGATGTCGTGAATAAAAAGCATGCTTTGAAATGACTTCAGTTAAGTTTAAGTATGTTTTTAGCGAGAAGATCTGAGCTGTAAAGAAGAAAAGATCTTGTGGATAGCACGAAGTTGCTTTAGAAATTCAAAAGGTCAAAGAAAATTACAGTGACTCAGAGATGATAATGTAGATTGAGACACATGGATAAATATTTCAAAGATATGAGGTAGTCGCAAAGTCTCAAATATAAAATGAAAATACAAAAAGTTATTGAGATTAAATGCAGGTCGTTCGATTAAAAGATGATCGTGTGACAGTCGCGTAATCTCAAAAGAAACTTTGGGTAAGGAAATTTCAAAGCGACAAAGAGATTACACAACCGTGCAGTCTCTATAAGAAACCCAAGTTGTAAGATGAATCCTTTAGTCACGGAGTATCGAAGAAAAGGAGAGTTAAGTGATGTCATTGATCGTTCAAAAGATAGTCATTGATCTGAAAAAGGATCCTATGGATATCATTAAGTCTCAATAGAAAACTAGAGTTGAGGGTAACTCTTCACGATGACAAGATCACACAGTCTCATTTTTGCTTAAAGAAACCATGGTGAGATCAAGGTAATACATGAAGTTTTCTCCGCACCATGTTAACAGTCGATAGCTAATAGGAATGAAGAAGTTATGACATGTTTCTAAAGATTGATGAGTTGTTCTCAAGTTGCCAATAAGATCAAATCTTGATCTCTTTTCAAATTTAATAAGGTTTTTATATGAAAGGTCAGAATTGATCACCTTCCAGTTTGAAATGCCACGGCTACAAGATAGAGTTCATTTCACAGCATGCGGGAGTAAAGACACAAAATACTAAATTACAAATCTATTAAAAAGATTGGTGCATTTATAGGCATTACTGTTATCATTTCATTTTATTAGTTTTCAAGAATTCAGAGCTCATAATTCGCATCAGTGATTTGCATTTTCAGTGAGAATAGAACAATCTAGGTCTACATAGTGAATAGAGAAGATTTCAGTTTCAGAATTCGAAAGTGTGATTTTCAGTGTTGAAGGTTTAAATATTTGAAGTAATTCACAGTAAGAAGTGAGGGTTTGGAGAAGATTTATTTCAATATCGGTGAAAGAAATAAGCTGATCACTAAAAAGTTACATCAAAAAATATGATCAAAGCAGTGAGCATTGCTTTTACCAGTGGGGTAAGTGGAGATGATGATGATGTTAAAGGGAAAATGAACTATTCAGAGGAGTTCATTCAACTTCTCCCAAGCTCTAATCATGGAAAAAAGGAAAATGATGAGTATGTAGGAGATAATTATGCATACATTAGAGATGCCAAGACACCAAATTGTTCTAGTTATCATTTATTTAGTTATTTTCATAAAAACAAGGGATGACCCTATGCCCATTTGAAACCCCTAGACCTGTGGATTAGCCAAATTGGTTGTCCCCAATGTATTCATTGATGTAGACTTGATCCTAGAGCTGTGTAGTAGATATGATATTGTATCAAAGATAATTAAAAGGGATGATGGCACTGCTTTGGTGACCTTGGACCGAACCTCATTCATGAAAGCTTTTGATATCTACAACCCCTGTGCTATAGAAATTAATTTGAAATCCCTAGCTGCTAAGTATACTAAACATAAATAAATTGTAGCAAGGATGATTCAGGCTCATACGCCTAAAAGAACAAGAAATTATTTGATGAAACCAGTATTATTGCCAAGGATAGAGAGTTAAGTCTGATGAAGATCAATGCAATGGAAAAGATAATTGAAGATCTGAATAAGAAATTACAAGAGATGCCTGAGGTTTCCCCTGCTATACGTAAAGAGGTAACAGATGTTGAGATTCATACTGAGGATACATGGTTTGCTGTAGCAAAAAAAGAGCAGGGGATTAAGGAGCATAATGAGGTTATTTTAGGAGCCTTAGTGGAAATTTTGCAGGATAGAATAAATGTATTAAAAGATAAAGTGGATGTAGTTTATGGTGCCTATGGTTAATTTCTAGGCCTACAAGTTGAAGTTAATAATTTTGTATCAATTTTGAACCCCTAATATACAACATGGTCAGTGAGAACCGAGTTATTTGTGAGGTTAGCATCATTGCAACCACTAAGATTAGATTTGCCAAAAATTGTAACCTAGGTTGGAGAAGAAATAGAACAGATTGGGGTGACCTTGTCATTTTTTAAAGGCAAGGCAAATCAGATTGAGGCCAGAATTAAAATGTTTGGGCCTAACTACAACAGATTTGTGCCATCAATCAGATCAGAAGATAATCAGATCAAGCCACTAGGGGTATGTAGCACAAAATTTGACAATGTATTACCTAATAAAGAGGTATATGTTTATGACAAGGGAGAATTAGATAATGAAAGATATAATAAGATCTTAGATGAGGCCATTAAGGCAGAAGCATATTTTAATAATTTCATAATAGATGTCAAGAGAATTACAGATGCTAGGTGGGAACGGAAGAATACACAACTGTAGAACTTTCAAAGCTTTAATTGGCTAGTAGAAGATGATGTCACGCCATGGGATGTTCGTACAAAACCAAATAATAAAAATCCTATCAGTGTTGACCTAGATATTATTGATGAAGAATAGAAGAACATCTGGCACCTACTCTTTGAGCATAGGAAGGTTAGTCATCTTGAAGACTAGTGTAAATTATCCTGCAATGGAGGTCACTAGGTCTCACTACAAATATCAAAGGATATCCTAAACACATACAGACAAAGGTGCTAGTGACCAAAAGAAGACAAGATCCAAATTAGATTTCATTCTTCATTTTTGTCCATCCACCGCTTGGTCTCTTCTTGTCTTTTGTCCTTTTCTATGTTTTTAGGGTTAGGTTTTAAACCATCTAAAGCTTGTTGTATCCTTACTTCTTAATGATTCCAAGATGGTTTTAGCCTATATATAGAGCTTATTGTAACATTTTGAAAGAGGATGGAATATAATTACAAGGAAGACTACTAAAATTTTGTCTGAGCCTCGGTATATTTTGGTCTATTAAATGTATTTTGAAGTAGTTAGACATTAATAAAATACATTGCAATCTCTATTTTATATCTTGTGTTGTCTCTTTTATCTCTATTCAAGCTTTTATATATTTATTTGTAAGGCACTTAAATATATCAATTACAAGGTAATTGTGCCATCATTTGTGAGGTCCTTCAAGGAAGGAATAAATTCTGTCAGATGATCTCAGGAAGCTGAATATTTGTATTAAGATCTGATGAAAAAGTTGTAGAAGTGATTGGATAGTCTGTAAGGCATTCTATCTAGGTTGCATGTATTTTCATGAGTCACCTAATTGTGGATTTGCATTCAAGATTGACTATGTTGCCCATAGGATCAGGCACTGGTTTATGGTTTTGCAAGTAATTGTTCATCATCCAATACTTAAGATCAATCAATCAAATTACACTTCATTCATAAGAAAGCATATATTTACAAGTAATTGTATTCACAGAGTATACAATTCAGTTTTCTGATTCCTTCAAGAGAGAATCAATAGGTTAAGCCTCCTAAGTTTAGAGAACTATAAAAGGAAGAAGGATGAGAATCCTTATCACATTACTATTTTCTATTATCAAGATAATAGTTTGGCTTATTAAGCTCTGTATCAAATTAATCACATTCATTTTCATAGTTTGCTATTCATTGGTATAGTAAAAGGCATTCAACAAACTAGTAAAAAGACCTAATCCACTATAACTAATAATGAAAGTAAGTAATCATTCAAAGGTAACACCTACTTGAGTCTGTGGATCTCAAAAAAAGAGGATATTATCCAATCCTCATCAATTAGGATTTTCTTGCATATAATAAATTGGAAATATACAAGACCAAGCATTCATACTATTTTAAAGTGTTCTTGCAAGAAAAATCCCTAACACTACAAAGGCCCAGTTCAAGAGGGAGATCCTAGTCAATCTGAGGATATAGAGGAACTCAAGACACTGAAACTTCCAGTTACTCCAAAGCCAAAGGTAGAGAAGATTATGAACTCAAGAGTTGCTAAGAAGACTAGGACCAAGATCTACATGAAGCATCTATTCAAATAATAAGGTAAAGATGATTCAGAGGCTACATGGGTGCAAGAGACAGAGTTCAAGGAGTTGGGCATCAACCCTGACTTGGTTCAATCACCTGGAAGTTTATTTCTCTTTTTTAGGGGAGAATGGTGCAGGCATACCTAGGGTTAAAGACTCTTCTTTGTTTGTTGTGCACCGTCCTAGTTTCTTAGGCCAATTAGGAAGGTTTAGGAACATTTTGTATTTTTTTAGGATTTTTTTAAGTTGGTTTTTGTAAGTTTTTTGTTCAATCACTCATTGTATTGACCTAAGAAGGAAAATGGGTCAAATTATTGAATGAACACCCTAGTTGCCTAGGAGAGTATTTTTAGATTATTTTTGTGGTGTAGAGATGATTTTTAGGCCTCTATAAATCCAACCAAGGCATTAGAAGCATGAAAAAGTGAAAATTATAAGAAATGTGGAAATAGTTGTGTTATCCAATTTTTCATGACTATCCAAATTTGGATAGGTGGGGTTGAATGAGGCTGCCACAAGGGTAGAGCCCAGCCTATGCAAAATATTTGGTAATTTATCTGGTCCTTGTTGTGTATTGGATATCTTTTTCCAATTTTAATGTTTGCCTCTTTCCATGCAATTATGTCTAGAATATCTAAATTTGATTAAGTTTTAGGGTTTCCCATTTGGTCCTATGTATCTTCCATGACCCTTGTGAAAGTGTGGAGACAATTTCATGTCTTTATGACCTTTCCTCCTTTCCTTGCTTCCTTTATGACTCTTCTCTGAGAAACCCTAAAAATTTGGAGGGGATGACTGTTATAATTTTAAAAAAAGTGACAGTTGTAATGAAAACCCTAGCTATCTTATGTTTTGTCATTACCCTTTTTGATCACTTAAAATGTTGAGTTTCCCATGTGCCTTTTATCTGATTGGTCAGTCACAGTATTGCTTCATGTTCTATGTTTACTCTTTTACTTCACGCGATTAAGCGACTAATACCTCAATTGGGTTGTCGCTTGTTTAAACCTTGAGTTGGAAAATCTTCATGAGATCCCGTGACCCTTTATACTTCCTAAAACATGGTCAAACTTCAGTCTATGAAAGGTTAGTGTTTCCCCTTCAGTTTCCAAGTCTTGATATGAATTAGTGTTTACCCTGAATATCATGAGGTTAAGGGAGGGTTGTTGGATGAAAGAATGATGGGATCAATGATGGTCGGGTAATCGCCTAATCTCAGTCAAAGGGTCAAACATGTCTCTCGATTACGCGTCTAAAGGGGTAGTCACGTAGTCTCTTGATTCAAAAGTAAAGGATGTCTGATGTGGCAATACAGTTGGTGCATTTTTAGAGTTGATCAAGAAAATAGAAGCCAATGCAAGGTTGACAAGTGGCAGCATGAACCCGAGACTTCATGGTCAGTCGTGGGGTCGTTAAATCTAGGCTATGGTTAATAAAAACTCAGGAGACTTGGAAAATTAAAATATAAGGATAGCTGCGGTTGACTAGCAGTTAAGGGTAGAGACACACTGCAGGCTAAGTAGGTCCAAGACAAATAAAAGATGATCCGATGGTTCTCATTCAAAAGGAGGCAAGGTCTCATCTTCGCCACCCGATAAAAGAAAAGGATGGTGCCACACGACCCTTTTCTATCTTTTAAAATTTTAAAATAATATCTTTGCAAATAATATTTGAACAGTAATGGTAGCCAACTAGAAGAGGTTATATGGATAAGAGGTGACCCTTCAGGAGGAGTAAGGGTTAGGTTAGCTTTTTCAAAGGGGCAATATGATTTTTGGCAATATTCTTAGTGAATAATATAGGCCAAATTGACCCAAACAGGGCTTCCTAATTAGATCCCATTACATGTGTTTTGACTGGTCTTCTTTCATATCAGATTCACCAGCCTTTCTTAGAGATTTTCAATACAATGAATCTATTTTTCAAATATGTATCTGATCTTTCATAGATAATCTCAGAGTATCTTCTGATAGATGGGATAGTGTTAGGGTTTTCTAATTATTCTATTGCAATCAATTGCAACCCTAATCTGATCAAATTGTTTCCTTGAGCCTGAGTGCTAGGAGGAACATGTATAAATAGTTAGTTTTAAAGCTTTTTTAGGAGAGAGTTTTCCTTGCTTAGAAGTTATCTGTGACATTTTTTCTACCCTCTGACTTTTACAGTCTGTAATCTTTCATTGATATTCAGATATTGCAAAGGCTTTTTGGGAAATTTTCTCTATCCCTGGGATTTCTTGTTTGAATTTCACTTACTGAATTAGAATATATTGAATGATTTTTTAGAAGAATATTGGAGTTCCCGAGCCCTCTTTATTTATGGAATATTGTGTACTAGTGTGGATGATTTGATTTAGATGAGTTTGTGGATATCCTTCAGTCCCTTGTCATTTTGTCTCATTCCTGTGCCTGATTGTAGAAGTGGATGTTTGTTTGCAAGTCATAGTCCATGTCTATATATAATGAATACGCTATTGTTTGTTAAATTACTTATTTCTCTAAATAGCCTCTGTTTATCTCAAACCTCTCTATGAAATACTTATGCAAGCCTATCTAGAAGGTTGTGTTCTACTAGATCCAAGGTTTCATGCTGAGATAAGTTAATGTGTTGCGATTCAATTTACCTTTGGTGTATCACCTAGTAGGATAATTTTCTTTCAGTCATTTCCCTTTCATGCATTCCTTCTATCCCTTTTCTATCAAGAATTTACTTTTATATTAGGAAGCAAATTCGGGTGACATATCAAGAGGAACCATCCTAGAACCTAGAAGTCTTGTCTCAGTTTGCAAAGGGTCCCACAACCTTGAGAAAATTCACATGTTACACTAGATTACCAAGACTATGAGAGCTTGGATGAGGGTGCAAATCTAGGTGTTCAACAGTTCTGGCACACCCGGTGGGACTCCATAAAGAATTGTATCCTGCAAGTCATGCTATCACTGATATGCTGATGACATGATTCAATCCTAGAAGAGGTCATTCTACTACATATCTGGCAACTTCAAAGGTCTATTGGTTTCAAAGATCAAAGTGCTGGTATTTTTCAAGTTTTAATATATTTCAAAATTCCAACTAACTATATCCGTAGACATGTCAAGTTACTATGGACAGTTAGGTTACTCTACTTCTTATTATGATAATAGTATTCATCGAGCTAGTCATTAGCCATACCAAAACCCCCTAAGGCCTACTTTTACCCCAAGCTTCCATACTATACAAGGCCACCAATATATCCAACATGCCCCAAATGATTATGCTCTTATGAGAGACTATGAGCAAGCCCTCCAAAGAGAATGCCCATAGGCACTAAAGGCACAACAAGATATGCTAATGCATAGGCAGTTAGCTCACCACACTTACCTCCCACCCCCCCCCTTGTCGACCCATTTGGAAGCAGCCTCAGACCTCAGATTTTATGAGACAACAAGAAAATATAAGGGCTAAAGCACTTGACATGATCAAGCAAATATCTTAGATAAAGAATTCGCAGCAAGATATAGAAACTCGGGCTTATGAGCAGCAAGATATGGAAACTCGAGGAAATTTTCAAGGGTTGAACCCCTACCATGAAGAAATGACCTTGCAAGCATATATCCCCAAGATTGGGATGCTTCAGGGGAAGCAATTTGAAGAGGAGCTTAATCGCCAAGCTAAAACTATGTCAGCAAAGTTGAAAGCTCAAATTTCTGAAAGGGAGACCCTTAGGCCAGAGATTCGAAGTTGGAGGGATCATTTTATCCCACACCCTATGCATGAGGAACCTACAAGGCATTCATTTCCAAGCGTCAAGGACCTTCTTGAAGCACATAAGCCAATAGAGCACTTGCAGCTGCCTCTTGAGCATCAACAACTTAGAGAAGTGGTTGCAACAAGGTTGGCCACAAAGGGGCAGCACCAAGGTGGCGCAGGCTTTGACTTACCAAGACTTAGGGAAGATATGCCTTCTATGTCTTTCCTTAAGCCTCTTCCCAAGAGACCTCTATTGTCTCTCAGGGTGATGAACTTATATCAAAATGGCCATCTCTACCTCATGGTTGTCTAATGTTGAGCCTTTGCAAGGGTAGTAGCTTAGTATTAGGACAAGAGCTTGTGGTAGATGAGCTTCTCTGTGATGACGCAGAAGAGATGAGGTTAGAGACTTCAGAGCTCAATGAGGACTATGATGAACTTCGATAGAAAATTGAGATGGTGGGGATGGATATCCAAGTTGATATCTTGGTGAACCTATTTGAGGAGCTTCCCATCTTTGTTGGTGAGGAAGCAGAGACTATGTCATTGCTTATGACAAAAAATCAATGAGGGAAAAAGGTGCAACATTAGCGGATGGTGGATATCAAAGAAGATGATATGACCTTGGTGGATGAGATGCCTAATTTCATTGAGTAGGATAATGAATTTATTTTTATAACTACCCCTGCAAATTTGCAGCAGCAAGAGGAGAACATTGACAAAGGCTTTGAAGAGTATGATTTTTTAGAGATCATAGGGATTTTTTGTGAAGGGTTGAATGATGAACCCCTTTTCCTTGGAGTGGGAGTTTAGAGTTGTGTGCCTACTATAGAAGATCCATTTTTGGATTATTCTCTTTCAATGAATCTACCACCTAAGCAAAATTTGGAGCCTTTTTTAGATCTTTAGGATCTTGACAGCTTTGATCAGCTTATGGCCGGTTTGAGGGAAGAAGATGATAGTTTTTTGACCATTAAGGAGGAGACGACATGGCTTTCCATAGTGAAAGTGGGAAACCATGAAGAAAAGGAAGATGCCAGCAAGAAGGTTTCTACCTTCAAAATCTCAAGGGGCTTCCCTATCAGATACATAGCCTAAATGGAGTTTGCTGAGGTACCGTCACATGATTAGATTGAGGTAAGTGAATCTGATCTCATTTTTGTAGAGGAAGCTTATTATTGTTTGAAAAATCTATACATGCCTCATATACTTGTAATTGTCCTTATGCATGTACTGCAAAGTGTTTTAATTAGAAAAGGTAGCTACTTTAACAATCCAATGAATCATTTTGTTTAACCAAGTTTGTATCACTGGTTAGCTTAGGGTAGATTAGATTTCCTACTTTATTTCAAAGCTTTCTAGTCTAACTTCCCAGCTTTTCAAGAAGTGCCCGTGCACATAAGTTTTGCTCCATATTTTTTTCTCTGTCAGAGGAAGGTTTTGTACACAGAAATGACTCCATGCCAAATGGAATGTTTTAGAGGCCACTGGTTTCTATGTTTAGTAGACAAACAACCAATTGAAATCGCCAAAATGTTATCCAATTTTTCATAAATATCCAAATTTGGACAGGTGAGGTTAAATGAGGCTCCCACAAGGGTAGAGTCCAGCCTGTGCCAAATATTTGGTAATTTTTCTGGTCCTTGTTGTGTATTGGATATATTTTTCTAGTCTTATTGTTCACCTCTTTCCATGCAATTATGTCCAGAATGTCTAAATTTGATTAAGTTTTAGGGTTTCTCATTTGGCCCTATGTATCTGCCATCACCCCTATGAAAGTGTGGAGAGAATTTCATGTCTTTATGACCTTTCCTCCTTTCTCTACATCCTTTATGAATCTTCTCTAAGAATGCCTAAAAATTTGGAGGGGATGACTGTTATAATTTTATAAAAAAGTGACCATTGTAATGAAAACCCTAGCTATCTTATGTTTCATCATTACCTTTTTCAGTCACTTAAAATGCTGAGTTTCCCATGTGCCTTTTATCCCATTAGTCATTTATGGTATCGCTTCATGTTCTATGTTTACTCTTTTACTTCACGTGATTAAGGGACTAATACCTCAGTTGGTTTGTCACTTGTTTAAACCTTGAGTTGGCAAATCTTCACGAGATCCCCCGACCCTTTATACTTCCTAAACCATGGTCAAACTTTGGTCTATGATAGGTTAGTGTTTCTCCTTCGGTCTCCAAGTCTCAATATTAATTAGGGTTTAACCTGAATATCATGAGGTTAAGGGAGGGCCATTAGATGAAATAATGAAGGAATAAACGATGGTTTGGTAATTGCCTAATCTTAGTCAAAGGGTCAAACATGTCTCTCGATTACCAAACTGAAGGGGTAGTCACACAAGATCTTGATTCAAAAGTAAAGGATGTCTGATGTGGCAATACATTTGGAACATTTTTAGAGCTGATCAAGCAAACATAAGCTAGTGCGAGGTTGAAAAGTGGCAGCATAAACCTGAGGCTTCATGGTCAATCGTGGGGTCGCTAAATCTAGGCTGCGGTTAATAAACTTAGGAGACCTGACAACTTAAAAGGAAAGGATAGTTGTGGTTGACTGGTAGTTAAGGGTAGAGACACAGTGTGGGCTAAGCAGGTCAAAGAAAAAGAAAAGATGATCCGACGGTTCTCATTCAAAAGGAGACAAGGTCTCAACTTCGGCCACCCGATAAAATAAAAGGATAGCGCCACATGACCCTTTTCTATATTTTAAAATTAAAAAAAAAAAACTTTGCAGATCAGATTTGAATAGTAATGGTAGCTGAGTGGCAGAGGTTAGATGGATAAGAGGTGACCCTTCAGGAGGAGTAAGGGTTAGGTCATCTTTTTCGAAGGGGTAATCTGATTTCTAGCAATATTCTCTGTGAATAGTAAAGGCCAAATTAACACAAACAGGGCTTCTTAATTAGATCCCATTACATGTATTTTGACTGGTCTTCTTTCATATCAAATTCACCAGCCTTTCTCAGATATTTTCATTATAATGAAGCTATTTTTCAAAGATGTATCTGATCTTTCATACATAATCTTAGAGTTTCTTCTGACAGATGGGATAGTGTTAGGGTTTCCTAATTATTCTATTGCAATCAATTGTAACCATAATCTGATTAGATTATTTCCTTGATCTTGCATGCTAGGAGGAACATGTATATATAGTTAGTTTTAAAGCTTTTTTAGGAGAGATTTTTCCTTTCTTAGAAGTTATTCGTGGCATTTTTTCTACCCTCTGACTTTTACAGTATATAATCTTTCATTGATAATGAGATTTGCAAAGGATTTGTGTGACATTTTTTCTGTCCCTAGGCATTCTTGTCTAAATTTCTCTTACTTAATTAGAAGATATTGAATGATTTTTTAGAAGAATAGTGGAGTTCCTGAGCCCTCTTTCTTTCTGCAGTTTTTTGTACTAGTGTGGATGATCTAATTTAGATGAGTTTGTGGATATCCTTCAATCCCCTGTCATTTTGTCTCCTTCCTGTGCCTGATTGTAGAAGTGGATGTTTGTTTGTAGGTCATAGTTCATGTCTATATATAGTGAATATGCTATTGTTTGTGAAATTTCTGCTTTCTCTGAATAGCCTCTGTTTATCTCAGACCTCTCTATGAAATACTTATGCAAGCCTATCTAGAAGGTTGTGTTCTACTAGATCCAAGGTTTTGTGCTAAGATTAGTTAATTTGTTTTGATTCAAGTTTCCTTCGGTGTATCACCTAGTAGGACAATTTTCTTTCAGTCATTTCCCTTTCATGCATTCCTTCTAACCCTTTTCCCTCAAGAATTTACTTTTATGTTAGGAAGCAAATTTGGGTGACATATCAAGAGGAACCAGCCTAGAACCTGGAAGTCTTCTCTTAGTTTTCAAAAGGTCCCACAACCTTGAGACAATTCCCATGTTACACTAGATTACCAAGACTACGAGAGCTTGGATAAGGGTACAAATCTAGGTGTTCAATAGTTCTGGCACGCGCGGTGGGACTCAATAAAGAATTTTATCTTGCAAGTCATGCTATCACTGATATATTGATGACATGATTCAAGCCTATAAGAGGTCATTCTACTGCATATATGGTGACTCCAAAGGTCTACTGGTTTCAAAGATCAAAGTGCTGGTATTTTCCAAGTTTTTATATATTTCAAAATTCTAGCTAACTATATGAGTAGACATGCCAAGTTACTATGGACAGTTAGGTTACTCTCCTTCTTATTATGATAATATTATTCAATGGGATAGTCATTAGCCATATTAAAACCCCCTAATTCCTACTTTTACCCCAATCTTCCATACTATACAATGCCACCAATATATCCAACATGCCCCAAATGATTATGCTCTTATGAGAGACTGTGAGCAAGCCCTCTAAAGAGAATGTCCATGGGCACTAAAGGAAAAACAAGAGATTCTAATGCATAGGTAGTTAGCTCACCATGCTTACCTCCCACCCCCCCTTCTTGGCCCATTTGGCAGCAGCCTCAGACCTTAGATTTTATGAGAGAACAAGAAAAGATAAAGGCTAAAATGAATGACATGATCAAGCAAATATCTTAGATAAAGAATTCGCAGCAAGATATGGAAACTTAGGCCTATGAGAAGCAAGATATGGAAACTCAAGGCTATTTTCAAGGGTCTAACCCCTACCATGAATAAATGACCTTGCAAGAATATATCCCCACGATTGGGATGCTTCAGGGGAAGCAATTTGAAGAGGAGCTTAATCACCAAGCTGAAATTATGTCAACAAAGTTGAAAGCTCAAATTGCTGAAAGGGAGACCCTTAGGCAAGAGATTCCAAGTTGGAGGGATCATTTTCTCCCACACCCTATGCATGAGGAACCTGCAAGGCATTCATTTCCAAGCTTCAAGGACCTTCTTGAAGCACAGAAGCCAACACAGCACTTGCAGTCGCCTCTTGAGCATCAACAAATTAGAGAAGTGGTTGTAAAAAGGCTGGCTGCAAAGGGGCAGCACCAAGGTGGTTCAGGTTTTAACTTACAAAGACTTAGGGAAGATATGCCTTCTACGTCTTTCCTTAAGCCTCTTCAACTGCATATTCCAAGCTTCAAGGCAAATGCTTCTGTCCAAGAACCTATGATTGAAAATTAGTCCACTGATCTGCAGGGGCAGTTTGTCCAAGGAAATGATTCATACCAAGAGACCTCTATTGTCTCTCAGGGTGATGAACTTCTATGAAAATGTCCATCTCTACCTCCTGGCTGTCAAATGCCAAGCCTTTGCAAGGGTACTAGCTTAGTATTAGGGAAAGAGCTTGTGGTAGATGTGCTTCTCTGTGATGACACGGAAGAGATGAGGTTAGAGACTTCAGAGCTCAATGAGGACTATGATGAACTTGGATAGAAAACTGAGAAGGTGGGGATGGATATCCAAGATGATATCTTGGTGAACCTATTTGAGGAGTTTCCCATCTTTGTTGGTGAGGAAGCAGAGACCATGTCATTTCTTATGACAAAAAATCAATCAGGGCAAAAGGTGCAATATCAGCAGATGGTGCATATCAAAGAAGATGATATGACCTTGGTGGATGAGCTGCCTAATTTAATTGAGTAGGATAATGAAGTTATTTTCATAACTACCCCTGTAAATTTGTAGCAGCAAGAAGAGAACATTGACAAAGGCTTTGAAGAGTATGATTTTTCAAAGATCATAGGGATTTTTTGTAAAGGGCTGAACGATGAACCCCTATTGCTTGGAGTGGGAGTTTAGAGTTGTGTGCCTGCTGCAGAAGATCCATTTTTGGATTACTCTCTTTCAAGGAATTTTCCACCTAAGAAAAATTTGGAGCCAATTTCAGATCTTCAGGATCTTGACAGCTTTGATGAGCTTATGGCCAATTTGAGGGAATATGATGATAGTTTTTTTACCATTAATGAGGAGATGACATGGCTTTCCATAGTGAAAGAGGACAAGCATGAAGAAAAGGAAGATGCCAGGAAGAAGGTTTCTACCTTCAAAATCTCAAGGGGCTGCCCTATCAGATACCTAGCCCAAATGGAGTTTGCTGAGGTACCTTCACATGATCAGATTCAGGTAACTGAATTCGATCTCATTTTTGTAGAGGAAACTTATTATTGATTGAAAAATCTATACATGCCTCATATACTTGTAATTGTCCTTATTCATGTACTACAATGTGTTTTAATTAGAAAAGGTAGCTAATTTAACAATCTAGTGAATCATTTTGTTTAACCAAGTTTGTTTCACTGGTTAGCTTAGGTTAGATTAGATTTCTTGTTTTCTTTCAAAGCTTTCTAGTCTAACTTCCCAGCTTTTCAAGAAGTGCCTGTGCACATAAGTTTTTATTTAGATCTATTTCTCTGTCAGAGGAATGTTTTGTTCATAGAAATGACTCCATTCCCAATGGAATGTTTCAGAGGCCACTAATTTCTATGTTTAGCAGACAAACGTCCAGCAGAAACTGCCAAAATGTTATCCAATTTTTCATGACTATCCAAATTTGGATAGGTAGGGTTAAATGAGGCTCCCACAAGGGTAGAGCCCAGGCTGTGGCAAAGATTTGGTAATTTTTCTGGTCCTTTTTGTGTATTGGATATCTTTTTCTAGTCTTACTGTTCACCTCTTTCCATGCAATTATGTCCGGAATAACTAAATTTGATTAAGTTTTAGGGTGTCCCATTTGGTCCTATGTATCTGCCATGACCCCTGTGAAAGTGTGGAGAGAATTTCATGTCTTTATGACCTTTCCTCCTTTCTCTTCATCCTTTATGCCTCTGCTCTAAGAAACCCTAAAAATTTGGAGGGATGACTGTTATAATTTGAAAAAAAGTGACCGTTGTAATGAAAACCCTAGCTATCTTATGTTTTGTCATTACCTTTTTTAGTCACTTAAAATGCTAGTTTCCCATGTGCCTCTTATCCCATTGGTCAGTCACAGTATCACTTCATTTTCTGTTTTTACTCTTTTACTTCAAGCAATTAAGCGACTAATACCTCAGTCGAGTTGTTGCTTGTTTAAACCTTGAGTTGGAAAATCTTCACGAGATCCCGTGACCCTTTATACTTCGTAAACCATGGTAAAACTTTAGTCTATGATAGGTTACTATTTCCCCTTTGGTCGCAAAGTCTCGAGATGAATTAGGGTTTACCCCAAATATCATGAGGTTAAGGGAGGGCCATCGGATGAAAGAATGAAGGGATCAATGATGGTTGGGTAATCGCCTGGTCTCACTCAAAGGGTCAAACATGTCTCCCGATTACATGACTGAAGGGGTAGTCACGCAGTCTCTTGATTCAAAATTAAAGGATGTTTGATGTGGAAATAGAGTTGGTGCATTGTCAGAGCTGATCAAGAAAACAGAAGCCAGTGCAAGGTTGACAGGTGGCAGCATGAACCCGAGCCTTCATGGTCAGTCATGGGGTCGCTAAATCTAGGCTGCGATTAATAAAAAATTAGGAGACCTGGCAACTTAAAAGGAAAGGATAGCTGTGGTAGATTGGTGGTTAAGGGTAGAGACATAGCATAGGCTAAGCAGGTCAAAGACAAAGAAAAGATGATCTGACGATTCTCATTCAAAAGTAGACAAGGTCTCAACTTCGGTCATCTAATAAAAGAAAAGGATGGTGCCACATGACCGTTTTCTATATTTTAAAATTTTAAAAAAATATCTTTGCAAATAAGATTTGAATAGTAATGGCAGCCGACTGGCAGAGGTTAGATTGATAAGGGACAACCCTTCAGGAGGAATAAGGGTTAGGTCAACTTTTTCAAAGGGGCAATATGATTTCTAGTAATATTCTCTATGAATAGTAAAGGCCAAATCGACCCAAACAAGGCTTCCTAATCAGATCCCATTACATGTATTTTGACTGGTCTTCTTTCATATTAGATTCACTGGCCTTTCTCAGAGATTTTCATTATAACAAAGTTATTTTTCAAAGATGTATCTGATCTTTCATAGATAATCTCAGAGTTTCTTCTGACAGATGGGACAATGTTAGGGTTTCCTAATTATTCTATAGCAATCAATTATAACCCTAATCTGATCAGATTTTTTCCTTGAGCCTGCGTGCTAGGAGGAACATGTATATATAGTTAGTTTTACAACTTTTTTAGGAGAGATTTTTCTTTTCTTAGAAGTTATTCGTGGCATTTTTTTTGCTCTCTGACTTTTACAGTCTATAATATTTCATTGATATTTAGATATTACAAAGGATTTTTGTGACATTTTCTCTATCCCTGGGCTTTCTTGTGTGAATTTATCTTACTGAATTAGAATATATTGAATGATTTTTCAGAAGAATATTGGAGTTCTTGAGCCCTCTTTCTTTCTGCAAAATTGTGTACTAGTGTGGATGATTTGATTTAGATGAGTTTGTGGATATCCTTCTGTCCACTGTCATTTTGTCTCATTCCTGTAGCTTATTGTAGAAGTGGATGTTTGTTTTTAGGTCATAGTCCATGTCTATATATAGTGAATACACTATTGTTTGTGAAATTACTTCTTTCTCTGAATAACATTTGTTTATCTCAGACCTCTCTATGAAATACTTATTCAAGCCTATCTAGAAGGTTGTGTTCTACTAGATCCAAGGTATCATGCTGAGATTAGTTAATGTGTTGTGATTCAAGTTACCTTCAGTGTATCACCTAGTAGGATAATTTTCTTTCAGTCATTTCCATTTCATGCATTCCTTCTATCGCTTTTCCCTCAAGAATTTACTTTTATGTTAGGAAGCAAATTTGGGTGACATATCAAGAGGAATCAGCCTAGAACCTGGAGGTCTTGTCTTGGTTAGAAAAAGGTCCCACAACCTTGAGACAATTCCCATGTTACACTAGATTATCAAGACTACGAGAGCTTGGATAAGGGTGCAAATCTAGGTTTTCAACAAGTTGCTCATGCAACAATTTTGCAACTTTGCAACTTTTAAAAGTTGCTCGGTATGTCCTAAAAAGTTGCTCGTGTCCTAAATAGAAAAATGGGTTAGTTACTGTTGGTACTCCTAAATTTGGAACAAATTTGGAGTGACCATGTAAAAATTTTCATTTGAGCAAAAGTGGTATCCTTGAAAAATTGCGTGAGAAGGCTCAGTTGGAGTGATTGAAAAAAGGTGTCCAGATGATTTTCATGAGATAAAAATTTGGGAGAGGCTTTAACACCTTTGATTTGATGTATGCAGTGGGTCCCAGCTCCTAAATTCCAGTTCTGACATGTTTAGGCAGTAGTCATTTTGAGGGGGTCACCTAATTCTGCATTTTGCTAAGTGTCAATTTGCTGTTCGGAGCCTACTTTGCTTCTGAGTATCTTACACCCTATTGAGTTTCATTGTCCGTCACTTTGGGAATGTGTTCCATGTGTATTAGAGAGCTTATGTTTTAAACCTCAGGTCATTTCGAATCCGTTTGATAAGTTTTCATACTTCCCAAAGTTGGTTGTTCATGAACTGTCTGCATTTTTGTCTTGTCTAGAAATCTGAATAAGCCCAGTTTGACGCATTATAACTTTTGACCAGTGCATCCAATTGAGAAAATTTCTTTTGCACTATGTTCCAGTGGTCACACACTCCATATGTTCCAGCCTACAGATCTTTACGAAATCAGATGACAAGTTTTCAAGAACTATTCCAGCAGTGATTAAATCTGATCTCCAGTGTATTCAGGTTCAGAATTAGTAAGTGACCTACTTTGAGCTTTTCAAAGTCTGTACCCGGGTGAACATTTTGGATAATTGGCTTATTCCTCATATTGAAAACATAGGAGTGTACCTACCTGAAGATTTACAGACTCCTACCAATCCATTCGTCCACATTGCCAGAGCCTTTCCGTGTCAAATTTATTGAGTTTCACTAAGTGCAGAATCCTAATTTAAATGACATACTTTGTCCTTTTCCCATTTGCACCCCGTTCGAAGTCAGACATAATTGAAGG
>MU227555.1:1024885-1036215 GCA_018584345.1 Thuja plicata
AGGCTCTTCCCTAGCCCCCCCTCATTTTGTGTGCCCCTTTCTCTCACCAGCCCCCCCCTTCTCTTTTATCTTCTTAGTGAGGCCTGGTCTGCATCTTATTATTTTTACATTCCTTCATGCTCTTTTCTCTTATCCTGATGATGGATCACAGAGTGTGATCCGAAACGTTGATGCTAAAAATTACACACAATCAAAATCCAGAAATCAAGTTGAAAATTCTTGTGGATTGTGGAAATCTGATCGATTTAAATTACCATTCTTGCTTCGGCAAATATTTACAGTGTGTCATGGTTTTCCACAGTGGTGGCATACAGGTTTGTTGTTCTTTGTCTTTGCATACCTCTTTTCACCAGTCTTTGATGATTCTCCTTTCTCAGTAGATGTCTTTGGTTCAGTGTGACCTAATCCAGAAGAATCTTTTGGTCTTCTTGATGCTTCCATCAGATTCTCAAAATGAGTCAAAGCTTCATTAGGTTTATTCAGCCTTTCATTCAGTTCTTTCTCAAATATCAAATCATCTTAAAATTGATTGTTCTCAGATCTCAGATTCACAATTTCCATTTCTTTCCTACTGACCTCCTGATTCGCAAGTAGCAGTTGATTTTCCATGTCAACCTGATTGATTATCATCATTTACACATCATGTGTCCTTTCATCAAGTCTGATAGTTATCACTCTTTTATCTTCTTCAGCCATAGCTTTTTCATCTTCAACTTTCTTCTTTTGTTTCACTACTTCACATAGTCTTACTGTCTGCATTTCTTGTTCTCTTTTTAGGTTCCTGACTTCTTCACACAGTACATTTCTCTTTTCCAGTAGATCTGTAATTGTTGCATCGCTCTTAGTAAAATATCCATTCTAAAATATATTTGCAGTGTCTTCTTCCTGATAATGAGTATCATTCATTTGTTTGGCCAAATCTTTCCTAGATGTCAATGACTTCCTCAACTCCTGTCTAGCTATCTCAAGTTGATGTAATGCTAGCTGAATTTCTATCTTTTGATTCTCAATGACTTTAGCCAATTTGTAAATCTCCATCTCTAGATGTGTACTCTCAAGCTAATTAAAACCTTTTGTAGGAGAACGAAGCTCTGATACCAATTGTTGGAAATACAATATTGGGAAAGCAAGATACTGAGAAGGGGGTAGGTTAATCAGATCTTGAACTTTAATCACTTTAAAATAAACTAATCCATAATCATTTAAATATGTAATCAATCTAACATCTAGTAACATCCATGACAGTAAATGAATAATACAATACATAGAATTTGGTAACCTAGAAACCCAAATAGGTAAAACTGGGGTGGGGTTGACACCCACAAATTCTTCACTATTGCAGAAATAAAGTGTTCCTATTAGGGCTACAAGAGTTTGATTACAATATGCAATCTACCTGGTTAAAGGTCTACCTGGTTAAGAGCTTTAGATCATTACAATCTACCTTGTGAAAGGATTTCAACTTACAGTCTAGTAAGCACTCTGTTAAGAGATTTAGAAAGGTCTTCTAGAACCACTCTGTTAAGAGATTTCAACTGATACACTTGTTAGAATGTCTCAAGATATGATCCTTTGATATGTCCTCTAATGCTGATAACGGATCTCCTCTTTATAATACCTTTTCTGATCTTCTAATCTGATATGTCCTTACTCTGCTGTTCACTGCTCTTCTACTCTACTAGATCTATGCTTCTTGACAAAACACCCCTTCACACATCTCTCATGTATGTATGCACTTTCTCTCTATGCTCTCCAATCGCTCACTCATAATTAGGGTAAGAAGCAATCTTATTATACACTTCGAATCTAGCAAATAGATCTAGATCAATGATCAAAAATAAAACTTATGCCTCCTAGGCATTCCAATTTACTAATTGGCTTCATGCCACACTTAGGATAAAACAATTAAATGTGTAATTAACTCCGTAGAGAATATTAAATGCTTCACATATATCAGCCCAAAACACCCATAAGTCGGCCCAAACATATTACCTTAAAGTTTGTGTCATATCTGACATGTATGCAAAACTACCTTGCTTGGCACTTAAGTCTCTAGCGCTCGGCACTAAATTGTCAGATAGCTCAGCATCTATGATCTTTTCTTCTCATAAATGACTTGCCAGGTAGCTCGGCCTATACTGTTTTAGCTCGGCCTTAGTGGTAGCCAACCAATTATGCCCGAATAAATGACTAAGTGTGGAAACTAAATGATCAACAAAAACTTAGAGATTAACACTCCACAAGCAACACCCCATCCAAACCAAAGAGAGTACAACTCCTATGACATCAAGGAAGGGACAAATGAAAAGAGACACCTTGCAATAAGTGTAAAGGGATTCTTTTGAAGGATTTTGAAAAGAGGATCTAGAAGAATTCACACCTTCCCTATTGCTAGGTAAAGGGATTATTGAGGAACAATATTACAATTTTAGCCCCCAAGTAAGGGATTTTTTTACCATAGATACCCAATTGCGAACAAAGAAAAGGTTATGATCAAGGATACATACATCTTGTATAAGAGAGAATCCCTATTGAAAACCAATATTTCTATGCAATATTGGATATCACACAATAAAAAATACCACTTAACCAACATAAAAAGGATCCTTAGAAAGGATAAGAGAGATTGAAATACTACCCTTAACCCCCATGTGTAGCGACACGAATAAGGAGAAATATGACCTATTATGTTACTCACAAATTATGATCGTAACTTAAAATGTACCACGATGAATGAAAATGAACCCCTAATGGAGAAGCTAACAATGTCACATAGTTTGGGGCAATATAATAAGACCTTAAATTTCATTCAAAGTAATCATAATTGAAAAACAACTCATTTCAACATGTTATATTAATGATATCATAATCAATGAGTTTCTAAGTTTTTTAACGCAAAGCTTGATATTTATTTGTAGGGTAGTCATGATATCAATGATACATGAAAAAAGTAAGATTCATGACATTTTGAGTTTGTTTCTTCTTTCATTTAGGTTGAGTAATCAACTTTGCACAAAGAAGGTTGGGCAAAATGATTTCTTGTTGGATATAGAAGGAATGTTAAATGGTGAAGTGAAGGATGTTGACAATGGAGGATATTACAAACCTTGAGCCCTTGAAGAGAAAAATTTGTGGTAGGATCCTCATGAGTCTCATCCATTTGTTGCACACATCCTAAACTATGTTGGATATTAGTATTGAAATGTTAGGAGAATCAGGTTGAACAAATGAAACACTAGGCACTTTAAAGGATCTCATGTTAAAATTAGGAACTTTGTATTCACCCAAAAAAGATAGTGTAAAATCCAATGACCCACAATCATCTTCTAAAAGGGAATTTTTAGGACAAGAATTATCTTTAGGAGGAGAAGATATGTTTTTTTAATGGTGTAGGAATGGATGGAGAACTAAATTCAGTTCGTAAGCAATTTTGGATCTTATCATCAATGACAAGGGAATTGGAAGTCTTAATTGGGAAAGTAAGATACTGAGAGGGGATGAATCAGAATCATAAAAATTTTACTCAATTAAAATAGAATGATTCAACATGTATATCATTTATATTATAAACATAATCTTCAATGATGTAATAGATCTAACTAGTAATCACATCCATGATAAGAAATAAGATAAACTCATGTCACAAAGATTTGGTAACCCAGAAACCCTTGAAGGTAAAACTGGGGTGGGGATGAAACCCAAAAATCTTCACTACTGCAATAACAAAGTGTGCCTATTAGGGCTACAAAATTTTGATCACTTCTGATGATCTACCCTGTGAGGGGTATGCCTTGTTAAAGGCTTATAGACTCTTAGGTCTACCTTGATTAAAGGATTTAAACTTACAGCTAAGTAAGCACTCTGTTAGGAGATTTACAAAGGTTTGTTAGGACCACTCTATCAAGAGATTTACCCTGATTCACTTGCAAAAAATGTATCAGCACTTGATCCTTCGGTGTGCACTTAAAATGTTGATTACAGATCTCCTCTTTCCAATTATTATATGATCTATGAATCTGATAACTATGTTCTTCCCTTCACTTCCCTATTTGGTCACTCTGTCTGATCTATGCACCTTCGACATACACATGATCTCTTCTTCTTCATACCTCTCACTCTATAATCATTAGGGATTTAAGGCTTCCTTAAATAGAAAACAACTGAAGATTTTAGATCAAGATCAATGATCTAGATTCATCTCTTTGCTGCTTAAGAATTCCTTTTTTTTTATTGGTTTCTTGGCTTGTATAGGGATCAATACTCTGTCAGATCGCATAATTAACTCCATTAAATACATTGACAATAATTAAATATCGCATAGAAGTTGGCCCAAAAGGTTTACATAAGAGTTTGAGCCATTCCAAACACATACAAAAACTGCTTCACTTTCCATATGAGGTATCTAGTGCTCAGTCAATACAATTTTCATATGTCATCACTCGACATAATGTATCTTGATACAACTCTCAACTCAGAAATCAACATGCTCAACATTTTATCTACTTGGCAACTGTTGACTTGCTCAGAAGTAATACTTCTCGGTACACAAATACAAGTTATATACAATGCTCAGCTTAAGTATCATAGCTCGGCCGTAGTGTTGACCGACTAACTTGCCTAGATAAATGACTAAGTGTTGGACACTAATAGGAAACATAACTTGGAGATCAACAATCTCCCTCTTTGACATTAGTGGCAAAAACACTTTGTCATTACTTTTTAGTACTTGAACAAAAAAAGTACTTTAAGTACACAGTACTCCCCCTAAGTTTATGACTCGGTATACAAAAAGGAATATACATATATTACATGTATCTGCATATGTCTTCCCCTATATCTATCTTTACTTAATTTCCACCTTATTTTTGTCACTCTTGGAATCTAGGATCAGACAATATTCATACAAAAATAGATTGTGGAGCGGAAGGATCATTGCTAAAGCATTGTCCCATCCAGTTCTTACAGACTCCAAAGCCTGTAGTTTGATCAAAATCTTTGGCTGTTAAAAGATTTTTGGAGATAGAAGACAAATTTGGACAAATGGTAATTTGGGAGAAGAATGTTAGAACATGGTGGACAAATGAAAAAATGAAATACAAATCTGACGCACAATTATCTTCTATTAGAAGCTTTAATATTTTGTTATATATTTGGATTTTTTCTTGTATTTGACATTCATAATGTGTATGAGGAAAATGTCAACCTATAATCACTCACAAACAAGGAACCATTAGAGGGTTAGCATCTAAATTCAAAGTGAGATAAAAGAAAGCAAAACAAAGTAAAATATCCTCATATCATTGGATAGAGCTAAAACAAGTTGCACCCAAGAGGCTTGTTTGATTTTCTCTTTTTGATGGATTATGGGTGTGCTCTCTCAAACACACAAAATGCAATGGATCCCAATGAAATGCAAGATTGAAAACAATGAAGGAATTCAAGAGCTAGTATGAGGAACTAGTCTCAAATTCTTCAAAAAGATGATCTTAAGCTATGCAATTATACATGAAAGATGCAAGATAACAACTATGATTCATTTTATCCTCAAAGAAACCTAGCATGTGATTTCTAAGTGATTTAAGCTAAAGACTAAGAGCATGAAAACAAGATAAGAAGATTTAAAGTAATTCTAGCATAATAGCAATGCACAATGAGAGATGAAAATGAAGAGGAGAATGCATCTATTTATAGAATTTTGGAGGAGAAGAAGAGGGCTTGGATGATGTGGCATCTATGTGGCATCCACATAAGATCCACATAAGGGACACATAGGCTTGAGGGGATGGCCAATTTTGAGTCAAAGATAGCATTTAATATTTAGTGGCTCAAGAATTCCAAGTGGGGGACAAACTTGTAAGAGTAATTTAAGAGGAATGGGTGACCTTTTTGGAGATAATTTACCCATGTGGGTGAGCATTCCATTAGCCTTAAAAAGGTTAGGAATCACCCTTTAAGTATGTTTAAAGGGACAGTTAGGTAGGGAAGCATGCTTAGGAAATGAGGTGATGGGAGTAGAGTAGGAATAGGGTAGGCTTAGGGTAGGTCTCTATGTTGGATTAATAGGCTCCTAGCTAGGGTTTAGATTATAATTCAAATTAGATTTGAATAAATCATAGTTTAGAAGAATTAGGAATATGGAGGGATTTTAATAAATACAAATTTATTAAAAAGGGGATTTTGTGAGGCAAATGTAATAAAATACATTAGAATAGTATTTGATCATTGATAAATACTAGCAATGAAACAATTTAATTAATTGAATTAAACAGTTAGAGGAATAAGAGGGAATTTAATATTAATATTAATATTGATATTTTTGGACGTCTACACATAATATCTTATCATTTGAATAGGCTAGTGTCATTTCCTTCAGAGACTAGTAAACCAATGAAGGTGAATCTTTGGGACCGATAAAATAAAGAGTTTGAGGCTCAAAAGTAGTGTTATAGAGGGTCTGCAAAGGAAACTATAATCTAGGGATTGTATGTTTTAAGGCTTTCCATTTTTTATGTTTCTTTGTGTGTTTGCAAGTGTTTGAAGCAGTTTGGAATGCATAATTTAGGGTTGTGCTCATTTTAGTTTATATTGTTGTTTATGAGAGAATATATTATTACTTTTGGAGTTTTATTTCATGCATTTTTCTAATAAGACAAGTATAAAGGGTTTGGAGAATTCTTTTGTAGCCACAATTATTCCATTATGTGTCTAACCTCTTGATTTGGGGTTTTGTTTATGTATTTACAATAAACATTAATGGTTTCTATCTAATATATTTAGCAACAAACTACATAAATTCTAATTTTCTATGCTTATGAGCATGATAGAATTACATCTCCCTTTCATTCTATTTTTTGTGATGTATTTTGAACAAAGTTTTTGTATGCTCGTATTCATATTTTTACAAAATTGAAGCCAAAGATAAAAGTAATCTCAAATCTGATTTAAAATATAGAAAGGGTTATTACATAACAAATTTGAATCAAGATACCCCTAGACCGACAAGAAATCAAGTTTATCTCATCTAGATATGAATATTCAGAATATGAGAAAGAACCTACAATTGAAATTGTTTGAAGGTCTACGTGGTATAGACAATTGCTTGAAAGGTATTTACTTAATGATTGGAGATGTATTTTTTTTAATACTAACATAGATGAACCTAGATTTATAGTATAGGAATAGGTATGAATGATGAATAATCCTAGAAAAATGTTATTGTTGAAGAAATGATAGCTTTGAAAAAGAATGATACATGGGATCTTCTATCATTTTCTGGAGGACAAAATCCTATTGGTTGCAAATATGTGTTTAAGAAAATAATTGGTTCATATGGATTTATTTAGAAGTATACAAAAAAATTGGTTGTAAAATACTAATCTCAAGTTGAGGGTGTTGATTATTGTTAGTAATTTTCTCTCGTTACAAAAATGGCATCCATTAGATTTTTGGTTTCTACTACCACTACTTATGATTTAGAGATTAAGAAAATTGATGTGACAAAGTCTTTCCTTCATGGCAATTTCGAGGGGGATATTTATATGACACATCCAAGACACTACATAATAAAAGGTAAAACTAATTTGGCTTGTAAATTGAAGAAATCTTTGTATGTCGTCAAATAGAGTCCTAGGATGTGGTACAAATTTTTGACACATGTACTGAGTGTGGGATTTAAATGTTGTAAATCATATTGATCAAGGTTCTATGTTTATTGTAGTTATGATGATGATCATATCCTATACATCTCATTATATGAACTTATAATATGTTATTATTGGTAAATGAAAATGTGCTATTTTGAAACTAAAGTCTCATCTTGCTTCTAAATTTGAGAAGAAAATACCTTATTGTAGCTAATCATATTCTTAGAATGAACATTAGAAGATATAGAGTGAATAGAAAGATATGGCTAGGTCAGAGTAAGTATGTGAATTCAATTTTCAAAAGGTTTAACATGCAAAATTGTAGACCATTATGCATTCCTTTTATAGAGGGAATGAAGTTACTTTCTTCAATTTTCCTACATCTCCATTAGAGATGGAAAACATGGGAACAGTTCCTTATTAGAGTAATAGTTGGAATCTTGATGTATGTTATGGTTTGCACTAGACCATACATTGCCTAAGCAATGGGAATTTTTTCCATACATGTCTAATCTTGGTAGAATTCATTGGGATGCAGTTAAAAAATTCATTAGGTATTTTAAGAGTACATTATAGTATTATTTGTGCTATCATGGTAATTTAATAGGAGATTATATTTCCCTTGATATTCGTGGCTGTGTGGAAAACTAGGTAGGTGATACTGATAGCAGAAGATCCACTAGTGCATATGTGTTTACTTTGTATGCTGGTGTAATCAATTGGATGAGTAAAAGGTATGTTGTGGTTATGTTTCCCACTATTGAAGCTAAGTAAATGGTAGCTACTTGTGCTTGTAAAGAATCCATTTGGCTTAAGATATCATTTTCATATATTAGAATTAAACAATGAGCATTGACAATTTATTGTGATAATCAAGGTGTGATCTACCTAGCTAAGAACCAAACTTTTCATGCCAATACAGACAACATTGATGTTTAGTTTCATTTTGAAATAGATATGGTCAAAGGTGGTAGGATGAAGCTAGTTATGGTAGATATTTTGATTAATTTTGCAGATTCTTTAACTAAGGTTCTGAGCACAAAGAAAATTAGATGGTGTTTGGAGTCTATAAACCTCATGGCCCCTATATATTAAAATGTGGTATCTAGATACTCCAATGTCTATGTAAAAATATTTGAAAAGTGGGAGAATGTTAGGACAATGGTGTTTCAACCTTGCATGAGGTTTTTGATTATGGATAAAATAGGTTTTGAAGGGAACTCAATCCCTTTAACAAAAAATAAGTACAAATATGTCAATACACACCATTAGTCAAAACAAGGCACCAAAACCAACACTAAACAAGTTGCCCTAAAGATAAACAAAATAATTGGTAGCCAAAAGCCAGAAAAAAAGACAAACTAATGCTAAAACAAAAAAAAACCAAGAGAAAAGGGGAATAAACTAAAACAATTTCTTGAGAAATTCAAAAACCTTTGCTTCTAGATGGGTCATGTCCAACACTATCTTTTTCAGGTCCTTCAAATCTAAAGGGGAATTCTCAGCCTTTTCCAGAGTATCCAACATCCTATTCATGCTCTCCATAGTGTTTTTTATGCTCATGTGGCTTTGATTCATGATAGTGTGGACAATTTCCTTCATGCTATTGACCTTTTCCTCAACCTAAGAAAGTCTCTTCTCATGCTCCTTTTTCAAATTTTCAATTGTTTATAATTTCTTACTAAGGCAATTCACAACTGAATTCTTCTCTTCCTCTGACCATAGTTCCTTATGAGCACTTTGCCCCTAGGTAAAACTCACACTAGAATTATCCCCAATGATATGACCCTAAGATTTACCTCCTATAGATGACTCCATCACCTCCAATTCACTACCTAGGGATCTTTTCTTAATCTGCATCTCTTAAATTTCATGGAAAAACCAGTTGAACATAGAAAAGAATTCAATGGCGCTATCTCTAAAAATTCTCAAAACATCTCTAAAATCTTCTCGTTCTAGCTTGAAATTATGAGAATATACCTTAAGATCCTCGGGAGACCTAGTAACATTGTCATTGTGTGAGGAATACTAAGGAGGATGAGTGCATTTAGAAATAGGGGAAGGGGTAACTTGAATATCCACTGCCAATTCCATACCCTTCCCTTTTTCAACATTCCTTTTTTTTACCTTTAATCACTACACTAACCAAATTAGAGGGAGGTAGCCTAGAGTCACATTTATCCAAAGATTTACCAAAGACCAATACGGGAGAACCAAAATGATTTTACCTACCCTTCTTATTGCCATGGCCCTAGATTTAAAATGAGGGGTCCTCTTGATCTCAGTGGAGGGAAAATAGTCATCCTCTTCAAAATTTGTATCCCAATCCTCATTATTATCTTTCTTAGACCCCCAAAGCTAGTTTCTTAATTCTCAGAGACCATAAGGGGATTGGAAGGGGCAGGAAGGACCTTAAAGTGCTCATAAAAAAAATTTCAAGTTACTATTTACAGAAAGTTTACATTTGAGAATAGATTAGTCTAGATTTTCTCCAAAGCTACAAGTTTACTAAACAAGCATGTCAATAAATTATCATTGCAAGATCACAGTTAGATTTGAAGATATTAAATTTTTATTTTTAAAAGTACCATTTGAAAGTTTCAAAGTAAATTTTGGAGACCTTAGAGGCATTTTTCGAGCTTGAAAGTTGTTGTAGTCAACATATCCAATATTATTTAGATAGAACACATTAAAATCTTTCAGACACTTGAAATGATTCATCAATTAGACTATCAAATCAAATGCTATGACCTCTAAAAGTTGGGTCTCCTAAAATAGGAAATAGTAAACATGTTGCATATATAAAGTAGTTGTAAAAGGGAATTACACATGGTCTTCTGTGCTTTGATACATCATCAAGCACCTAGGATTGGAGATAAACCAAACAACATTTTTGGCATGGTATTAGATCATTTTTGTAATATAGTGTCTGGTTTCATGTATTGTTTATCCTGGAACCAAAATTTTGGTTATTTCTATTTCACATCCAACATAAATAGGAAAGGAAAGGTAAGTATGAGGAAGGCCCCTTACCATCTCCCTAGAAGTGAGTTGATGGAGGGAGTATGCAGATTGATGTCCACATGTATAATGACAGAGAGTAGTGGACTCAATTGTAGAGGCTTAGAGAGAAATTATAAAGGATGAGACTAAATCATATACAAACAATTGATCATTTATATAAGTTGTATCATTTATCATGCCATCTCATGAGATGAGATAAGATTTGATACTATCCTTGATCTAGAACTCCACCTTGAGATTGTGATTCAATAATTGACTGAAACGTAAAAGATTTGTTGTGAGACCTGAAATATAAAGCACCTTTTTGAGAAAAAAAAACTTCACTTCCTAAGAGGTATGATGAAAATACCAATTCCCTCTACAACATACTCTTTATCATCTTCTATTAAAATAAGATAACTAGTGGGTTAAGTAGTTAAAATAATAAACAACTCTTTATTGTCAGGTATGTGTTTTCCAGCACTAGAGTCAATCAACCAAACATCTCAAGGGTTGTGAGGTTTGAGAGACAAGAACCAAGTTTTTATGGATGCCAAAATTTGTTGTATTTGACACATCCTCGTCGCATGCCTCATCATTTTTTGCTCCAACATGTCCTCTATGCTTCCATCAACATGGAATCATCTCAACTATCAAGAATTGCCTCTACTAGATGTACCTTTA
>MU227555.1:1050677-1062354 GCA_018584345.1 Thuja plicata
TGTTGTTGATAATAGCTACTTTGGTTATTTCTTTTTAAGCAGAACTGATACTTTTGTTTTTGATAGAGGCAAAACTTTAAATTCCTGTGCTAACAGTCAAATCTGCTTCAAGCTTTGGCTAGTGCCATTAACATGCTATTAATGTGCTTCTAGTCCCCTATTCCACGGGCCAGCACCCTCTTGCTACTTTTATCTATCAAAAACAATAGACTTGGCTTGAACATATCTAATATATCATTCTTGAATGTATTTTAGGTTGATTTATCCAAGGGGATGAGATTTTCTTTATATCAACACTAGTTTACACCCTAATCTTAAACCTATCACCAACAATACATTATTACATCTGATACCTAGATAGTTAGTATATAATGTTCCTTTGGGTGATCCATGGATGACATACATGTGAATGATCAACCCTATCATTTTCTATGGTGGAGAAACTAATGCTATTAAACACACCATCATTTCTTTGAGAAGTAGTTTCTCCTCTCTACCTAATTTTGATTGTGAAATTGTTAGGATTCTCTTTTCTCAACGCCCCTCATAATTATGTTTAGTACCATAACGAGTTGAATCAATTTTGTATCTATTTATATTGGTTTTTTATCAAATTTAGAGTGAATCATCAAAAAGATAATTAGGCAAAAATATAAAGGATAAATTTTTCATGCACAAAGTTAAAAGGTCAAACATCCCTATGGTGGGACCATACACAAACTCAAAGAAAAACAAAATAAAAAGAGAAGAATGAGTCTTCAGATTAAATGGTTGCTAAAGAGGAGGCCTAGTTCCTACTAATATATTAGTAGCTTAGTCTATTTAAAAAATTACAAGGAAATAAAATTCAAGGATTATTTAAAGAAGAATTTTTATGATCAATATTTTGACTTGTCACATAGAGGATGATGAAGAAAAACATCAAGATATACCAATGGGATGCAAGTGTCAATTTAAGATGAACTAAACATAATTAAATTGATAAAATATCTTTATTAGAAACCAATCCTTTTGTAATGACATATATTATGCCTATGTACTAACCTTCAAACGTCATGGATGATCTCACTATTGAAATAAATTATTTGTACATATGCTTAATATTGTCATACTAGATTTTATTACTATGTATGGGCTAATTTAGTTTATTTTTTTATACGTCCCCGACTAGATACGTGGTTTCCTTTAATTAACCACCATTGTGCAAATGGAAGGATTTTTATTTTTGAATTTCATGGATATGACATCATAAAACTTGATGGTTTACGACTAGTTCAATTTCATGATTTATGATTTTTGTGTTGCTAAAACTCATTTTGGCATTGAAAAATATATCATTTTAATCAATTTGGTCTAGGGAAACTTTAGAGATGCTTCCAATGGTTTTATTCATATTCAGGACATCTATCAAAGAGGTATAATTAGGGTGACTATTCACCTATGTCCTATGGATGGCTTACCACCAATACTTTATAACTTCATCCATTATATAGCTATGTGGTTGGAATCATTATATGCTAACACATTCCTACTCTAGGATCTAGGTGACCAAAAAGTGTGGAAGACATTATAATATATATTAAACTTAAATTTGGTGAAAACTTTCAAAAACTTGAGGTGTTCATTATAATGGTGTCAAATTATTTGATCTTGTTAGCCTATTTGGAGGCTAATCCTTGTTGTAGATTCATTGGCTCCATAACATTATTTTTTTCGTTTCATGTTTGAGATTAGTAATTGTGGGTCTATTTGGAAGCTAACAATTAGTGTAGAAATACATATTATATGTTCCCAAGTCAAAGAAATTGTATTTAGTTTTGATAAAGGTAAAAAAGGTTTTGAAGGGGCCTTAGAAAACCTCTAAAAGAAAATTTGGTAGGATCTGAAGCCCAAGAACTTACAACTACAAAAGATAGATTACAAATCAATAGTATAACAATCAACAACTTAAAAACAATGGCCTACAAGAAGTAAATCAAGATAATCCCAAGTTGCAACAAGTCTAGGATAAAGCCTCTAAACCAAAGGTTTTTGAATGGCTCCCATAACTATTAAAATGGTTTTTAATAAGGCTCTCATAACCTTGCAGAGATACCTTCATTATCTCCCTTTTAGAGTATGAATAGCATCATCCATGTTGGAGCCTAAAACCAAAGAAGGGGCAACAACAATCCCCTTGCAACAACACACACACACCAACATTTTCTACATCAATAGGAGAAGTGTAGTAAGATCTCCATCTCTATAGAAGAACTCTCCACATTAATAGGAGAATTTTGAGAAGAAAGGAAGGTAGAATCAAAATAGGCTCTTATCAGAGAAAAATCATGAACCAAAAAAAGATCCCTCTCAACCTTCAATAGGAAAAAATTCTCTTCCAAAATGATAGTAGAGACCCTTAACCTAAAATAGAAGTCTAATACTAGCCTCGAAGGACTCGAGGTAGTTAGAATTAAACACAAGAAAAAATACAAATCCATAAAGGATGCAAAAGAAGAAGAGGAAAAAATATATCATATCCCACTGAGCACCACTACCTTTAATAGTAAAAATATCCGATGAGCTAGACCAAGAAGTCCCCATCAAAAAATCAGACAAGGAGAACAAATTAGGAAAATAATGGAGAAGGGAAAACACAAGGATAAAAGGAAGGTCAAGGTTGAGGAACAACCTCCTGTATGTCATGCAAAACATGAAATATAATCTCTTCTATGTCATCTAGAGAAGACTCTTCCCAAGCACCAAGGAAACATGAAATAGCCAAAAGAGAAAATCCCACAACCCATTAGAAAAGATTTAAAATAAGTCCAAAATGCATCCTCAAAGCACTAAATTCATGGAGTAACAACCTCCAAGAGGAGCTCCACACATCAAATCCCAATAATAAATACATTTGTTTAAACTAGGGAAAACATATCAACAAAATAAAGACTCCAAAGAGAGCCTTACCCAAAATAGAGGACCCAAAAAAAATACCATGAGTACCTAGAATAAAAAATCTCCATAGAGAAGTCACTAATAGAAGCACCCATAAAAGAATAAATCACAAAATCAAGAAACAAGTCTCCAAAATTCATCCATAAATAGCACAACAAAGAACACTACTACATCTCACCATGACACCCAAAAGAGAACGAAACACCTTGGACAAAAAAAGCACTCTAACCAATGATAGTGGAAAACAATAACTACCCTCAACAAAGATGGTGCTCATTCCCCCACTACAATGATGTGTATATAACATCCTCTTAGACAAGAGTTGGTACCTGAAGCTTGAAAAGCCAAAGTTACAAGGGTATAGCTACAAGTACAAAGATGCCAATAATAAAAGCCTCAACTCCAGTGGCCAAATCACCATCTCCAAAGAACCTTGAAATAGCCTAAAAAACTCCCACAAGTTTAAGCAATGTCCCATACAATGCAACTTACCCAGGAACTAAAGAGAGAGACCCAAAAGTTGGCCATAGAGAAATATGAGGAGATGTCAGATCCACACCAAAAATACCCTCCTCATCATATCCGTCATCTTCATTTGCCTCTACAAACCCTTATATATTTGAAAACCCCCTACAACTCCCCTTCCTTCTTGTCATTATTTTTTCCTCTTGGTTAAATTATATATGTTGAATGTCAATGGAAATCATTCTTTTAGAAAATTATATATTAGTGATCATTAACTAATCAAGTTCTAAAGCTTCATGATTTAATATTCAACACTAATTTAACTCATAAATGGTTATCGAAGCAGGGTTTCTAGATGTTTGTAGCATAAAACTAATTTGGTTACATAAATTCATATCTAACGAAGATGATGTAGATCATATTCAAGAGATATTGATAAGAATGTAGAATGAAAGGGTGAACTATGAATAAGATACCATAATTTTTTTTGGTTAGTATCAAGAATCATCTTATGAATTGAAAAATTAATTTTCTTTTCATAAATTCTTGAAGTTGCTTGAAATAGTCGATCCTAATAAAAAAAGCCTCATAAATTAAATAAAAAGGTCAAATAAGGAAGAGTGGAATAATAAAATGTTGGTAGGGAAGTTAGAACTTGATTCTTTATGGTCCCAAATTGTATTCCAAAATATCTCCTTTTAATTAAGAGAAGAACTTTTTCATTGAAAAAAGAATTAACTCAAAAGAAGAAATATTTTCTTTATATGGAAAGGAACTTGGGAACCTAGCAACCAATGCAAGCATAAAGAAGCAAGTTTTTTTTAGAAATTATGGTAATCACGAAAGAAGAGTAAAAAGATAATGACAAAAATAAAATAAAATAGTGATGAAGCTGAATTTTCAAGAGCATGTGTATTTAGAAAAGCGGTATATGATATTTCCAAAAAAATTACTTAGAGTATCATGTTGAAGAATTTTTTGAATTTAAGAATGAATTTAGAATAAAAAAGTAAATTTCAAGAAGATTGTATAATTGATCTTAGAATGATCTTTTGAAAGGTTTAATTTGCATAAACTCATTAAGACATCATTGTAAGATTAATTAAATAATATATATGAAGTGCCTCTAACAACATAAGACGTTGAAAGAAATATGGTTTGAATTAAGAATGTCAATCTTAGGGATATATCCTTGATTTGAAATCAGAAATTAGTAATGAGCATACACATTTCCTTAATAAAGAAAGTTCTAACTTTAAGTGGAAATTTTCTATGCTAGACATGTACCAAAATAACTTCCAAAAATAGAATTAATGAAGAGTATTGTTCATGATAAGAGATCTTTTTATTTTTAATTTTTTGGTTTTAGCTCATGTTTATTTGGTTCAGAATAATTTTAAATTGATATATCAAATAAATCATCCATTTATATTGAGTAGGATGAGCCTTCATTTCCAAGTTATAACAATCAATTGAAAATACCATGGGACCCTAGTGTTATATCATTAAGTTATAAAGATGGACAAGCAATTGTTGATTCTTTAATGGAGAATTTTATTTTCCTAACTTAAACTTGTAATGTTTCCAAACAAAATGAGAGAAGGGAATGTGATTTTTAAATCATTCTTTTGTGGAAAATTATGAATTTTTTTGTCATGTTGATTCTAGTCAATGTCCTAAAGAAATGTACGATTTGAGGAATAAAATGGTAATCAATAAAGAAAAAGTTATGGAAAATTTAATAATATTTGATGGAACACATAACTTAATTGAAAAAATCCTTTGGAAAGATCAAGTTGAACATAGACATAGGGGCATTAAGGATGGGTCCAATCTTACAAATTGTAAATCATCAAAGGAGAATAGAAAGTACAAAATATGACTATTTTAAAATTTCTTCTAGATATGGATCATGCTATTAAGTTTGGAGATGAGACCTTTGATGCATACCAAGAGAAGGAAAAGAGGTTTATGAACACCACATATATTTGATTCTAGCTCATTTTTACTACTCAAAGTTCAAAGTCATTCAACTATAATAGCCATGGCCAAGGAGCAAGAAGTTGGCACAAGGACTACGAATGAAGGACATATAGGGAATGACTTAAATATTCCTACTATCATGATGGTTCAATCTTTTGATAGAACTTGTGAAGTGAATCAAGAGTATAATTCAAGGAGCCAGAGAAGATATTTTCTCATGATTGTATGCTTCTTATTTTTTTATAAGAATTATTTGGTGATAAAATTTTCATTTTAAAAATAATTGTAGAGGGATGACAATTATCATGCGATTAAGGTTAGTAGATTGGAAAAAAATTTCTTAGAGATTGTGTCTTGATAACATTTAGGAAATATATAGGAGAATTTCTCATTAATAGTAGAGTAGAAAAACATAAGAATTGAATAGCTATGGATTTGATAGGTTTTCATACAAGTGGCCACCAACACATTCTATTAGATATTATCAATGATGAAATTTATTATTCAAGGATGATTATAGATCAAAATTTCAATCTTAGAACTATTGTTAACATTCAAATATTTTATCCCATGATTTTGTAGGTAAACTTAAAATTAGAATCAAAAGCTCTCTTAATCAATGACTGGATTAATTTATATTTGGAAAATATATGGGAGTTTTTTTCAATCTTCATAGTAAGGATTCTTGTCAAAACAATGCTCTCACTTCTTTTTCTTTTAAATAAAGTTTCAAAATTGCAGCTACTGAACCATGTTCAAGTTGTTGATTTTGATGAAATCAAAGTACAATGTCATTTTTATAGATGGGTAAATTTTAGGGTATTAGATCATTGGAGGTTTTCAACAACTAATATCAACTAAATAAATTGGTTACTCCAAACAACACAATCATGTCTAGGGAAAATAAAAAGGTGGGTTACGACTACGTTGAATTATGTTTAGATTGCATCAATGCTAGTGTGACTCCTTTATTAGAAGTCCTTCCCATTTATTATTTTGGTTCTTCAAATGATGATAAAAATTCTAGTATGAATTTTTAATTTTCAAGAGAATTATGGCTACTTAAATTTGGCTATTCTCACATGTGATCCAATTCTTGAGTCGTGCATTTTATCTCCTCCTATTTTGATCACATCTACTATAGTCGTTGATGATACATGTGCTACTAAATACATGGCTTCTTGTGATTTAATAGACTAGGACATACATTGTCGTCAAGATAGAGTTCATTGGTATGACTACTTGACTAACATATCAAGATTTTTTATAGAATCGTATCTTGAAGTTTTTGGAGAAACTATTGTTCACATAAATCTTCTATTTGATGGAGGTGATCTTTTTTTATTTGTTGCAAGGAGAAATTTGATCATATTTCTCATTGTATACATGATTATTCTTTCAAGTTTTAAGTGATTGTAGATGCTTATGTAAAATATTTGGAGTTCTCTTTATCTTCATAGGAGGTGTTATTATCTTTGGATAATATTCTAAAACCATTTCTAGGAGATTTTTAATCATCATCTTCAATGGTGTGGTCTAGAATGCCTATTAGGATTTCAATAACTTTCAACATCAGCATGAAGACACTTGAGCATACTTCAGAGAATTTATATTTCATCCTTCTTCCCTCATCTTCCTTTAAAGAATGGGAAGACATATTGCATAGCATCTTGGTTTTTTTTCTTCCAAAGTGAAGGAACATTATTTAGAAGCATTCGAATATCTTTATCATTCAGTTTGAGCATCTACCATCATTGCAAGAGACTCTAAATTTAGTAGGGTTGTCTTGTCTCACTTATTCTAGTATCTTATTAGGGGATATTGTTTTCTCAGATGGGGTTTTTCTATCTCATTCATCATTGAGATTCTTTTGTAATATCATCTATCTTTTGTGTAGTGTTTTTGTCCCACTAGGTTTTCTTATCTTGTTTTCCTATTTTTTAGATATTGCATTGCATTTGTACATTCTTGTACCTAACATGGTCTAGTAGTTAGGACCAATCTTGCATTATTTGCGTTATGTACATTGTTCCTAAGTTTAACTTAAGGGGGGTGTTGGTGTTTTAAGTATTATACCTAGTAAGTTCTTCTCCTAGAGTCTAAACATGCTTGTTAATTAAGTTTATTTATAGACCACATGAGAACATTCTCACTTTTAGTGGTATTATCACATTATCACTTTTCCACCTTAAGTGAATCTTCCACCTTTGGTGGAACTATCATGATATCATATTTCCACCTTAGGTGGGTGATCAATATTTTGTGAATATATAACACTATCACTTTTCCACCTTAGGTAGGTGATCCACATTTAGTAGGAATGTCAGACAATCACTTTTCCACCTTAAGTGGTTGATAACTTATCACTTTATGTATCATGCCATAAGGTCAAGAAACTTGTCATAATCTTATGACTTCCTGCGTCTCACCTTGGCCTAATCAACCAAGGGGTATCCTATGTACTTGCATTTCATTAATTCATTATACTACATCACTAATACAATAGCAAATGTATTCTTCATTGTTTATCTCTCTTGTGCTTTCATGGAGTGCCTTCATCTTACATGTCTTTAATATTCAACGAATCGTGTATGGTGTAGAGAAATCTATACCCAACTCTAATAGTTGGAAGCCTTTTTTAGGTAGAGGAGTGTGTGAAGAAGTTAGTTTTTCCTTCTTTGGGTGGTTTAAAAAATTCCTAATAGGCATTTAGTTTCATAAGATGTCTAATTTAGAGAATTTTAACTCCATTATTTATGTGTATAAGGAACTAAAAATACTTTATTTCTTGGATTTCTTAAATGCTTTCACATTGTGTATTCTTTCAAATATGTGTCATCGTAATGTGCTCTTTAGAGTTATATATCTTATGAAATATATATAGATAGAAGCCTAGCTTAGGATATATCTATGAGTTCATATAGATTTTTATTATTGGAGATTTATTATAAATCATGGTGGATGGCACTATTTTAAATAATTATCAAGAACTATTGGTAATATGGTGCAAGTTTCTTACTCACTTTTTTGAGGTTTTAAGTTCCCATTTATAACATTGTGAGTTAAGAAAAATGTTGTAACCTATGTAACTAAATTCCATCTCTCTATCCCCTCTAAGAGGTGGGAATTGCAAGTAAGAGATAATTTTAAATGTCATATTTAATATAAATTTTGACTTAGGAAATGTAATCTTTTTAGAGATCAGGATAGATTGTATCAAATTTATTCTTCTAACATGACCAAATATGTTTAAATTTTTGAAATATTGTTTACCCAAATAAGATAAAGATCATACAAGGGACTCTTATAGACATTAGAGTCATTCATTTATTGCTATATATTATTCTCATAATTATTTGAGCACTAAGAGATCATTGGATGTTGTGAGTTAACAAATAAGATAGGGTGGAGTGAAGAGAGAATGTGCACCTATTCGTCCCATCATTTATGGAACCTCTGACCTTCTTATCCTAATCAGATAGGAAACACATATCTACTCATCTTGACATTAGGATCCTTCTAACCACCTGTAGTCAAGCAAGTAGTGTCTCAATGATAAGAATGTTTGTATTCAGATGGATTTTGAGGTGCAGTCATAAGGAGTCACCTATTTGGTTGTCATTGACGGAGACTAAGTTAGTACAGTCATGAAATACAATAGGTGAAGTAAAGACATAATCGGTAAGATGGTAATGCAGGAAATTGGCTAAGTCCCGATGATTAGTAGTCAGTTAGAACATCACTTTGGTGGCGATCATGATAGAAGTCAAATTATGAGGAGTGGTCATAGATACAACATCAACATGTTTATATTTTAGTGTGGTTCCAACCACAACTCATTTTGTTGATCGGTAAAAGAGTTTTTGTTGTCACAGTCATTAAGACGGGTAGAACTCTAGCATTCTTGAGTAATAGTTGGTAAATCACAGATTGGTGAGCGGTATAGTATATGCGATGATATCTAATAACATGATGGTGTGGAATAGAGGTTATAGATATAATGTTTTGAAATTTATGTGATCGATGCAATCATTTAAGATAAATTCAAGGTGTGGCATTGGAGAACTCAAAATGTGTTTGACTACTTTGGAGATATAACTTGTAGATCTTATCTTGATCTAATGTGGTCATGATAAAATGTGCTATACATCAAGATTATCACTTTGGCACGTGGTTCTTTTGCAGGAAAGTATTTGAAGATTATTTTTCATGTGTTTGATGTCGGTGCAAGTTGTGTATATATTGGGAACTACGCATTTTGAAATAGTTATTGTTGTGGGTGATGCGATTAGAGTTGTGTAATTTCAATTTAAGGTTGCGATCAGAAAGCTTATAGATAGATAGAAGAGAGTAGTTAAAGAGTATAAAGAATAGATTGGATCTGACAAGCAATCAATGGTACATCCAGACCACTCATCGTGTTTTTCCTTAATAGTTACAGCAAGCAAAATCCCTTAACCGGGTGAACTCTAATAGGTTATTTTTATAAATCCCTTAACTGTGTGAACTCTTAATTGGGTTTGGAAATCCTTTAATGAGGTAGAGCATAATTGATCTGATTGTAGTTCTAATAGTGTACTAGTCCATCCTAACAGGGTCAACTCTCAGAAAGGGTGATTGTAGCTCCTAGCGGGACAAACTCATTTACTACAGTAGTGGGATTGTGGGTGTCATCCCCACCATGGTTTTCTCCCTCTAACCAAGGGTTCCCATGATAAAATATTTGTGTCATGTGTGATGAGTTTGTGGATGCCTGATATTAATTTCTTTTTTGTTTGCATCAGTTATATGCTTTCTGGTTTGGAAAGTAGTTCCAAGGTTATTTAGATCAGTGGTTGCATTTGTTTATTGCATGCTTGAACAGATTCACCCCCCCCCCCCTCTCAATACCTAATAATTCTAACAAAGAAGANTGCATGCTTGAACAGATTCCCCCCCCCCCCCCTCTCAATACCTAATAATTCTAACAAAGAAGACATTAGTAATTTATTCTCTACTACAATACGTTTGTTGGCCTTGGATGTTGAGAGATGTCTTAGGGAATATACAGTTACTTTCTCTTAGGATTTTCCAGCAATACTCTTTAGTTGTAGTGGTGAATCTATGGTGGATATTGCTAAATATTATATTAGAAATTTAATATTTGTATGAGGCCTTCATTCTTTTATCATATGCTTGCTACAAATAAGTGATGACTTGAGCATCCTAAGATCCATGCTTCATTGGAAAACTTCATCTCACTACTTTAAGTATAGTTAGATTTAATTCGTAACTGTGCATATGCAGTATAACCTTCCATTAGACTTTATCGAGAATTGAATTGGTTAGAAAGTGAAACCATGTTTTATACTACATCAAAGCAGCATTGTCCCATCGCTCTTCAATAGAACTTACAAGAATGTGAATTTCCATTTGACCTCACAAGCTGCAAGGTAAAGGAATATCAATCCCATGAACAACATTTTAATCCACCCCCTTATCCCACATTGTTGTCCTAATTACATCAATTAATGAAGGTGTAGTTGTAGAGATATTGTTCAAATATTCAACTTATGAATGATGTTAATTTTAAAATATATAGCAATTGAAAATTATAGTTTTTCCCTCTTTCTTTTCACTTATTACATTTTAAGAGTAACTACAATATAGATAGCCTTATTAATAAGCTTCAACGAACCACTAAGAAACAAGCAGTTCCAAAAGAGAGGCTTCAATACAACCTACTAAACAGGGAAAAGCTATAACCTAAGTTCTCAGACTGTTTTTTCTTCGAAGGTTTTTAAATCGATTTCATCCACATCAGAATTAGCACAAGAAATTGTTATGGCACAACATACTATGAAGCTAGAGGATAAACTCACCTTAGTTATATAAGGGACCAAGGAGCGCAAAGCATAAAGCCTTTCATTCAGCTTTTTGCGTCTCTTCCTCTCTGAAACAAGATTCTTGGTTGCTTTCATGTGCCCTGCAATCCATCCTTCGCTCCCATCAGAAAGGTACTCTTCTTGTTTCTTCGAAATTCTGCTCCCCTCCGAAAGAACTACTTTTCCATCCCATACTAAACCTTCTGGACTCGCATTTTCCGCTACATTATTATAAGCTGTCACAACGCCCCCAACAGACCTTGGAATAGTAGTGTATGAATCCCCTTCATTCCACCAAGCCTGAGCTGTTGTGTAGCTCCAAGCATCTGGATCACCGACATTAATGGCACTAGGTTTCAGATGGGGTATCCCAACGTTTGGCGAAGAATAGCCTATGCTATACAGACAAGAAGAAGATCCAATAAGAT
>MU227555.1:1097776-1119948 GCA_018584345.1 Thuja plicata
CTCCCTAAGCTTATCTTAAGGGGGGGTGTTAGAGTAATAGTCTATCGGGTTACTAAATTAAATCATTATGATCTAATTAGTAACTTTTCTATTCACTCTAGTTTGCTTCAGCTAACCTTAGGGTTTCGTGTTTCCTTTTATAAGGATTCACTTGTTAGTTTTCATAACAAGGAGATTGTATTATAATTTCATAGTGTTAATAGATTCTTCTGTCTTCTGTCTCTTGCTTCTTCTCGTGACAATGTTTGCATGTAGGTGATCTTGGGTGAAGTTGCATTTATCAAATTCTACATGGTATCAGAGCATTGTATGTCTCTTTTGATGCATTATTTATTCTGTAAACGCACTGAGATAAAGTGCCTACTTCTGTATATCTGGGATCTTGTACACCTTGTGTGTTGTTGTACTCGCACTCTGTTATAAAGTGCCATGGGGGGTTATGATTTTTATGCCGCTTTAGGTGCATCCACCTTTGTCAAGTGAACATACCTTCCACAACATTAGCCCATGCCGTGTGTCGATGACACCGCCCTTTATCCTGTGTATGTGCTTCTGTTGCACTGTTGGTGTTCCTGGTTCTTCTTCTGCAGATATTTCTGGCATTACATTTTAGTGTTCCTGTCACCTCTCCTAGTTTAGAATTATGGGGGGGTTCACCTATTGGTTCTATTGCTTCCTGGTTCGATTGATCAGCTCTTCAGACATTTGTCTTCTCTACCTGGTCATGCACTTCAGTGGGGGTTCCAGCAGTATCTTCTGACAGAGTTTTCAGACATGCTTCAGAGATGCTTCTTGCTCATTCTTGTTCCTCTCTAGGACATCTTTTCTCATTCTTGTTTTGGGTACCTGATCAGGCCTAGTTGCCGGGACCCTTCTTTCTTGCTTTCTGCAGTAGTTAGCTGTTTTGCTTCTCCCTAAGTTACACTTAAGGGGGGTGTTAGAGTAGTCTAGTATAGCTAATAATTAAATTAGTTAATTATTAGTCTATCTACTCTTTGCTTAAGTTATACTTAGGCAATTTTCTATTTCTTAGAGTTTCCCTTTTAGGGTTTCGGTATCCTTTATAAGGATTCACCGCTTTGTATTTCATAAGGAGATCATTTTGTAATTCCATTGTTAAATATAGAAGCTTTTTCTGTCATCATGGTTTTGCAGTCTCTGGCCTATTGGCCGCCATAGTTTCTCTTTTGTCTTCTTCTTTCTTTTGCTTCTATCTTGTAACAGCTATGCATGCAGGTGATCTTAGGTGAAGTTGCATTTATCAACTTCTACAATATAGCTCTTTAAAAGAGTAAGAGCATTCATGCATACATAGAACTGATTAGACAACAGTGTCATCACAACAGTTCATTTTTGGTATAGTGTATATCAACTTTTAGAAGGTTGTAGCCTTCATTCAATTGGCAATGAGCCTAGGTAGTGAGCCATATACCTTTAACAGGGTTTTGTAAAATACTCCTAACAGGGTTAGACCTTTAACCAAGTCATTGTACTCATATTGTAAAGATTGCTTCTAACAGGGCAAAGGAACTTTAACAGGTTTATTATACCTAGTACAATATTTGTGGGTACTAATTCCCACCGGGGTTTTCCTGTGATCAAGGTTTCTCCATAATCATATCATGTGTTATAAGTTCTTATGTTAAGCTTCATTCAATGTATGTTTGATTTATGTTTAAGTTTCTAAAAATTAAGAAATAGACAAACATTGATTCACCACCCNTTGATTCCCCCCCCCCCCCCCCCCCCACATCTCAGTTTTTCTAACATAGATAACAGCTGCAAAAGATAAAACTCTAAATGAAATGAAAAAACAACTATATTTGATCTCTCATGAAATGAAAAGGATTACACCAACCAAATTTGAAGGGGCTTTATGTTTGGAATATCATTAAGGCATGGCTCACTAACATGGAATGCTTTGAAATCCATAATTATGAAAAGATAACCAAGGTAGTTTGGAGAGCATTTCAACTGACTAGGGAGGTTGCAACCTAGTGGAAAAATAGAAGGTTAGATCAGGCCTAAAATATACAAGAATAACCTAGGAACTTTTTGTAGTGATTTTTAGGCAGAGGTGACTACCTCAATTACATTTTATTTAAAGTTAATGGATTTCTAAAACCTTAAATAAGGAGACTCCTTGGTGAATGAGTACAAGGAAAATTCAAATAGTTTCTCAAATATGTACCATAATATCAAGCCTATGAGAGATTTAGGATTAGGAAGTTTGTTATAGGATTAAATAACTAAATTAGTGGTGTGGTTTATGTTCTTGGTCCAACCACCATGGATGAGCTGAGGTCAATAAGAAAGATAAAAAAAACTTAAAACCCAATCCTCCCAACGTTTTGACAAGAAGGATGATAAACCTAAGACAAGGAGAAGTAATGATAAAGGGTTTAGATGGAATAAACATGAAATAAGTGGTACAAGAAAAACTTTAACAACTCTAGGAAGGAGGGAAATACTTTGAAAAGGGCTCCAAAGAAAAGGTGACCTCCAAGAGGTGTTTATAGAGCTAAGTACTATGAAAATCAATTCTCAAACAAAAATAAAGGGACACCATAGTAGAGAAATCTAACCCACTCATAAAAGAACCTTTCAATAGAGAATCCATGAAGCATTGGATAATAAGAAGGAAGAATACCATATAACAACATTTGATACTATAGGTATGCTTTATGAAAACCTATTTTTTGTCCTCATAGATACGGGTGTGACTGAAAGTTTCATTACACCCAAGATGTTTAGTAGATATCCTAAGAAATTTAGTTATTTGACAAATAAATGGTCTCTAGAGTATGCAAATTAGACTAGAGCTAAGGTGGAGAAATGTTTATTTGAAGCTAGGATTGAGCTTCAACAGTTTTTAATTTAACTAAACCTGTATGTATCCCCCTTAGGATCTTACAAAATTATCTTAGGAATGAATTGGTCTTGAAAAAATAAGACAAAGGTTGATTTTTTATCCAAATAAAAGAGTACATGAATGAAATTAGGAATAAGGTGTTCATACAAGGAACTCAATGAGATGTCATAATTTGAAAAATTTATGCTAAGAAATTAAAGCAAGTTAAGAGAAAGGAGTGTCAATTATTTTTAGTAAAGATGGAAGAGCTTAAAGAGCCTATGGAGATTACCTTTTTAGATGCTATGATATTTTATCTAGGGTGATCCCACAATAATGGGCTCCATAGTTTTTCTAAAATTGACATTGAAATCCACATTTTATACCAAATACACACTTTCTAACACTTATAGTAGCTAAACCATTAAACTTTTGAAGTTCAATTTAGAAAAATATTGATTTATGGGATTTTGCGTAGATTCTAAATATATTTCTTTTTAATGAGAAAAAAATTGTGCATATTTTTTCCTAACCTTGAATCATAATAAATTTGTAGGAGTGATGGCATTCAGAGGAGAGGAGGAAGGACTTGATTAGGGAGAAGAAAGAAGAAAGGTTCTAGGCTAGCCTTTGACTAGTGAATCCCTAATGATGGTTTTAAATGCGAATCGTTAGCTTGTGGGTTCTTTGGATAGTGTGGTAGGTGTGGGTTAGAAAAATATAGATCTAGAGGATGAGGATGAAGGTATTATTGAAATGAGTCTAGAAAAGTGAGTGGATCTGGGGGGCATGTTTTCCTCTAGAAAGTTCTTTGAGGGAAAGGTTCTGACATCACAAGAAAAGAATATTGGAGGCACAAAAGAAAAGGATATTATTCAAATTAATAGCAGGTCAGATTTGGATTCTATATTTTAGAAGAGTGATGTTGGATTTGTGGCTAGTGGGGCTAGCTTGGTGCCAAATACGAGGGAAGGGAGCCCAAATGGAAGGGTTCAAAAATATTGTGTGACCATTTTCAAGGTTAAACCTAGTGGCAAATACTCTCTTGCCTTGGTCGATAATATCTCAAATCCTAAGAGCTATAAGTTTTCTATTTTGATTATAGATTTTATAACTAGTCGCAATATATCTTTAATGACTCTTTATTTAATTGGAAATTTCATTGGTCGAAGACCTAATATAGAGGTTGTGAGAGATTCTCTTAGGAAAAAATCTAGATTAAAAAGTTAGATTGGAGTTTCGGCTCTCCCAATGGGGTTTTCTTCCTTTTCTTTTTCTTGTGAAGATGATATTTCTACAATTTTATGTGAGGGTTCTCGATTTATTGTAAAATCCCCCTAGCTCTTAAGAAATGGACTCCTATTCTAGATTTGTATGCTACTTCATTTGAGGTGGTTCTTTTCTAGGTGGGACTTTCTAGCTTACCTATTGATTTCTAGAGAGAGGACATTTTTAGAGGTATTACAAGCTCCTTTGGGGAGCTTCTTTCCATTGATCCAATGATAGGGCCTAAGAAGGGGCTAATATTTGCAAGAATATTCATTGGAATTATTCAATCCACTAATCTGCCACATCTATCAATATTATGTCTAAGTTAGGCTCGTGGTCTCAACCAATTAGGTTTGAATTTCTACCTTTTGTGCTTTATTTACAAAAAAATGGGGCATTGGACAAGGAAATGCCCCTTTAAAGTTCAGAAGAATATTGAGAATATAGTGAAAGTTTGGAAGGTCAAATTGACAAAAGGAATTAGCAATCCTTAGGATCTTTCAGATTTGGAAAATTTTGATGGTAAGGAAGGAGATAAGGATTTCCAGGAGCCCAAGAAGGTGGACAATGGTGGCTATAGGTGTGATGAGAACTGTGGTCTTAAAAAAAATATTCAGGAGAATAGTGATGCTAGATCTAGTGGGAAATATTATCATACTGGTGCAGGAGCACCCAAACTAAACCACATGCTCCTATGGACCCTAGGGGTTCATTCAAGGTCCTAAGAGGCCTTTAAAAACATAGACACACTAGGGTTAGTCATTGGATCACCATATAAGACCATAGTACCAGCACAATATAAGCCCTTGGGTCACTATGAGTCAATTATGATCCCAAACCCTAGAATTAGGTTATTTTTGAGTTTTTAGTGTTTAGATACACTAGGGATCATCTCAATAACATCTTGACCAAATTTGGTCACTAGAGTTGCAAAAATGCACAAAATGTAAAAGTTGTCAAGCAACTTTTGAGCAAAACTTAACAACTTTTTGAAAATCAACTCCCAAAAGGTCAAGTTGGTTCAAACTTTTTTTTTAACTATTGGTAGTACATACAATAGCCCATTCAGGTGGGTGGTAGGTGAGAGATGTAATTTTTATTTTGAAATCAATAAAATATAACCATTTTCTTGCATTCTGGGAAAAACAGTCATCGTGTACGGACAAGTATGGCCAGGGAAGCATGTAAATCTAACTAAGGGAGATATTGGTTTGAATCTTCTTCTGTTTGGTTTTGGTCTCATGCTTTGATCATTTTTAGGTTGCAAGTTATTGAATTTTTAATCCTATTGCCTGGATTATAGGCCGTAAGTGAGGGTTTCTTACAAAATTGTTTGTATCTTCACTTTCCACCATGGGAAACTAATAACCCTTGGTGGAAAGCTTGCTCTTAGGATGCCCTTTAATATTTTGCAAGATAGGGTTCTCAAGTTCTATGGAAGTGGGAAAGAATTGATGCCCTAGGTGTATATGCACATGTATGCACCAATCCTTATTTAGGACATTAGTCATAACTTTTGTCTTGGGACTGATCAGAGGCTCTAAGTTGGAGGAGGAGAAATTTATGCAACCCCTCACATGATCCAATAGTAATTTTGGGCATTGGATTTATCTAAAGGGTACTTGTAGTGTAATTGAAGGCCTAATTAGGGCTAATTGGTAGAGCAATTTGGCTCACCATTTTGTCTTCTTTTCAATTCCAAGTTCCAAGGCTTAATTCCAAGGCCTTTGGCCATAAAGGGTATCTGAAACCCTGATTAGTTCATATGGTTGTGTGGAGAAATCTCAGATGAGATCAAAATTCCCTCTGAAAAGGGCTATAAGAAAAAGCCTAGGTTTGTGAAGCAACTATGGGGTATGGGTTGCCTTTAAGTGAAAGAACCATTGGAACTAAAATTTAGGGACCTAAATAGACCAAATCTACAAGAATAGGTCACCCCTGGTCCTACATGTCATTTTGGGGGTATTCTTGTGATTGAGGGTGATTGGCTTGTGAGACCAACCTAGATAGTTGGTATTGAAGGATTGATAAACCTATTGATTAGGTTAGCCTTGGGGTTTTGGGGTTGTGAGAACCTTAATCAAGTCCTTATATCACATTGGTGATAAGTGTGAAGCCTTGTGGCCATCACAAAGACAATAACCTAGGGTACCTTGCCCTATTGAGTGACCTTCACCAAGGTTCCAGTTTCCCACTTTGCATCAAGTGGTATCAGAGCTATGTGTGCTCCTGAGGATGAGGATATTCCTTCAAGGGTCACAAAAATTGAGTTATAAAAGATGGTAAGAGCACAAAGGGCAGAAAATGCAGCATTGACAAGAAGAATCCAAGAGTTGTAAAACAAGGTAGAGAGGGGCAAGGGAGAAACTTCTAGTGGTGAAGAAGGGAGTGACTCAGAGAATGACAACCCTGATCAGGATGTGAATATTATTGCAGGATAGAGACCTTTCATAGATGCCTTGAAGTCTATGGGGAGAAGAACCATGGATGAGAAGTTGGATTTGCCAACTTTTAATGGAAAGATGAATGCAGACTTGGCCTTAGATTGGATAGAGGCCCTAACAAGTGTTTTTGAGTGTGAGGACATCCCTGAGAAGTAGAGGGTAAAAATAGAAATATCCAAGTTGAAGGGAGCAACCCTAAATTGGTGGAACTTCATCCAAACAATGAGGGTGAAGGATGGGAAGAACATGATCTCTTCATGGAATAGGATGATTGCACTAGTCAAGGAGACCTATGTGCCTGAAGAATATGGGGTACAACTCCATAGGAAGAAGAAAAGTCTAAAGAAAAAGGACATGGATGTGGGCTCATACACCGAGGAGTTCCTAAAATTATGCATGAAGACAAATGTGGCAAAAGATGAAGAAGAAAAGTTGGCAAGATATATGAATGGGCTTAAAGTATCCATTCAAGAGGAACTTAGCCTACATTTCCCTACCTTAGTGAACAAGTGCTATAAAATGGCACTCAAGGTAGAGGAAAAATGGAAGAGAAAGTAGGATTTTGGAAAGGGAAATACTAATTATAGTGGGAAGAATTTCAGAGGAAGAGGAACCTCTTGGAATAGGGAAAAATACAGTGGTAATGGCAGCAGGACCCCTGACCAAGGAGACAAAGAGAACACTGATAAAAACTCCAGAGGTAACTATAGAGGGAGAAGGCCCTTCAATAGGGGAAGAACAAATAGTGGTAGAGGAAATGGACCATTGAGGTACTACTATTGCAACCAATTGGGACATCATGCAGGAAAGTGCCCTAAAAAGAGGAACAATAACAATCGTGGAGAAAGGAGAGCACAACTCATCCAAGAGGACAAGAAAGAAGACAATTCAAATCAAATGGACTTAGAACCAGAGGAAGGAAAATGTTTTATGATGAGACAAGTCTTCCTCCAAGTGCCACAAAGCCAAGAACCTCCATAAAGAAAGAATCTCTTCTGAACAAAGATCAAATGCAATGGAAAGTTATGTCAATTACTTATTGATTCTGGCTCAACTGAAAATCTTGTTTCTTGTGAAATGGTACAAAATTTAAACCTCCCTAAGAAACCTCATCCTTCTCCTTACCATGTATCTTGGTTAACAAAGGGTTAGAAAACTTTAGTCACTGAACAAGTATGGATAGAGTTTTCAATCTCTGATTTTAAAGACAGAGTTCTTTGTGATGTCGTGGATATGGATGCCTCCCACATTCTTTTAGGAAGACCTTGGAAATATGATGTTTTTTCCACACACCACTATAGGAGAAATACCTACTCTATCACCAAGGATGGAAAAGAATTCACCATGAAGCCCCTGCTAGATAACAATACTGAGAAAGAACCAACTGTCATAGCCATGGGGGAGAAAAAAAGTTAAAAGTTCTGAAAGAATCTAAAACTGAAGCATATGTATTAATATCCAAACCTAAGGGTAATGTCAGATCTGATAAGGATGATCCTATACCAAATGAAGCTAAGGATTTTCTTAGAAAATACAGAGATGTCACTGTTAGTGACCTGCCCACAACCCTCCCTCCCTTGAGAGATATCAGTCACCAAATTGACCTGATACCTGGTTCATCCATACCTAACAAGGCCCCATACAAGATGACACCATTACAACATGCAGAGATTGCAAAATAAGTAAATGAACTGCTAGAAAAAGGACTCATTCAAAAAAGTCTCAGTCCATGTGCAATTCCATCAGTTTTGGCACCCAAAAAGGATGGCAAGTGGAGGTTGTGTACTAACAGTAGGGCCCTAAAAAATATCACTATAAGATATATATTCCCCATGCCAAGAATTGAGGATCTATTGGATCAACTAGGAGGTGCTTTCTACTTCACAAAGCTAGACTTGAAGTCTGGATACCATCATATCATAATCAAACCAGGAGACAAATGGAAAATAGCATTCAAGACCACTGAAGGTTTGTTTGAATGGTTAGTAATGCCCTTTGGGATAACCAATGCCCCTAATACTTTTATGAGGCTTATGAATGAGATATTCATTGATTTCATTAGTAAATTTTTTGTTATTTATCTTGATGACATACTGATATTAATTCATAGCAAAGAAGAACATCTTAATCATGTAGAATAGGTCCTAAGAAGGCTTCATCAGCACAAGTTGGTGATCAACTTGGAAAAGTGCATGTTTATGAAGAAGGAACTTGTGTTCCTTGGATTTGTGATCTCACAAGGAACCCTCAAAATGGATCCAGAGAAGGTTTCAGCCATAGCTAATTGGCCTCGACCTAAGAACCAAGGTGGTGTAAGAAGTTTCTATGGATTGGACACCTTCTATAGGAAGTTTATTAAAAAATTTAGTCATGTGTGTTCACCAATACTTGACACCATTAAAGGAGGTAGAAAGAACAAGTTTTCTTGGATAAAAGAAGCCAATGATGCATTTCAATACTTGAAGAATAGAGTCTCTCAGTATCCTATCTTGACTCTCCCTGATTTCAACAAGGTCTTCACAGTGGAGACAGATGCAAGTAACTTGGCAATAGGTGCAGTCCTCAGCCAAGAAGGTAAACCAGTTTCCTTCTTCTCAAAGACATTAAATGAGGCTAAAAGGAAGTACTCAACCTATGACTTGGAACTCTATGCCATGGTTCCAAGCCCTCAAGAAATGGAGGCACTACCTAATCCCCAAAGAGTTTGTAGTATACATTGACAATCATGCATTGAGTTTTCTCAATTCACAAGAGAAACTCTCTGTCAAACACCTCAAATGGATAGAATAGTTGTAGGCATACACTTTCAGCATCAAACACAAGAAGGGTGTAGAAAACAAATTTGTTGATGAACTCAGTAGAAGAGTGGGTTTGGTTGAAGAGATACAACTCCAAAGTGTGGGAATTGATTCCCTTAAACATCTATACCATGATGACGTTGATTTTGCAGAGATCTTTCAAGTTTGTACAGAGATGGTTGGAAGATACCATACTAATAATTCTGAATATTTGATTTAGAATGGACTCCTATTTAAAGGAGCTCAACTATGCATCCCCAAATGTTCAATGAGGACAAATATAATAAGAGAGAAGCACTGCGATGGACTAGGAGGACACTTTGGCATCAACAAGACTGCAAACAAGGTGAAAAGAAGTTATTTTTGGCCAAGGATGAACAATGATGTCAAGAAGTTCATTGAAACTTGCACCATCTATAAGCAAGCAAAAGGTGTGTCAACAAATCAAGGGTTATATCAACCTTTACCAATTCCCTCTAGACCATGGGAGTCAATCTCCATGGATTTTGTCATGGGGTTACCTAGAACAAAGAAAGGTTTTGATAGTGTTTTGGTAATAGTAGATAGATTTAGTAAAATGGTCCACTTTGTACCTTGTAAAAGAAAAAATGATGCTTCTCATATTGCCCATATTTTCTTTAAAGAGGTAGTTAGGATTCATGGTTTACCTCAGAGAATTGTATTTGACAGGGATGTGAAGTTTCAAGGCCACTTTTGGAGGACACTTCTCAAGAAACTTGGCACTAATCTAACCTACAGCTCTGCCTATCATCCACAAATGGATGGATAGACTGAGGTAGTAAACAAATCCTTAGGCAATCTCCTAAGATACCTAATCAAAGAGTATGCTCTGAGTTGGGATGTGCTCTTTCCCCAGCAGAGTTTGCTTTCAATGATTCTATGAATAGGTCAACAGGTAAGATCCCCTTCCAAGCAGTATATGGCCTTCACCCCAAAGGACCATTGGACCTAGTAGAACTTCCATCTGATTTCAAAATCAGTGCTCAAGCACAAGAACTAGTAGAAATTATAACAAAGGTGTAGCATGAGGTGAAAGAAACACTACAAAGATCAACTTTGAAATACAAGGAACATGCAGACAAAAGAAGGGAAATCCACTTCAAAGTTGGAGACAAGGTATGGGAATTCTTGAGGAAAGAAAGACTACCTAAGGGAAAATATTCCAAGCTTCACATGAAAAAACTTGGACCATGCAATACCCTTAACATAATGAGTGAGAATGCATATGAGATCTCTCTTCCTCCCACCTTGCAAATTTCTCCAATATTCAATGTTGCAGACCTCACTCCCTATAAGGGCACAACAGATCAACCAAATGATCAAAGCAAACAGACACTTTTGAATCATGAAGACTATGTCACCAATCTCCCAGCAAGCAAGCTACTGGAATTGGACTCCATTTTGGACACCAAAATATTGAAGTAGACAATAAATAACAAGTACATGTAGTACTTAGTTTAATGGAAAGGTCTTCCTTCCATAGATGCTACGTGGATATCTAAAGACCATATCAAACAACATGCCACCACTGTTGCTCAACTATCCTCAAGTGGGAACTTGAGTTCTCATCTCATGGAGAGTATGGTGTAGGAGCATCAAAACTAAACCACATGCTCCTATGGACCCTAGGGGTTCATTCAAGGTCCTAATAGGCCTTTACAAACATAAACACAATAGGGTTAGTCATTGGATCACCATGTAAGACCATAGTACCAAGATTGGAACAATATAAGCCCTTGGGTTACTATGAGTCAATTATGTCCAAAACCCAAGAATTAAGTTTTTTTTGAGTTTTTAGTGTTTAGATCCACTAGGGATCATCTTAATAACATATTGACCAAATTTGGTCACTAGAGTTGCAAAAATGCACAAAATGTAAAAGTTGCTCAAAACTTATCAAGCAACTTTTGAGCAAAACTTAACAACTTTTTGAAAATCAACTCCCAAATGGTCAAGTTGGTTCAAACCAATTTTGTAACCATTAGGCATGCCTACAATATCCCATTCAGTTGGGTGGTAGGTGAGAGATGTAATTGTTATTTTGAAATCAATAAAATATAACCATTTTCTTACATTCTGGGAAAAATAGTCATCGTGTACGGATAGGTACGGCCAGGGAAGTATGTAAATATGACATAGGGAGATAGTGGTTTGAATCTTATTTTGTTTGGTTTTGGTCTCATGCTTTGATCGTTTGTAGGTTTCAAGTTATCAAATTTTTAATCCTACTACCAAGATTATAGGCCCTAAGTGATAGTTTCTTACAAAACTGTTTGTATCTTCACTTTCCACAATGGGAAACTAATAACCCTCGGTGGAAAGCTTTCTCTTAGGATTCCCTTTAACATTCTGCAAGATAGGGTTCTCAAGTTGTAGGGAAATGGGAAAGAATTGATGTCCTATGTGTATATGCACATGTATGCACTAATCCTGAATTAGGACAACAGTCATAACTTTTGTCTTGGGATTGATCAGAGGCTCTAAGTTAGAGGAGGAGACATTTGTGCAACCCCTCACATGATCCAATAGTCAGTTTGGGAATTGGATGTATCTAAAGGGTACTTGTAGTGTAATTGGATTCTTCCTTCTTTTAAATTCCAAGTTCCAAGGCTTAAGTCCAAATCCTTTGGTCATAAAGGGTATCTAAAACCCTGATTAGTTCATATGCTTGTGTGGAGAAATCTAAGATGAGATCAAAATTTCCTCTGAAAAAGGCTACAAGCAAAAGCCTAGGTTTGTGAAGAAACTATGGGGTATGGGTTTCCTTTAAGTGAAAGAACCATTGGAACTAAAAATTAGGCACCTAAATAGACCAAATCTACAATCATAGGTCACCCCTATTCCTACATGTCATTTTGGGGGTATTCTTGTGATTTAGGGTCATTAGCTTGTGAGACCAACCTAGATAGTTGGTATTGAAGGATTGATAAACCTAGTGATTAGGTTACCCTTAGGGTTTTGGGGTTGTGAGAACCTTAATCAAGTCCTTCTATCACATTGGTGATAAGTGTGAAGCCTTGTGACCATCACAAAGACAACAACCTAGGGTACCTTTCCCTATTGAGTGACCTTCGCCAAGCTTCTAGTTGCCCACTTTGCATCACATACTAAAATAGATTCATGAACCCTTAGAAGGTGAGAAGGGTGCAGGTTCAGTGGTCTATGACAAAAATAATCTCATAGGTGAAATACATATCATTTTCCATCATCCTAGTAGTGAAGGTTCAAATGGAAATCAGGGTTTAGGGTCTCTTGTGGCTCCTTTACATGTATCTAACCAATGCTCCCCTAATATTGTTGTCTCCACATTTTAGAACTTGGAGGTAGGCGATATGTTTGTGTATCCTAGGATTCTAATTGATTTTAATGATAATATCATTAAAAAATTTCTATGTTCAAGCTCCAAGTCAAGACTTCCTCTTTAGATAGGGAAATGGACACTAACCAAGAGAAGTTAAGTCAAGGAGAAACTGATATGGATGATGATTTACCTTTTATCAAATTTGAAAGGAAAAAGAGACATAGAAAAGCTCCTATTATGGTTTTTTCTACCATAAATAGGTCCAAGGAATATTTTAGGGTCATTAAGACTTCTGATAGGGAAATGTAAAAATGGCATAGGGAACAAGAATGCCTCTAAAGCCTAGCATATGGGGTTCATAAAAATATCCCTGATATCTTCTTGAGTAGTATGCCTATTACATAATGAAGGTGGTGTCTTGGAACATTATATCACTAAATAACTCTCATAAGAAATACATTTTGTCAAATTTTGTGAGAAACCATAAACTGGATATCATGGTGACTCAAGAAACTAATATGCCTAAATAGCTCGAGTGGCTAAGTTAAAGGGTTTTATGAATGGTGGGGCTCATTGTAATAGCTTTGAGGGGGCTTCTGGTGCAAATTATACCTTCTATAAACCAAAACTATATATTTCAGGTATTTCTATCTGGCAAATGCTAACCATATTGCCTCCAAATTCAGACACATAAGGGGTTATTTTTGCTAGATCCTTTCTAACATATATGAACCTAATAATAAGGTAGCTAGAAGATAGTTTTGGTATAATTTGGCTTCTTTACAATGAAGTTTCATGAGGATAACTGGATTATTTTAGGAGATTTTAATACTCCATTTCAGGAAGAAGAGAAGTTTGGAGGGTCTTGTGCAAACGGAGAAATTTTGGAAACCAAATTAAAGATAAAGTTATTCTAACATTTCCATAATGAAGTTAATCATATTAATGCAAATAAAATTATTTCATAAAAAAAAAATGAATGCATTAAATGAGACCCTACTCCATTGCCCTCCGATCAACAAAATCTTTTGTTTTTTAATAATTTTTCTCGTAGAGAACATTGCACAATAGATTATGAAGAATAGAGGAATTGAAGAGATGAATGAAAGAAATAAAAGATGCAAGATATATTAACGATGAAAAATAAACAGATATTTAAGAGGCTTAGAAATGATAGGGGAAATTTGTTTTATAGATGTCCTCATAGGTGGATCCAATATTAGAACAAATGAGGATCTGATGGAAGTAGTTGGAAGTAGTTAGAGGTGAGCATTTGTCCCACATTTACTAACTGGACATGGTTGATGGAAGTGAAGGAGAATAGAGAAGGGATGAAGTTTCATGGGATTTAGAAAGTAGATTATGATGAAATAATAATAATTGCATATATTATTTAATGAATTAATATAGAATAAAGTATTTTATTAAATAGATTAATAGAATACTAAAGGATATTGGAATATTATTAATGAATTAAAATATGGAATTAATTAACGGATTTACAATAACTGATAAATAAATTAAGAAAATTGTGAAGATATTTTTATGTGTCTACATTTTGCTCTTTTTTGAGACAATACAGTCTGTCGTGTTGTTTCAAAGAAAAATTAATTAACTGGCATATGCCCCAAGGATATCTTGGTAAGGATAATTAATATGATATGCCCCCTCGAGAGATTCATCAAATAAAGTTTGATGAGATTGATCTCTTCATAGATTACAAGGAAAAGATTTAATGATTGATTTAGCACAAATGATGAATCTGATATGTAGATTGGTAAAAATGCACATTGGACAAGCATAACTAAACAATTGACTAAAATAATTAGTAGAGATAAGTTTATTGAGACTTCTGATAGGGAAATGTCAAAATGGCATAGGGAATAAGAATGCCTCTAAAGCATAGCATAAGGGGTTCATAAAACTATCCTTGATATCCTCTTGAGTAGTATGCCTATTAAAAAATGAAGGTGGTGTGTTGGAACATTAGATCACTAAATAACTCTCATAAGAAAAACATTTTGTCAAATTTTGTGAGAGACCATAAACTAGATATCATGGTGATTCAAGAAACTAAGATGCCTAAATAGACTGAGTTGCTAAGTTAAAGGGTTTTAAGAATGGTTGGGTTCATTGCAATAGCTTTGAGGGGGCCTCTGGTAGAATTTCTACCTTATGGAACCAAAACTATATATGTGAGCTATTTGTATCTGGCAAGATGCTAACCATATTGCCACCATATTCAGACACATAAGGGGTGATTTTTTTCTGGATCATTTCTAACATCTATGAACCTAATAATAAGGTAGCTGGAAGAACATTTTGGTAGAATTTGGGTTCTTTAGAATTAATTTTCCTGAGGATAACTAGATTTTTTTAGGAGATTTTAATACTCCATTGTAGGAAGAAGAGAATTTTGAAGGACCTTGTGCAACTGGAGAAAATTTAAAAACCATATCAAAGATCAAGATACTATAACATTACCATAATGAAGTACTTTATATTAATGCAAATAAAATTAATCATCTAAACAACCTAATGAATTAAATGAGACGTTACTCCATTTCCCTTCTATCATCAAAATCTTATGTTTTTGAATAAAGTTTCTCTTAGAGCACATTGCACAACAGATTATTAAGAACAGGGGAATTAAAGAGATGAATGCAATAAATAAAATATGCAAGAGATGTTAATGATGCAAAACAAACAAAGATTCAAGAGGCTTTGGAATGATAGGGGAAATTTTTTTTATAGATGTCCTCATAGGTGGATCCAATATTAGAACAAATGGGGATAATGGAAGTAGTTGGAGGTAGTTAGAGGTGAGAATTTGTCCCACATGTACTCAGTGGACATGGTTGATGGAAGGGAAGGAGAATATGTAAGGGATGAAGTTGATGAGATTTAGAAACTGGATTAGGATGAAATAATAATATTATTATATATTATTTAATAAATTTAATAAATTAATGTAGAATAAAATATTTTATTAAATAGATTAATGGAATACTAAATGATATGGGCATATTATTAATGAATTAAAATATGGAATTAATTAACAGATCAATATTAACTTGATAAATAAATTAAGATAATTGTGAATATATTTTTATGTATCTAGATTTTCCCCTTTTTGAGACAATACAATCTATCATGTTGTTTCAAAGAAAAATTGATTAACTGACATATGCCTCAAGGATATCTTGGTAAGGATAATGATTGATTATTAATTGAGATATGTCCCAAGGATAGATTGGTAAGGATAATTATTAATATGATATGCCCCCTTGAGAGATTCATCAGATAACATTTGATGAGATTGATCTCTTTATAGATTACATTAAAAAGATTTGATGATTGATTTAGCACAAGTGATGAATCTGATATGTAGATTGGTAAAATGCACATTGGACAAGCATAACTAAACAATTGACTGAAATAATTAGTAGAGTTAAGTTAATTGAGATTGATAGGCGCTAGCACAAGATAAGTTGGTATAATGAGTGTTTGTTTGATCAGAGAGAAATGGGATCACATACTAAGAAGCAAGTTGATAGATTTGAAATTTAAATTAAGAGGCATGTATTAGTTGGATAGAGAAATATATTGACCTATGAGATGACTAAGAAGAATGAGAGTGATGGAAAGATGAAAACAAATGAATGAAGTGGTGAAGGAAATTGAATGTGAAAGAGAAACATGAAGGTGAAGGAAAGGATATGAAATGAAGAAAATGAATGAAATAAGTGAGATGTAGAAAAATGAAATAAAAAGATGGATGAGAGAAATGGAATGAAGGATATGAGATGAAGGGAGAAATGAGATGAAGAGGAATTTTTTGATGAGAAGAAAGGAAAGTGAAGATCCTGAGATTTCTTGTGCTTTAAGTTATTATATCATCATTAAGCTTATTATGGTAATGGGGTGAACTCCTCTAAACATGGAAAAGATCCAAATGAATCAACATAGCCATTGTGTGGAGGAAAACACATCAGAAAGTTAAGGAATGCCCTAATTTACATGAGACTCATATGTCCTTGAAATCTTAGATAGTCATGTGCTAATACTAGTCATCACATTACTAAGGAAAAATATCAAGAATCAAGTAAGTGAACATGCCCAATCCACATGTTTATAGTCAAAGACATCCTGGAGATCAAATCTCTAGTCAGAGGAATCCTGAAAAAGCTAAAAGACATTTCACCAAAGATAAAATCTAAAACAATCTGAAGGACCAAAGAAAAAAAGAAGACATAGATGTAGATAAGGGAAATACATTTCTAAATTAAATATTTGCATTGTTTCCAACATCCTAAAATGGAGTCCTTTCACAAAGATGCAAATAACATCAATGTCAAAAATAAAACTAATGCATTAAATGAAAATCTGCTCCATTTTTGTCCTATCTACCATTAATATTTTAATTAGCATTTCATTTCTCTCAAAAGAATAACACAAAAGATAGTTGATGGAGAATGGTATTTGTTTTATTAAAGTAAAATTATGAACCAAAAATGATTACAAAACTACAAGCATGTACAATGACATCAAATGATCAAGTAGACCAAGAATAGGAAAGGGGAATGTATTAATGGTTGTACTCAAATGGAAAATGAAGTTGAGGGAGGTATGTGAGATAAAGAAAGTATTTGAAGGTAGTTAGAAGAAATTTTATCCAATATTTGATGAGAGGTGTGAATGATGGGTTGGAAGGAGTTATAAATAAAGAAGTTTGTAACATGGTAGAGACTAGAAATGGGATGGGTCTAGGTAGATTAGTGATAGGGAGCCTCCTTGGTAACCTTCTAAGTTTTCTTGGAACTCTTGTTAGGCCTCTCCTAGGACCTCTAGGGATTCCTCAATCCACCCTCTACCACTGGAACAATCAACTCTTCCCTCCAACCAAGAAGCTACCTATCTTGTCAAAATCACCATTCTTGTGTTCTACAAGAATCTTCCACTCAAACCACTCTGAGCCCTAAACTTACATTTGGATTTGTAGGAGGGTCAGGGCTTCAACATAATCCATTTTTGGATTGCAAACTAGGTTTGAAACCATCAAGTTGGTCCATATTCCCATCGAGTTCTAGATTCCTACTTTCTAGGCCTTGTAGCCCTTTTTGCCAATTAGGCCTCCTAGATTGTAGGACAACACTTTTTTTGCACAAAAACTCCAAATAACCCCCAAATATCTTCTATTAGTCTTCAATTAAATAAAAAACCCACATGGATTTTCTAGGTATTAGGGTACAGTACTATCCGTACACCCTACTTCTTGAAAATGGCTTCCTTCTTGCTTTTGGACCAGTTTGAGGTCTTGGGCTTCAAAACTTGGCATGTTGGATTCTTGGGCACTCCTCCACTTTGGGAAAAACCTACATAACATCATTCAATACACCCATGGCCTTCTTGGCTCATGAGAACACCCACTGCAACTTTTAAACCAACTCTCACTTGCTCTTCCTAACTGGGCTGTACATGTAGCTCGCCTAGGGCAAGTGTTTAAAAATACTTGCAAGTACTTTCAGAGCTCCTCCTTACATAGCCTTGAAGATCCATGAACCTATTATCCATTCCTAGATGGCTGTATAGAACCAATGGTGGGAAGTGGAGTTAGGTCCACATCCTTGCTCCTTGCTCAGAACTGGACAGCAAGCTGTCTGAAACAAAAATAATTTACAAACTGCAAAGAAAAGTAACTACAAACTTAGCTAGCTATTTGAAAACCACTAAAACATCTACTAAAATGGATACAACTGGTCATAGTCTCATTTTCAATCCATACACAACAAAATAACACAAAAAATCCTTCAAATCTGTTGCCTTCACATTCAAAGCTCTTGGCTCCAATATCAAAAATCTGTACAATGTCTTCTCTCCTTGAAAATTAGGGTTTTGTCACCTTATATACTTCCCAAACACATGTTTCACTCCTTCTATGGGTTCAAAAACCATTAGAACCTCGAAATCCTCTAGACAACAAAATGTTGTCAGCAACTTTTGAAAGTTGCTAATGTTGTATAGCAACATTTTACATTGTAATTGCAACTTACACTTTTTAAGTGTTTCACCACCATTTCAACCTATCTAACCATAGCTAGACCACCTAGGGTATCCAAGGACCCTAAGAACCACCATGACATCACTCTGTCCTTTGATGACATCATTAAGTATAGTTGATGAAGGGTGCTCCCCTTAATGCCACAAACACATAACAGAAACAGAGAAGCAACAACAATTTGCAAGAACAAAAAATATTGGGCTTCTTATCCTGATGAAGGGTCCTCCCCTTAATGCCACAAACACATAACAGAAATAGAGAAGCAAAAGAAATTTGCAAGAAAAGAAAATGGGCTTCTTATTATCTCCACAAATGTGGAATTACAAACTTTCAGAATTACAATATGCAAAGCCACATGGGCATTCCCCTTACAATATTTTGTAGGACAAAGCCTCGAATTATTACCCAGAGCTACCCAGAACTTCCCTAGACAACACTACGGGCCTTCTTTATATAGGAAATTTCCACCACCCGAGAAGGTTCCAGAAATTTAGCCATAGGGCCGAACAAACTTAGAATTATTTTATTTTACAATTTATTACATCATAGTCGGCTCAAAATAACTTATGAAACCTGAATAGAAATTTTGAAGAAAAATTATTTTTCACCATTTTCAGGTGACCCAACTTCCGAAGACCATAAGTCATCGCCAGTTGACCTAATTGACTATTATGACCCCAATCCGAAAAGGCCACAAAGCGCTCTATAAGCCTAACTAGTGCAAGAACCCATCACCCAAATTTTTGACCCCATCTGGGGCCTCTAAAGCCTTCAAAACTGAGTTCAAAGTTTCTATACCCTACTGCCAATACTAAAAATCTTTAATATCTTCAAAACTAGACCTGATCTAGCCATGAAACTTTACTGGCAGGCTGATAAGACTGAGATGAACCTCCACACGTGAAATCAGAACATTTTGAGATCATATGACCAACTTACTGAAAATAGAAAGTTTCCATAGATAGTAGCTCTGCACAAGATAGCCCTTATTGAAAAGCAAACAGAAATATGTTTGGGTGATGCAAGATTGCCCTTACACCCAGGATGCTCCTGCATCAACAGTCCACTAAATTGAGCCAATTTCAGCTATTTTCACATAAAAAAGAGAAAAACTAAAATCTAAACTAAGTACTCTTGGTCCACATGACCTTATGCATTTACATTTCCCTACAAGAGGGTCTTTCACACACTCATACCCAAAATGACAAGAAAAACCACCAACTAGCTGGCAGCTCAAGGGTGCTCCTGCACCATACTACCAAGGTCAAGAACTGATGTCACCTCTGGGGAAAGAAGCTTAGGATCAATGCCCTACTTCTTAAATTCATTCTCAGCTACCCAATTAGCCTTAGCCTCTAACATGCCTACCCACTGTATGAGATGTTCCATATAAGTGCCCTTCCTAGTCTTTTTCTTCACCCGAGAGTCTCAAATCTTGACTGCTATAGGTGCTGGTGCAGGGGTAAGCTGAACATCTGCTACTATTGCTTGACTATCTGACTATAGTTCAGTAACTATTGGTGTAGGTCCCTTATAGGGAACTAAATCCTATACATTGAAAATAGGAGAGATGGCCAAATCTGTTGGCAAGTCAAGTTTATAGGCATTTTTCCCATACTTTGCAAGAATCTTACAAGGACCAATCCTCCTCATTTGCAGCTTGGTGGGGACTCCCTTCTGCAACTTGGAATTATTGAGATGCACCATCACAAGGTCACCCATAGAAAACTAAAGATCTTTTCTTCCTTCATCAACTCTAGCTTTCAACTTTTGTGTAGCCTCTTGGAGCTTCTTCTTTACTTGCTCATGAACTTCCTTCATGGATTGAGAAAAATCATCTACATATACACTCCTTCCTTCTACATTTTCCAAGGTTCTCAAATCCAACACACCTCTAGGGTGTAGCCCATAAACTACTTCAAAGGGGCTTTTTCTTGTTGTCCTGTTTGCACTATCATTTTAGGCATATTCAACCTGTGGTAACATCTGATCCCACATCACTCCATACTCCTTTGTCAAACACCTAAGGATATTTCCTAGCACTCTATTAATCACTTCAATCTGACCATATATCTGGGGATGGTAGGCTGACCCAAATGACAGATTGGTTCCCAATCTTGACCACAAGGTCTTCCAAAAATGACCCATGAATTTTACATGTCTGTCAGATACTATGATGATGGGTAAACCATGGATCCTTACCACTTCTTTAAAGAACAAATGAGAAATATGACTGGCATCATGGGTGGTTTTAAAAGCAATGAAATGACTCATCTTGCTAAACCTATCTACCACCACAAATATACTATCCAAACCAGACTTAGTTCTAGGCATCCCAACAATAAAATCCATATTGATACATTCCCAAGGCCTATTAGGAATGGGAAAAGGCTGATACAAACCTACATTAGATGATATACCCTTGGCTTTTTGGCAAACCAAGAATTTCTCCACAAACTTCTTGATGTCCTTCTACATCCTAGGCCAATAATAGAACCTTTGCACTAGTTCTAGTGTCTTATTCAGGCCAAAATGCCCACTTAAGTTTCCATTGTGCTTTTCTTGAATAACAATCTCCCTCATAGATCCCTTGGGAACACATAGCTGTCTTATTCAGGCCAAAATGCCCACTTAAGTTGCCATTGTGCTTTTCTTGAATAACAATCTCCCTCATAGATCCCTTGGGAACACATAGCTTCCCTTCTCTAAAAAAGAGATCATTCTGAATTGTATAGTCTACAAATTGACTATGGAAATGGTTCTTGAAGTATTTACATACCTTTTATGCTTCTGAGAAGTCCTCATCACCTTCATAAAGCTCCTTGAAGCTTTCTATGCCTATAATTTGCAGCTGTACTTCTTGGACTATCAAGAGTCTCCTACTCAAAGCATCAACCACTTTATTCATCTGCCCTTTCTTGTGTTTTATGGTGAAGGTATAGGCTTGCAAGTATTCCATCCACTTAAGGAGTTTGTTGCTCAACTTATCTTGTGAATTGATAAAACTCAAAGCTTTGTTATCAGTATAAACTACAAATTCCTTAGGAAACAAATAGTGCCTCCATTTCCTTAAGGCTTGTACCAATGCCTATAACTCTAGATCATAAGAATAGTACCTCTTCTTGGCCTCATTCAACTTCTCACTGTAAAAGGCTACTGGCCTATTCTCTTGATTCAATACTGCCCCAACAGCTATACCACTTGCATCACATTCAAGGGTAAACAACTTATCAAAATAAGGCAAAACCAAAATAGGTTGTGTTTCCACTCTCTTCTTCAATACTTCAAAACCTCTACCAACCTCTGGAGTCCATTTGAATTTAGTTTTCACTCCACCTTTTATTGTATCTAAGACTGGTGCACATATTTCACTGAAGCCTCTAATGAACTTCCTATAAAATTGTGCAAGTCCATGGAAACTTCTTAC
>MU227555.1:1153120-1175182 GCA_018584345.1 Thuja plicata
GCAACACTGTTAAGTGTGCACTCTGTTAAGAGATTTGTAAAGAACAGTTAAGTCCACCTTATACAAAAGGATTTTAGATGTGATGCACTTGTTAGAATGCAACTACATAAGTCTTTGATCTGATGATTTATGCAATCTTTAATTTCTGATATCATATCCAATTAAGCTTCATACATATAAGTAATCATCCTTCCATGATTGAATAATACCTTTATCTGCTCATTGGTAGCCTCTGTGTGTTCTTGACAACTGATGTGATATTTTTATGAACTTTGCATGAATTCTACCTTCTTCTCCTTAGATGCTCTTCATGGCTATCAACAACAATGAATTCATAACTCGCAATTGATTTGAACATCTATTTATACTATTTTTTGACTCAATTCTTGATTCATGCTTCACAAGTTAACTCTAGATCCAAGGTTTACAACTTGACCTTGATCTTTAGTTAGATATGTTTTAGATCCATTAGGATGCATTAAAACATTTACATAAATCTTGCTTGACCGTCAAGTTATGATTTAAAACAAGTTAAAACTCTATAAATAGAATTACATTGATTTATTTGTCGTGTAAAAATCAGATCCACTTTTTGTGGGTTCTTTAACTAACTGTCAGTTCTGACGGTCTATTTTCTTGGTCGTCGGTGTTCCTTTCTTGAACTAATCATCGGGTATGCCTTTTCTATTTTGTCAGTTTTGTTCTCAAAACTGTGTCACCGGTGATGCTTGTAGTCGCTGGTGATGCTTGTCAATTCCATACTTAGCATATTTCTTGTGACCTTTGTGTTCTTTCGGGTATGCTCACTATTCGCCGGTAATACTTGTAGTCCATCGGTAATGCTTGTAGTCTGCTGGTGATCTCTATAGTTTTTCGGTGATCCCTATCAATGTTTTTCACTAAGTGTACTAATGGAAAAATAATGTCATCAGATGAACTACAGAATTGACTGACGGAATAGATAGTTCAGAAAATGACAAAATATCTAGCTAGCAGAGCTTGAGGATAAACTTAACTGGTTGTTTTATTTATTCGACCATAGTTAAGCAATTGATTTATACAAGAAGATAACTATGAGATAAATCAGGAGTTAAAGCCATAAATAAAATTGGCTGGATTGTTTTTCACGCCAAGAATCTAGAATCGAGAAGCAAGAATTAAGGAATATCATGTCTATATAAGAGACAAGTATAATTCATTTCCAAAAGAAATCAGATATACGAAAGGGGAGTGAAAAGAAAGAGGATGATGAAGAGAAACTGGTGAAGGATAAAATTCATACAGTCCTGATCAATCAAGCTAAGGGAGAGCTAAAGAATTTTGTAGACACCAAAAAATAGTGAAGCACAACATCACAGAGTAGAAAGTGTGGAGCACTAAGGAATTAAATTGATACATTGATCAGAGAGGTATTGTACGTAAATAGATCTGAAAATCTTCAATTCAAAGTTGCATTAGAAACAGGTCACTGTGTTTCAGTTTAACCATTGAAGCATCAAGTCTCTTAACAGAGAAAGACTTAACAATCTTCTATAATTGAGGTATATCCTAATAGATTACCAAAAAGGTTGATTCATGAAAGTAGCATTGGTCTTACCTAAAGCCTATTGACAGTCTAAGAAGGAGACTGATTCAAGGATGGTAGTAAGATTAACATAAAGCCTATTGATAGTCTAAGAAGAAGGTTGATTCAAGGATGGTAGCGTAGATGCCAGATACTAAGAGACAACCTATGTATAAAAATCTTCTAACAAGGTTGCACTTAACAGTGTGTTTATAACCTTTAACAGGGTTGGCTCCTAACAGGGCTCACTTTAGAAGAGTGAAAATTTGGGGTACCGGTCCCAGTGGTTTTTTCCCTTAACAGGGTTTCCACGTTAAAATCCATGTGTTATGTGTGTATGGTTTATTACTTTATTGTTTTACATTTCACATATGCATTTTTCGATTGATTGGTATACTTTGCATATTTACTGAGCATGGGTAAATAAGTTTTACTACTTATCGGTAATCAAGGAGAATAAGCACAGACAAGGTAAACCGATAGACAATTAATTATTTTAAGTATTTCAAGGCATGCATCTTGTAGGGACGTAATAATCTGAGGTGTATTTATTGGTGGATTAAAGTTTAAAGGATAAATTTTTAGGCCACTGATTCACCCCCCCTCCCTCTCAGTTATTACTAACAACTTGAGTATGTGCAATCAAAGGAACAATTGGTAGATATCTTCACCAAGCCACTACCCGAGGATGCATTTGAATACTTGAGAAGGAGACTAGGGGTCAGACCCTTGTCTATTGGTCAGTAAGATGACTAGATGGCTGCATCAGCCTACATATTATGAGAATACCATTCATGTTTATGCAAGAAGAGAGATGGACTTCAATGATACATCTATACACAACAAGGTATTTATCTACTCCGAGCACCAGAGTTATTAGTGATGGATTGGGAATTAAAGGAATATATTATGGATAGAAAGGATCCATTTGGAAAAGATGTTTGTTTGGAATTATTGTGAAAGGGAGAGAGATATCTCATTATCATACTAATAAAGGGAGAGATTATATCCATTATCATCTCAGGGAGAGATTATATCCATCAAAGTATCTAGAAGGAGAGATGTAACAAGAATGGGAGAGTACACACAAAGGGAAAGAATTGCGTACAAAAGACATCAAAAGAAAGGAGAATAGTTAAAGAGAGAGAGTTTGACATAGAGGAAGAACACATCACAACAGAGGAAGAAATATTCTACATCTATCCAGTCAAGGGATTGAAGACAGACAGAAAGTTTCCAAAATCAAATCAAAGCTATTTGACCTTACCAAAAGCAAGACATTTATAATAGTTACATTAGGAAAGCTTGATGAAACTATATATTTCATATTGTATTAGTAATAGTATAGTATGATAATGTAGTATGTTTCCATCAATGCCAAAGGGAGAGATTGATGACATGTAACTGATTGAATTTTTGAAGATGTTAAGTTGATGATCATGCAAGGGATTAAATCAGTTAATGCAGTGTATTGTCATTGATGTCAACTTGATATAATCTATATGGTCATGGAAATACTACCAAAGACTTCAAGGAACTGATGAATCAAGGCTATGCTATCAGTAATGCATACAAGTCTAGTATTCACTAAGTGACTGTATACAGCGACAGAGTGCACATTGACGGTCAGAGAAAAAGAGAAAAGTCACAGTGTTACCCGATGAGAAAATGTACAGCATTACCGATGAGCAAAGTCACGGTGTTTCCCAATGAGAAAAACACAGAGTAACCTGATAGACAAAATTAAAGCATTTCCTGATGGAAAAGACAAGGAAGGAGATCCCAATGACAACTGAAGTCACACCGACAAAACAGTCAAATATCACCGATGACTAGCTGAAGTCTTGACCAACAGATAAAAGAGTTCAGAAATGAAAAAATGCTTAGCTATCAAGAAGCTAAAGATAGACTTAACTGATACTTATCATTGTTTTAACCATCCAGATAAATTCGGAGATAAGTATTTGATTTTAAAGCTGATTTGTCTAGTTGGCAAGAAGATCTCTTTGAGATAAAACTGAAGTTTGCTTTAAATCTAATTGGCGAGAATTGTGGATCATGCCAAGAATCAAGAAAGCCAAGAAAAGGTCAAATCATGTCTATATAGAGACAAATGAAATTCATTACAAATTGAGTGTGGGGTGAAAAAGAGAAGAGGAAAGATGCTAAAGAAAATCTGAAGGAGAAGAAAGTCTTCATTCAGTCCTGATCAATCAAGCTGGGGAAAGAGCTAGATTCTGTAGACACCGATGAACAATGACACAAAATCATAGACTAGAACAATGTGGAGCAAAGGTTAAGAATTGATTATATTGATCAGAGAGGTAATGCACTTACAATAGATCTAAAAATCTGCAATTCCAGTTGTATGTGTGAACAGATCATTAATGTTTTAGTTTAACCATTGACGCATCAAGTCTCTTAACCGAGTAGGACTTAAAAGTCTTCTACAATTGAAATACATCCCAAGGTGTATCAAAAAGTTTGATCATAGAAAGTAGCATTGGATATGCCCGATACCTATTGACAGACCAAGTGAGTGTTTGATTAAGGATGGTAGCATTAGATGCCAGTACTATGTGACAAACTATCTTTTAAATCCTCTAACACAGTCACACCTAACAATGTGTTTGTAACCTTTAACAAGGTTGGCTCCGAATAGAGCTCACTTTAGAAGAGTGAAAATTTGGGGTACCAGTCCCAGTGGTTTTTTCCCTTAACAGGGTTTCCACATTAAAAATCCATGTGTTATGTTTTTATGTTTCATTACTTTACTGCTTCACATTTCACATATGCAATTCTGGATTTATCTATATACTCTATTTATTTACTGTGTTTCGGTAAGTAGTTGACTGCTTATTGGTAAACATACAGAAGAAGGTTTTACAAAGCAATCTTACAAGTAGAAAATTGATATTAGTATTTCAAGGCATTCATATTGTAGGACCAAAGATAACTGGAGGCATAATTTGTGGTTATAAGTTTTAAGGGTTGATTTAAGGATTAATTTTTGAGGCCACTGATTCACCCCCCCTCTCACTTATTACTAACAATTGGTATCAGAACTTGTGTGCTTAGAAGGAAGGTTTCAAGACCTAAGCTAAAGATCACAAGATGAACAGACAAGATGTGCCCAAGTTGAACAAAGACAATTTTTCTTCATGGCAAAGTGGAGTGAGACTCCACTTATCAGGTATTGGAAATGATGTTACTCAATACTTAGATACTAATTATGTGTTGCCTATAGGAGCACCCACAATTGAATAAATGAGAGAGAAGCATGAGCACAAGTGCATGATGATAGAGCTTGCTTCCTCAGTCTCTAATACTGAATTTGAAGATGTCAAAACCTACAAGACTGCAAAGTAGATGTGGGAAAAATTAATGCTTGTACATGGTGGTGACAAAAATATTTTGAGAGCCAAGGCAGAAAGCCTTAGAGGAAAATTTGATGATCTCAAAATGAAAGAAGGTGAAAACATCACACAGTAGAGCACAAGAATCAAAGAGGTAGTCAATGCTATCTGAGGAGTTGGAGGTGTACTAGAAGAAGATACAGTAATAAGTAAAATTCTAAGAACCTTACTGCCTACTTTTTCTATTAGAGTATCTGCCATTCAAGAAATGAGAGCAGTAGAAAATAGAAATCTTACTCTAGACAGTTTGATTGGAAGACTGATTTCATTTGAGATGAATAACTTTGATAATAGTGTCTTACCAAACATAGAGTCTGCATTCAAATATTTTTTGAGAATGATTAAATCAAGTCATAAATATAATATGAGAAAAGATAGTGATAGTGAAAGTGAAGAAGAATATCTTGATGAAATTGAAGCACTTATGGGAAGAAGAATGCAGAGAGGCAAAGGTAAATAACAAGGTAAATTACCACTTGTTTGTTTTAATTGTAAAGAGATTGGAAACTTTGTTGCAAGATGTCCTAACAGAAGAAAAGATGACAGAAGTAATGATAGGTCATTTGAAAAGAATTTTGACAGAGGTGATTACAGAAGCTACCGACAATCAGAAATAAGAGATATCAGAGACTACAAGGACAAAGGAAAGAAGGCCAGTTACCTACCAAAATGCAAAGATGATGATAATGACACTGAATCTGAGGAAGTCATCGAGATGGTGTTTGTGGCAGTAAAATATGATTTAGATGATGATGAAGAAAGGTATGTAGAAACTACACTCATATCTAAAGTTCGTAAAAATTATGTCTGGATCATAGATAGTGGCTGCACTCACCATATGACTGGTGACAAGCAAAATTTTGAGAATTTTGAATACTATAAAGGTGGTTTAGTAAGAATGGGTAATGATACACCTTGTCCAGTTGAAGGTAGAGGAACCATAATGTTGAATAACTAGATAAAATGTGAAAATGGTTATTGGGTAAATGGATTGAATTATAATATATGAGTGTTTCTTAGTTGAATAATTCAGGTCACAAAGTAGCATTTTAAAATAAGAAGGCAAAGATCTTCAATAAATTAGGAAATCTGATTTTGCTGACAAAGATGCAAATTGAGGTTGTTGGGTTCAAGGAACTCAAGAGTTTGTATCTTGAAGATCCAAATTTTGGAAAAGCTTTGAAATCTTGTAGAGAACTTGTTGCTCTAGATAGAACCAGTAGCTGGATTTCATAATCCAAGATGATATGTTGTTCAGAGGTAGTTAGTTTTGCATTCCAAAGAGTTTCATGAGGGAGAATCTAATCAAAGAAAAGCATAGTGGAGGACTGGTTGGACTCTTTGGGCAAGATAAAACCATTTTTCTGGTTAGTGAGAACTATTATTGGCCACAGTTGTAGAAAGATGTTAATAAATTTGTACAAGGTTGTAAGGTATGTCAGATGGAAAAAGAAGTGAAGTAGAATATGGGGTTGTATCAACCATTACCTATACCAGAGAAGTCCTGGAAAGATATTAGTATAGACTTTTTCTTGGCCTACCGAGAACTCAGAGAGGGCATGATTCCATCTTTGTAGTGGTGGATAGGTTTTCAAAATTGACACATTGCATTCCTTGCAAGAAGACTAATGATGATGTTCATGTAGGGTATGTGCAGGATCATGGTATACCAAGCTCTGGCCTTAAGTGGCAATGAATATTTAGAAAATCAAGGTCAGTCAACTTGACGTAAAAACTTGAACATCTTGTCAACCTTATGCAAAAAAGTTGTAAGAATAGAATCTATAGGAAATTGAATGTAGTTTCTAAAGTACTAGCCGTTGTCTAAAAAAAATTAGTCTAATTGTTCAATATTTTAGATTTCAATGCAGTAGTACAAAAATTTTAGGAAAAAGATAAAAAGTACATGTATGTCTAACCACCTTAATCACAATCAACTGATGATATATTTTCACAAGATTCTAAATATAAGTAGTAGACTCATGCCTGGATGTGATGCATATTTTTTTGTAATTTTTTACCAAATTAATAATTAATTATGAATTTTCTGCTACAACTTATTCAAAATAAAAAACTCTCGTGTTTGACCACCTTAACTAATTCTAAAATTTACAAAATTGCAAACTTTTTTTTCTTATAGTAGGCGAAGCATAGAATGTGACACATGTTAAAATAGTCCCAAAGGATAACTGAGAGGGGGCGGGTGAATGAGTTATCAACTTATTTAATTCTTCAACCTTATTAACTCTAGAATATAATAAAGAAAATGCACATTCAGATAACAAAAATAGACAACACCATAATTTGGTTACGGGGAAACCAAATGGTAAAAACCCAGGTGGGAATTAGTACCCACAATGAACTATACTTGTTTATAGTAATCCCTATTAGAAGATGTTTCAACTCTGTTAGGAGTTTTACTATACAATGCAATAGGTATAGTGACCTGGTTAAGGGTCGGACCCTATTAGGAGTCTTTTACAAATAACACTGTTAGGGGTGGTGGACTCACTATCCAAAAAGCTCACTGCTTCAATGGTGAAGGCTACAACCTTCTGTAGAACAGATATGCACTACGTCTAATGATGAAATATAGAGTAGACCTGTTGTCTTGATCAGTTCTAATGTATTGTAATCTTCTACTGTTTCTTCACATAGACCCTTGATGAATGAACCACAACTGATATTTTTCTCTTTACATTTTTTGTCTCTTTTCATATCATTCACACTTAGCGTATCACTAATGACTTGCTATAAGTATCTTCCTCAAAGTATGAGATGATGGGACCTATAAGAAAACTCTTCATAACATCCTTGTCAGCTTTACTAATCACGAAAGAATAATTACAAATGTGCAAATATAAACTGAATAGACGCGATGCTTCACTAAGTCGGCCTCACCAAATTAACTCTAACTTAGCAATCTTCTTGAAACATGTTTGGTGCCTTTAGATAACTATCATCAACTCATAATGAATTATGAATATACACATTCATATCCTGAAGATAGGTGCAACTCAAAAACCAATGTAATACATCGGCTCTATACGGACAAACTCTAGAAACTGTAACTGCCACATAACAGAATTACACAACATAAATAAACATATCTGAGTCTACATGTATGATCACAACATAATAAACATGTCTACAACATAAACATAACTGCGTAAGGCTTGATACCATCATTCTGATAAGTACATACAAAACACTACTACATATTATATATTTTCATCAATGACAAACATACAATCAACTACCTTCCAGAAGTAAATCTCCAACAATCTCCCCCTTTGACATTGATGGCAACATATGATATTAAAAACATCTTGAGCACCCGGTGTCTTCTTTGTTTTTACAATCTTCTCAATATCCTCATCAAAGATTTCTCTACACTACTGCAGCTTCTCTATCTGTGTTTATACTCCCCTAGAGTATATCCTCCCCCTTACTATATACTGCCTCTTTGAAATCAATGGCAAAGGGTGCCATAAACAATTAAGCACATATACTACTCTAGAAGTAGAGTAGTCAACCATTCATCAGTCACTTAATGACTGATGTAGTTGCTTCTTTTTCTAATCAAACTTGGGAGAGGGAATTACTCCCAACTTCTCCCTGAGATACTCAAAAGTATCTTTTGATAAAGGCTTTGTGAAAATATCTACTAATTGTTCTTTGGTGCTCACATAGTCCAATTTTACTTCATTGTCTGCAACTTTTTCTCTAAGAAAATGATATTTAATCTCAATGTGCTTTGTCTTTGCATGCATCATAGGGTTCTTGGACATGTTCATAGTACTAGTGTTATCACAGTAAATAACAATAGGATAGTTAACCTATATACCAAAATCTTTAACCATCTATTTGATCCAAACAATTGTTGAACAATTCAATATTGCTGCAACATATTTAGCTTCTACTGTTGACTGAGAGATAAAATTCTACTTCTTTCTTACCCAAGAAACAAACCTATCTCCAAGAAATAGTGCTCCTCCAGAAGTACTCTTCCTGACATCAAGACAACCTACCCAATTTGCATCTATATACACATGAAGTTGTACATTCCCTGATTTAGGCTACCATAAACCATAGTCTATAGTTTCTTCTAGATATCTGAATATTCTCTTTATTTCCATTAGATGATTCTACTTTGGTTCAGCTACAAATCTTCCAACAATGCCAACTCCATTAGATATGTCTGGTCTAGATTAAGTAAGATATATAAGTTTTCCAATAATAGACTTATACAATGTCTTGCCAACTGTTGTGGAATCATCTTCTTTAGAAAGCTTGCTTCCAGTTATCATAGGAGTGTATACTGGCTTATAGTCTTCCATCTTAAAGGTCTTCAATATTTCCCTCACATATCTGGACTGATTTATTAATATTCCTTTATCTATCTAATTTACATTTAATTCCAAAAAATATTTTATAGGACCAATCATGCTCATTTCAAATTCGTTCTGCATTTATTTTGCAGATTCTGAACTAAGCTTGTCATTACCTCCAAAGATAATTTCATCAACAAATATGGCAACAAGTAGTAGTCCATTAGGTGTCTCTCTTGTGAATAGGTTACAATCTACTGCTCCTTTCTTAAATCCAATCCTGGTAAGAAAACCATCTAGTCTCTCATACCAAGCTCTTGGGGCATGTTTAAGTCTATAGAGTGCTTTCTTTAATCTACATACCATATCTGGCTTATCTGATAGGTTGAATCCTTTAGGATATTCTATGTATACTTCTTCCTTCAAGTCACCATTCAGAAAAGTTGATTTAACATCCATTTGATATACTTTGAAATCCTTGAATGTTGCATAAGCCAAGAATAACTTTATGGCTTCCAGTCTTCTCACAGGGGAAAATGTGTCAATATAATCTATCCCTTCCCTCTACACATATCCTTTACACACTAGTCTTTCTTTATTTCTGACTACTGTTCCATATTCATTCATCTTCTTTCTGAATACCCACTTTGTTCCAATCACATTTTTGTCACTGGGTCTAGGGACCAATTCCCATGTGTCATATTTTATTATTTGATCTAATTCTTCTACCATTGCTTTCTGCCAATCAAAATCCTTACAAGCATCTTCAACATTTAAAGGTTCGATCTATGAAAGTAAACATACCTCTTCATCCTTTGTTAACCTTTTTTCTTTTGATCTAGTCAACACACTATGCTATGATCTCCAATGATATCCTCCTTTGAATGATACCTAGATGTGAACTTTGAAAATTTTGGTGTATCATCCTCATCTGTAATCTGTGATACTTCTTTGCTTGATTTAGGTTCATTGCATGAAACATCAATGCAATCAAACATTTCTTCAATAATAGTGTCTTTACTACTCAACCTGGGTTCATCCTCAATCATAGGTGCATATTCGTAATACCTTTCTTGAACTATGAACTTCTCATCAATCTTTACATGAGTAATTTAAATAATCTTCTTTAATCTCAAATTAAAACATTTGTATGCTTTTCTTTTAGTAGATTAACCAAGGAAAATACCTTCATCACTTCTAGCATCAAACTTACCAACACCATAATCTCTCTTGATGTAGCACTTGCTGCCAAATATTATGAAGTATTTTACTATAGGTACATTACCAAACCAAAGTTCATAAGGTGTCTTATCCATGCCTAGCCTTAGTTGAGTTCTATTGATAGTGTAGACTGTTGTATTAAATGCATCTCTCCAATAGTTATGCACAACTTTTCCTTCAATCATCATAGTGCACTCTATATCAAGTATGATCTGGTTCCTTCTTTCTGCTATCTCATTCTGTTGTGGGTTTCTGGGTGCACTCAACTATCTTTTAATTCCATGTTCTTCGCAATAGTCATAAAACTAGTCAGAGGTGAATTATCCTCCTCTATCTGATCTCAGACACTTTTATTTTAATCCAGATTCATTCTCCACTTTGGCTTTGAATATTTTGAACTTCTCAAAGGCTTCAGACTTCTCCTTTAAGAACGCAACCCACATCATTCTTGAAAAATCATCAAAAAACAAAATTAAATACCTCTCTCCGTAATATGACCACATAAATCTGTATGCACTAGGTCTAAAATGTTTTCGGCTGAGTTTTTCTTGCTTCTAAAAGAAATCCTTACATGCTTTCCCATAACACATTCTCTGCATATTGTGTCAGCTAGTCTTTTAATACTTGGAAGATCTCTAAATTCCTTGACATTTCTTATCTTTACTATATTATAAAAATTGATATGATAGAGTCTCTTGTGCCATAACCAACTGTCATCCACTTTTGCAAAAAAACAACTTACATCTAAATTGAGCTGGAAAAAATTACCTTTTGTTTTGGAGTCTGATGTAATCATGTCTCCTTCTTTGTTTCTAATAATGCATTTGTTGTCTTTGAATTCCAAATAATAACCTTTGTCAAGTAGCTGTCCAACACTTAGTAAATTGTGATGTAATCCATCAACATACAGAACATCATATGTCTTGTTCTTTCCATCCAGGGTGATGGATCCTCTGCCTATGATAGGTTTTGGAGTGTTATCTCCAAATCTAACCATACCACCTTTGTACTTATCTATATGAACAAATCTATCTTTATCACTTGTCATGTGATGAGAGCATCCGCTGTCAATGATCCAATCAGTTCTGATGTCAGCTTTGGAAATTAGGGAAAACTCCTGTGTTTCCTTTATATCTTCAATGTCCATATGCTCAATGACTTTTTCCATGTCTTTAAGGGCAACAAATCCAATTTCATCTTCTCCTGAATCTTCATCAGTTACACCTTCTTTAGCATGATAGCATTCCTTCCTATATTTAGGTTTATAGTCAGATCTGAATTTCTTTACTCTTGTAGGACACTTGGATGCAAAGTGACCGATCTTGTTGCATGAAAAACATTTGAATCGAAGTTGTCCTTCATATTTCCCTTTTCCTTTCTTTTCTCTTCTAGCAATCATGACAATGATTTCTTCTATTTCTTCATCAACTTCTTCTTTCTCATTATTGTTAGAGATGTGAGATTTCTTACCATGAACTGAGGCTTTGAAGGTTGTTTCACCTTTTGGTTCAGTCTTCAATCTTGATATCTCAAATGCAAAGATTTTACTGATCAAATTCTCTCTCTTGAAGTCTTGTAAAAATTGCATGGTTTCCTCTAGAATACTGATCTTGTTCTCATAGTCTGATGTTAAATTAGTCAATAGCTAGTCCATTATATCTTCTTCTGATATTTCTCCACCATTGTTTCTGAGTCCAGATACTGCTTCATTTATCCTTTAATTGTAAGCTCTAATGTTCTCTTCGGGTAACATCTCAAGACTGTTGTATTTCTTTTTCCATGTCTTCCTATGTGCATTCTTTGCTTGAACATCTCCTTCAAACATGTCTTCTAAATACTTCCATATTGTGTATGCCTTGTCTAATTTTTTGATCTCAGAAAATTCAATGTCAGATAGTGCGCTTATAAGGGCTTCTTTGGCAACTGCATTAGCTGTGAATATATCCTTCTGTTTACTAGTAGCATCATCTCTTGATAGATATTTTAAAGAGGGAATAACAAATTATTGTGTGGCTATCTCAAAGATATCAAAACCAACACACTGTAGATGTGTTATAATTTTGTTTTTCCAATCTTGATAATTTTCTCCATTGAACTTAGGGCTCTCTTTTCTGAAGTAAGACATCTAATCTACCTTAAGTTGTTAGGCTTCTTCTCCAAGGCACTTGGCTCTGATACCAATTGTTACAATAGTCCCAAAGGATAACTGAGAGGGGAGGTGAATCGGTTATCATCTTATTTAATTCTTTAACCTTATTAACTCCAAAATATAATAAATCAAATGCACATTTAGATAACACAAATAGACAACACCATAATTTGGTTACGGGGAAACCAAATGGTAAAAACTCCAGTGGGAATTAGTACCCACAATGAACAATACTTGTTTATAGTAATCCTTGTTAGAAGATGTTTCAACCCTATTAGGATTTGTACTTTACAATGCAATAAGTATAGTGACCTGGTTAAGGGTTGGACCCTGTTAGGAGTCTTTTACAAATAACCTTGTTAGGGGTGGTGGACTCACTATCCAAAAATCTCATTGCTTCAATGGTGAAGGCTACAACCTTCTGTAGAATATATATACACTATATCTAATGATGAACTGTAGAGTAGACCTACTATTTTGATAAATTCCAATGTATTATAATCTTCTACTACTTCTTCACATAGACCCTTGATGAATGAACCACAACTGATATTCCACTCTGTACATTTTTTATCTCTTTTCATATCATTCACACTTAGCATATCACTAATGACTTGCTATAAGTATCTTCCTCAAAGTATGAGATCATGGGACCTATAAGAAAACTCTTCATAACATCCTTGTCAGCTTCACTAATCACGCAAGCATAATTACAACCATGCAAATATAAACTGAATAGACGAGACGCTTCACTAAGTCAGCCTCACCAAATTAGCTCTAACTTAGCAATCTTCTTGAAATGCATTTGGCGCCTTTAGATAACTATCATCAACTCATAACTAATCATGAATATACACATGCATATCCTGAAGACAGGCGCAACTCAAGAACCAATGTAATACATCGGCTCTGTATAGACAAACTCTAGAAACTGTAACTTCCACATAACAAAATTACACAACACAACTGAAACTTTGTATACGAGTCTAGGTGTATGATCACAACATAATAAACATGTCTACAACATAAAAATAATCGTGCAAGGCTTGATACCATCATTTTGATAAGTACATATAGAACACTGTTGTATATTATATGTTGTCATCAATGACAAACATACAATCAACTAGCTGCCAGAAGTAAATCTCCAACAACACACGTTTCATATTTCAAAAAGGTTATACTATTTGAAAGTTATTGTTGTTTTTCAATTAGTCTATCAATCATGACTGTAGAGATAACTCAACTAGAAAATAAGTAATAATTACTTACTGAACTCAAATTCTGATAGCAATTATATTCATGGAAAGCTGATAACGTCTTTAAGAAACCCTTTTTGTTAAATCAATTTTGGGGGAAAAAAAGGTCGGCACCTACATTTTCTAAGTCTATAGATCAGAGAAAATATGGTGAACATGTCATTTGGGTTGACCATCCACGTTTGGCATTGGAAATCCAAAACCCAAAGCAACTACCAAGCCTAATTTTATATCCGATATTATCGTATATCTAATATTATTGTATATTTGATATTATCATATATCTGATATCTCCCACCCAAATACAACATTTTGATTTCAAACCTCTTTTCAATTTTATGATTCAATTTTTTTCAATTTTATGATTTTATATTTTTAGTTTATATATTACAAATTTCATTTATTTTAATAGTAATATTAGATGGTAATAGCATTAGTATTATATAATTATTTAAATATTAGTATTATATTATTATTTATTTCTCTATTTTATAATAGTATAATATTATTATTAATTATTTATTAATATTTATAGTATAACAATAATACCTAGAAGAGAGAGAGAGAGAGAGAGAGAGAGAGAGTAGGAACTATAAAGAGAGAGAGAGGGAGTAAGAACTCTCTCTCTCTCTCTCTAGTGCAAGGCACCTTCTGAAAGTTCCTCATTTCTTTCTTTTGTGTTTGTAATAAGGTGCATCCTTGAAATCACCCTTGTGTGTGTGTGGTTGTGTGGGTCTATGATGTAAGGTGAAGGACCTAAGGTGAAATTATAAACCTAGGTTCCCGAAACCAGAGTTAGACCATGCTGTTTGGTGATTTTAATGTTTTGTTAGAAGTTATGTTTTAGGTCCTTAGTTAGGTTCTTATATTGTTTTGAACATCTCCCACATCATTGGGGGTCGATAAGCTTAACATTCTCCAAAATAGCAACTTTCTTTTATGTTGCTAAAAATTTGTCTTTTTGCAAATGTTGCATGAGAAACTTTTGCAAAATGTTGCTCGAAGAATGACAAATTATTTGTAACAGATCTCACCCAATTTTTGAATCATCTAAAATTCCTAGACGATGCTATTAGGAGAGATGATTCCTTCCATGAAGGTTAGAACACAATGTGTACGGAGTTTGATGTTCAAAGGAGGATATAGAAGAGTGTTTTGAGTCATTTTTGCATTGTACGACCTAGTATGAGTTAATCTTGAGGATCCAGTTGCAAAAGTTTTTAATTCTTTTAGTCTATTGAATATTCTAGTTGGTTTTAAGTGTTTTTGTTAAGTCATTGAAAAGATAGATTTTACTTGGTCACTATCTCAGAAACCAAGGCTTACTAGGTCAGTCACAAAGATGTGATCCTAACTTGAGATTTATCTAGTGGATCTGCTTGACCACCTGGGAAATACAAGTTAGGATCATGGTCTTGAGGAATCCTAAATCTCAGACACTCACTCTTAGTCCTGTTATTTATGAGAGTAAGCCCTAGGCTAATTATCCCTATGTAATTAGCCTTGCTTTTTGGTATAGTCACATGCATGTGTAATATATGTTTAGGAGGATCAATCCAAGGGTGGTTCTAGACTAATTTGGGGTAGGGGAATCCATCCAAATCTTTTCATTTACTCCATGAACCCATCTTTGACCACTTACTTAACAAACTAAGCCTAATCTAGCTAATTAGGTTTGTGTGCTTTGTGAGAGTTTAGGGGTGCAGGAGTGGAGTGAGGTTCCAAGGATTTGGAGGGTTTAAAAAATGCATAAAAGGTGTCTATAAACCCAATCAGATCCATTATATCCTTCTATAATTGAAAGTGGAGACCCAAAAACCCTCTGGTTAGAGCTACAAGGAATCCTAGCTCATTAAGGGTTTGACTACACTAGGGTATCCAAGACAAAAATGAGTGGTGGATTCTTGACCCTTGGGGTCTATTTCAAGTCTTAAATCACTTTAGATAGGATTCCTAAGCTTATAGTGAAGGTTTGTCCCATTTTTTTGGTTTAGGGAAAGTATCCCTAAAGGAGAAATTGTAGAGTTCTACAACTTGATTTGGAAAGTCTAGAAAAGATGAGGGGAGCATCTTGAACCCTTAGAAAAGTCAGGAGGCATCCTTAGAATACATTTGAGGAGTTGGAATGATTAAGAAAGAATCTTGGAGGAGTGAATAGGATTTGGAACCCATCAAGGCTTTCTTGCAGTTCACTCTACATCATGTGGTATCAGAGCCTGCTAAGATCTATGAAGGAGTGAAGAATGGGTGATAGAACAAAAAGTTATCAAGAGGAGGAAGTTCCCACTAGAATCACAAATGTGGATTTAGTCAAAATTTTCAGAGAACAAGTAGCCAAGAACAATAAAATGGAAGAGGAGATAAGGAAGTTGAAGGACCTCCAAATAGAGAAGGAGGAAGGAGAAGATTATGAAGAAGAAGAAGAAGATACATAGCAGGATCAAATAAAGAACATGCTTACAGAGAAAGTAAAACTTCTTGAATATCTTGAGAGAGTTCAAAGAAGAGATCAGAAATCAGACATGCCCATGTTTTGTGGGAAAATGGATCCTGAAGAATGCATGGATTGGGTGGAATCTTTATAGAACTACTTTGAGTATGACAACATTTCTGAGAATCAGAAGGTTAAGGTTGAAAAATCCAAAATGAGAGGCCCTACCTTAAGTTGGTGGAATTTTATGCAAAATGAAAGGATGGAGAATGGGAGGAACCCTATCTCAATTGTAAAAAGATGTTATTTGAAGTCAAGAAGTAGTTTGTACCAGAAGATTATGAGATCACCCTCCATAAGAAGCTGTAAAATATAAGGCAAAAGGACCTTCATGTGAGTGAGTATATTGAAGAATTTCACAAAATGACCTTGAAGGGAAGAGTTCCTGAGAGTGAGAAGCATAAAATTGCAAGGTATATCAATGGACTAAAATACGGTATTCAAGATGAAATGAGCTTATTTAACCCTAAATCAGTACACAAATGTTTTCAAATGGCACTGAAAATTAAAGAAAAGTAGAAGATGAGAGGAGAACAAAATAACAGAGGTAGAGGGAATAAATTCAGGGGCAGAGGTAGATTCAATGGAAGGGGTCCATTCCAAAGGAGTCAAGGACAGTTCAATAGTCATGACTCAGAAGGATAAAATAGTAATAGAGGTAGTTTCAGAGGTAGGAGATCAAACAATAGAGGAAGATTTGGTGGAAGAGGACCTAGTGTCTTCACAAGGAAGTGTTTTACTTGTAATAAAGTTGGACACTAGTCCTTTAGATGTCCGGAAAAAGTGGCACCAGTAGAAAAGGAGGGGACAGAAGAGTACAACTCACCCAAGATGATGATAACCAAAGTGTATCCTCCTACCATTCTCCAACCTCAAGACCTGCAAATCTAGAATCAAGAGAATGTCTAATAATGCAAAGGACACTCCTAAGGTTACCTACTACTATAGAACCACCTCAAAGAAAGTCACTATTCAGAACAAGCTGGAAGGTGAACAATAAGGTATGCAAAGTTATAGTTGATTCCGGATCCACTGATAATATTGTATCTACGAAGTTAGTCACTAAGCTAAAGTTTCATGTAATCCCTCATCCTTTCCCTTATAAGGCTTCTTGGTTGACAAAAGAAAAACAAACCATTATCAATGAACAAGTTTGGGTAGATTTTAAGATAGGGGAGTATACAGACAAGGTTCTATGTGATATCACTAAGATGGATGCATGCCATCTATTATTAGGTAGGCCTTGGAAAAATGATGCAGATGCTAGACATGATGGAAATTCCAATGTCTATACTATAACTAAGGATGGTGTTGAATATGTAATGAACCCACTCCTTGACTGTGAGAAAGAAAAACATACTACTGGTACTGTCTTGCACATAGGAGAGAAGGAATTCATGAAATTACTAAAGGAGAAGGGTACCCCTTGTTGTGCCTTAGTAGTGAGGCCCAAAAAGACACCATTTAAGGAGCCAAAGGTCAAAATTCCCACTAGGGATGTAGACCCCAAAGAGGTGAAAGTACTATTAGACCAATACAAGGGTATTATAGCTGAGAGCACACCAGAGTCCTTGCCACCTAAGAGGGAAATAAGTCACTATATAGACTTCATACCAGGGACCACTCTTCCCAATAAGGAAGTATATAAGATGACCCCTAAACAAAATCAAAAGATAGCAAGGCAGATTGAAGAATTGTTGTCAAAAGGTCTCATTAGGAAGAGTGTGAGTCCTTGTAATGTCCTTGAAATACTAACACCCAAGAAAGAAGGCACATGGAGGTTATGTATGGACTCTAGGGAAATCAATAGGATAACCATCAGATATAGGTTTCCTATGCCTAGAATAGAGGATTTGATGGACTGTTTGGGGGGTGCAAGTTATTACTCCAAGATAGATCTCAAGAGTGGCTACCATCAGATAAGAATCAGGGATGGAGATGAATGGAAGACAACATTTAAGACCATATAAGGCCTATATGAATGACTTGTGATTCCTTTTGTCCTTTCCAATGCTCCAAGCACCTTTATGAGATTGATGAATGAGGTATTGAAGCCTTTTGTTAACAAATTTTTTGTTGTATACCTTGATGACATTTTGATCTTTAGCAAGAGTAGAGAAGAGAACCTCAAGCATTTAAACATGGTAATGGGAAGACTCCATGAGGAGAATTTGAAGATAAATATAGAGAAATGTGTATTCCTTCAAGAAGAATTTGTGCTCTTAGGTTTTGTGATCTCCGTTGGTAAATAGATTGTTCTTTTTCAATAAACTCCCAAATGCCTAAATTTGTAACAGACAATCATCTACCAGCAGTTGGATAATCTATCATAAAGTTGATAGATTTCCTCTAAATTGAAAGGTACAACTCCCTTATGAATGATATTCAATTAATTTGATTTATTTCTAAACTAACTAGGTACATTCTTAACCTAAGAATGAAAGAGGAAAACCAAGCCAGCCCTAAACAGAACTAACTCAGGCAGTAAATTCAGTTCCTAAACCTAGCCAATGCCAAGAATCCACACTTCCTATGAGTTCTTGATACTGGTAATGCAGTATGAATGTTGTAAATGCAAATGCAATGAAAGGATGAAGATTTAATATTCAGATTCTTGCAATAGGAATGCATGCAAATGCTCTCATCTACATAACATTCATCATTTGTCACAAGATGTAAGATAATGTCCAAAACCGAATACAATAATGCTCTCATTGAATAATCAGAAAAAATACCCAAACTCTCTGATTTGAAGAAAAACTCTTCTTTGTTTTGAACACAACAAATAAGAATACTTAGATTTTACTTGCTTACATCTTATTGCCAAATCTATTACAAAACTAGAACAAATATCTCAAATGCATAAAATGAAATGCAAGAATGAAAATGGCATCTTCTCCCTACTCCAGCACTCTTACTTTTGTAGAAAAGAAGAACCCCTCCTCTTGGAAAAATTCTTATAATAAATAATGTCTTGAAAACTCTTCAGTTTCCTCTCTGGTGACTTTTTAGTTCCTGTAACTGCTTCTTTGATATAATACTTTATGTAAAATGTTAGCCTCCAAAAATCATTACAAAACAACTCCCTTTTATATTTTAAAAGGCCATGCCTTTTGGTCTTTTGCAATTTCTACTTTTATCAAAAATCATATCGATTAGGCCTCTTCACTTTCCCTTTCGGCTTTCTATTCTTATATCATAAAATGGCACTTCCAAAATATATTCTTTTACTGACAATAGATTTCTCCTTTACATTTTCCTTTATATTCATACCTATTTGCTTGACGTGTGATATAGAAGCGGCCAATTATTTTATCATTATCTTATAATAAATCACTCTATATTGCATGAGAATCGATTTATTGAACTCTCATATAGATGCCTCTGAAAGAAAACACATAAGCCGCGATCTCAATGTTTGACACACCTTCAACTGACTAACACTTGTTATTCAATAGAGATACCTTGCACATGAAAATGAGATGATTACCAGTTTTGGGCACGTTGGAAGTGAGACTGGTTGAAAAACTCAAATACTGTTGCTTTTTTAAATCCTTTTCATTTTACTGATAATCATAAATACAAGCTTTAGTTGTTCTGGGATACTTGAGCTCATGGTTTTCTTGGCGTTCAGATCTAACGTGTTTAGAGGTTGCCTTCGATGCCTCTAAAAGACCTTTGTTGTTAGTACTTGATCCTCACAAAGTCCCATGTTTACTATAAGTGCCAACTGGTGTAAGAGCACCCTTGAGATGCCATCAAATATGGTGTTCTCTTGTATTTTTTGTGTGTTAGTGTGTGTAAGACCCTCTAGTAGGGCAATGTAAATACATAAGGTCATGTTGACCAAGAGTAGTTTAGATAGGTTTCATTTTATGCTTCATTTTGGTTAGTTTAGCTATTTTTGGCTCTTGTTTAGTGGACTGTCCTTGATGATGTCATCAATGGGTAGAGTGATGTCATGGTGGTACTTAGGGTCCATGGATACCCTAGGTATTCCAGCTAAAGTTAGCTAAGGTAGATGGGTGGAGAAAGCACTTAAAAAGTGTGATTGGTTAAAAAATGAAAAATGTTACTATGCAACATGAGCAACTTTTCAAAGTTGCTGACAACATTTTGTTGTCTAAAGAAATTCAAGATTTTAAGAGTTTTGAACCCATAGAAGGATGGGAACATGTGTTTCTAAGCCATATAAGGTGGAAAATCCCTAATTGTGAGGGTGGGAATTCATTTTATACGGACTGCTATTTTGGAGCAAGAGTCTTTTTTTGGAAAAAACAACAGATTTGAAGCATTTTGGGTTTTCTTTATATTGGAATGGATTAGTTTGTTTGTTGTGATCATTGGAGGTTGTTTTTCTGCATGATACCAAGCTTTTTCATTCATTAAGTTTCTTTTTAGTCTTTTTTTTTTTGTGGTTTAAAAATTCTTTCAGTTTGGGACTGTTTGCTGTCCCATTTTGAGCAAGGGGCAGAGATGTGGATCTAACTCCACTTCCCACTGTTGGTTCTATACGAACATCTGGGAATGCGAACTAGGTCCATGGAGCTACCATTATATGGAAGGAGGAGCTCTCAAAGTTCTGGCTTGTATTTTTAATCACTTTCCCTAGGCGAGCTAAACTCATAGCTCAGTTAGAGGAAGCAAGTGACAGTTGGTTTAAAAATTGCAGGGGGTGTTCTCATGAGCCAAGAAGGCCATGGATGTGTTGAGGGATGTTTTTTAGGTGTTCCCTAAGGTGGATGAGTTCCCAAAGATCCAACAAGACAAGTTTTGAAGCCCAATACCTCAAACTGGTCCAAAAACAAGAAAGAAGCCATTTTCAAGAAGTATAGTGTACGGGCAGTACTGTACCCTAAGACCTAGAAAATCCTTGTGGGATTTTTATTTACTTGAAGAATACTAGAAGAGATTTGGCGGTTATTTGAGATATTTTTGCTATTTTTGAGGTTTCCTAAAAACTAGGAGGCCTAATTTGCAAAAAGGCTACAAGGCCTAGAAAATAAGAATCTAGAACTCGATGGGAACATGGACCAATTTGATGGCTTCAGAGATGGGTTGCAATCCAAAGATGGAGTATTTTGAAGCCCTGACCCTCCTGCAAATCCAAATTTAATTTTAGAGCTTGGATTTGTTTGAGTGGAAGGTTCTTGTAGAACACAAGAATGGTGACCTTGACAAGTTAGGTAGTTTCCTTGGTTGGAGAGGAAGAACTGATTCTTCCAAGTGTTGAAGGGTGGATTGAGGAAGCCCTAGGGGCCCTGAGAGAGAGGCCTACTAAGAGTTTCAAGAAAAATCAGAAGGTTACCAATGAGGCTCCCTAACAGAGTGGTATCAGAGCCCAAGTTCAAGATTTGGGAAAAGAAGAAATAGTGCAGCTAGTGGATGTTGCAGACCAAGGACTCAAGTGAGGAGTCTAGTGCATCAAGCAAGATGGTGACCAATGCTGAATTGGCCAAGAAAGTGGATGAATGAGAAGAGGATAAAAGGTTGCTGAGAGAGATATTGGCTCAAATGGAGCAACTCTTGGATGAAGTCTGAGCTAAGGCAGATAGTGTAAAGGACAAGGTGGACCAGAAAGAGGAAAAGGAAGCTAAGGGGAAGGAGTGGGACTTGGATGAAGAAACACCT
>MU227555.1:1180017-1197571 GCA_018584345.1 Thuja plicata
ACATTGTTTTTCTACATGATACCAATCTTTTTCATTCATTAATTTTATTTTTAGTCATGTTTTGTTTGTGGTTTAGAAATTCTTTCAGTTTGGGACTGTTTGCTGTCCCGTTTTGAGCAAGGGGCAGAGATGTGGACCTAACTCCACTTCCCACCATTGGTTCCATACAGCCATCTAGGAATTGGGACTAGGTCCATGGAGCTACCATTCTGTTGAAGGAGGAGCTCTCAAAGTTCTGGCTTGTATTTTTAAGCACTTTCCCTAGGCGAGCTAAACTCATAGCCCGGTTAGAGGAAGCAAGTGACAGTTGGTTTAAAAATTGTAGGGGGTGTTATCATGAGCCAAGAAGGCCATGGATGTGTTGAGGGATGTTTTTCAGGTTCTCCCTAAGGTTGAGGAGTGCCCAAAGATCCAACAAGATGAGTTTTGAAGCCCAAGACCTCAAACTGGTCCAAAAACAAGAAAGAAGCCATTTTCAAGAAGTATGATGTACGGACAGTACTGTACCCTAAGACCTAGAAAATCCTTGTGGGTTTTTGATTTAATTGAATAATAATAGAAGATATTTTGGGGTTCTTTGTGATATTTTTCCTATTTTTGAGGTTTCCTAAAAACTAGGAGGCCTAATTTGCAAAAAGGCTACAAGGCCTAGAAAATAGGAATCTAGAACTCGATGGGAACATGGACCAAATTGATGGATTTAGAGATGGGTTGCAATCCAAAGATGGATTATTTTGAAGCCCTAAACCTCCTGCAAATCCAAATTTAATTTTAGGGCTTGGAGTTGTTTGAGTGGAAGGTTCTTGTAGAACACAAGAATGGTGACCTTGACAAGTTAGGTAGTTTCCTTGGTTGGAGAGGAAGAACTGATTCTTCCAAGTGTTGAAGGGTGGATTGAGGAAGCCCTAGAGGCCCTGAGAGAGAGGCCTACTAAGAGTTTCAAGAAAACTCAGAAGGTTACCAAGGAGGCTCCCTAACACCAACATTCTTATCATTTGATATTCCTCCTTGCCAAACATATCTGTAATCCATTTGTATCAATTTGTTGTAATTTGTGTTGATTCGAGCTTTATCTTAGCTTCTCTTAATAAACATATGGTGTCACACCTCAAGAAATTTAGGATTATCATCATGCTCAGTGCTTATGAAGAGGGGAAATGAGTAGATGAAGGGCTCAGCTATGTTTATGGAATTCACAATATATGCACTTCTATGTTGGACCGATCATGGGTATGAGCACATTGTATACATTCCCAAAATTACAACTCAGAGATGTATTTGTATATGCAACTTGAACTATTGTGACATTAAACCATACTAGCCTCTGCCTCATTTGCATGGTTTTGAGTGGCTCCATTATATGACTATTAGTGAGATTTTTACTTTTGGCTGTGAATTGTGAAAAGCCTAGACTTTGGTTGGATGACTTGAATGTGATTCTCATCTTCTCTCTTGGGCCTTGTGCATCGAAATAGAGCATATGGATAGAATCTCACATGGATTAACATCCTTTCTCTTAGATTCTTCTGATGTTTAGGATGCACATCTTCATCAATCATTTCATAAGTTCCTTTTCACTTGGTGGATTTTTCATCATTTGCTTCCATAATACCTCTGTCAACATTTAAAGTGTCGTGTGCTGGGATTAGCAAAAAGCATAGAAGCCATGTCTGGTAGAGGAAGAAGAGAATCCATATCTAGTGGAGGACTTCTAGGTAACTATCAAGACTTGGGGAAATTGTCCTCTAATGTAATTGGCGGAAAATCCCAAACTGAATGCTCCTGGAAAAAATCCCAAATCGGCCTCTCCATTGTAGAAAATCCCTAATGAAGGGCAAAAAGCGTAGCAATTTTCCAATTTTTTGCTTCACTATAATGGACACAATCTGACGTTGATTGATTCATAAATTGCATTGAAGGAGTAATCCTAATACTAATAATCTGTACCTCTTCACTATGAATTGGGATTTTTTATTTTCTCTTCTCAGGTAGAAAATGAGACTTAAGCTTCTCCTTGGCGGAAAATGACCATGAGAGGTCATTTTCTGATTTCTCTTTGCAAAAAACTCAAAAAGTGCTTCTACATCCCAATTCTAATTCTGCATCCCAATTCTAATTCTTCATTCCAATTCTGATTTTGTATTTTGATTCTAATTCTGCATTGTGAATTGCAATTCCAATTCTGTTTTGTAGACTTCAAACTGAATTTGTAATTTTGAACCGAGGAAATGAACTTTGAATTTTGAACTCCTCAAAGTTGGAGAATCTAGAATTTTGCATTTGGATCTTGGAACAATTTCAACTTCATAGGAAACATGTTAGTAAAAATTAGGGAACACATTAAGGGATATTTTCACCATGAAAATGAACCCAAAAAGTTCAAAAATTGGGGGACTGGAAGTACGCCTACAACTGGCTCTAAAAGGGGATTATGTGCTACAAAGTACATAAATAATCTAGTATCTCTATAGAAAGACAAGTATCTTATCCATTGGGCTACAGATTCTAGGAAAAATGAGGAAAAAAAAGAGCTACCTACCGGGAGGGTAGAGGGGAGCAGGGCCAAAACCAGAACTGAAAACAACTAGAAATACAAAACTGGGAAAGGCTAAGCTAAGAACACCAAAACTATAGAAGCAAAAGCTACTTGTGAACAAGTGAGAAAAGAGAACATGAAGAAATCACATGACCATTAAACGGAAAAGAAAAATATGAGCCCCTCTAGTAAAGTGGATTACGCTTCGCAAGGCTTAACCAAAACCAAGACCTCTTGGAAAACTCTTCATTCCTAAAAGAAACACTAACATAATGCTGAAAATTAGTGGGCCAAAAACATCTCCCAAATAGCCATGCCTCATTATAGACTTCTTATTCTTTCTGTACCCTCCTGCACACCATTTCTCATACATTCAACCATTCTTTGCTGAAAAGAATAATAATCACAAACTTCTGAAAATGGAATTGCAATATACTCACACTCATAACTTTCAATGTGATCATCTCTAAGAGAAATCACAGTAGATAAATCAAGACTGAAAAAATCTGAATATCCAAATGATTCTAAAACATATATTGCATCATACTCACATTCACCACAATCATCTTTGATAGTAGTTTTAGATTTCAAACTGAGATTGAAACAAAAAGATTATTCATTGCACATAGGGTAAAGCTGAACCGAAATAACTTCATCATTTTTAATGGCTATCAAATCTGAAAACTCTCTATCCAAACTCAAAATTCCAATACCTGAGTCGGTCGTCGAAGGAGGCTCACATTTGGTAGACACCAAGACTTGATTAGCTTCCATTTCATGGCAAAGAAAAATAGAATCTGACTCTTTATCTTCTTCGTGATGTTGCAACACTCCATTAGCCACAGAAAATCTTTGTTCAAAATCTATTCTTGCAACTGATTCTTTAACCACATTTTTAGACTTAGCATGATATTCATTAAAATGTAATTTAGCCTTGTTTCAATTACCAATTTCTTCAAGAGAACCCAATGTTGCATTATCTTCAAAATAAACCGATTCTAACATGGACTCACTATCAATTTGTGCAGATTGAAAATCTTCTTTAGCAATATCTTCTTCAAACTTAAAAGTTTCAAAATTAGGAACAAAAGAAAGCATGGAAAAATTTTCCTCTTCTACCTTGCCTACCATTTCTTCAACCATATTTTTCAGACTTGGCCAAACATAAATTCACTTTCTCTTCAATACAAGATTCATCAAGAAGGTCTAACATTGTATTGTCTTCAAAACAAATAGATTCTAATGTAGGATCATTATGAACTTTTACAAATCAAAAATCATTTTTTCCATAATCTTCAATGAAGTCAAACTTTTCATATTCTAGAAGTGCATTAACCATAGAACTATTTTTGAAAGAGACTTCATGCAAAAGGTTGTCCTTATTTTCTTCAAATCTGAAACTTTTAATATCAGAATAAAAAGAGAGTGTAGGCAAATCTTATTTTTCAATTTTGCTTAGCAATTCCTTGTCACTGTCAAGGATGTCTTTGTTCGCTGAAATTTGTGTTTCCAGAAACTGGAGTACTTCTTTATTTTCTAGAACAAAGAAATCTTCATATGGTTTCCTTACTGATTTTTCTTCATGCATATTTGCTAGAAAAAATTCCTCTTTTCTTTGGTCTTCAACATTAAAATATCTTTAAAACACACAGTTCAGCATCAGGGTAGATTGATGATCTTCATAGAAACTCAATCCTTTCTTTTTAGCTTCAGTAATACTTTGTTTAAAAGAAATCCAAAGAAATTGTAGATTTAAATCACTTTCAGCATTTATCTCTTCAGCTGTAGGAATCTTTCTAGTTTTCTTTCTTGGTTGAACCTCTTGTTCACTCAAGACTAAAAAATTATAAGAAACAAGGTCATGTGGAACTTCTAAAACTTCATCATCATCCACCTTCAATTCTTCACTTAAATGCAACACTCTTTTCTCACAATGTTGCAACAACTTCATTTTTAGTTCTAGCTCTTTCATCTTGTGAAACCTAGCACAAACACTTCTCCATAACAGAACTAGTACATGGTCTTCTTCAATGCTCGAACTCATTTTTCTCCCAAAAGTAGTTCTTTCTCTAAAAGCATCAAAAAAATCATGCAATACTGGATCATGCGTTTGATGAAGTTCAATAAAACAAGGATCTGGCCTTCCTCTTTTCACAACTTTAATGGGCATGGTCTTTTTCAATTAGAGTCTCCAATCTCCTACAAGTAGAGATAATAATAATTCTAAAAATGAAAGCACTGGACTCTTCAACCAAAAATTATGAAAAACAAAACAAATTCGCCAATCTCTAGTAGAGATAATAATAATAAAACTGAGGAAACAATCTTCAACACTAATCTTCTTTTCCACCTCCCAAGTAGAGTCGCCAAAAATCTATTGATAAACAGATTGCTCTTTTTCAATAAACTCCCAAATGCCCAAATTTGTAAGAGACAATCATCTACCAGTAGTTGGATAATCTATCATCAAGTCGATAGATTTCCTCTGAATTGAAAGGTACAGCTCCCTTATGAATGATAATCAATGAATTTGATTTATTCATAAACTAACTACGTATGTTCTTAACCTGAGAATAGAAGAGGAAAACCAAGCCATCCCTAGATAGAACTAACTCAAGTAGTAAATTCAGTTCCTAAACCTAGCCAATGCCAAGAATCCACACTTCCTATGACTTCTTGATACTAGTAATGCAGTATGAATGTTGTAAATTCAAATGCAATGAAAGGATGAAGATTTAATATTCAAATTCTTACAATAGGAATTCATGAAAATGCTCTCATCTACATAACATTCATCATTTGACACAAGATGCAAGATAATCTCTAAAACCAAATACATAAATTCTCTCATTGAATATTCAGAAAATAATATCCAAACTCTTTGATTTGAAGAAAAACTCTTCTTTGATTTGAACACAACAAATAAGAATACTTAGATTTTACTTGCTTACAGCTTATTGCCAAATCTATTACAAAACTAGAACAAATATCTCAAATGCATAAAATGAAATGCAAGAATGAAAATTTCTTCTTCTCCCTACTCTAGCACTCTTACTTTTACAGAAAAGAAGAACCCCACCTCTTGGAAAAATTCTTATAATAAATAATGTCTTGCAAACTCTTCAGTTTCCTCTCTGGTGACTTTTTAGTTCCTGTAACTGCTTCTTTGATATAATACTTTATGTAAAATGTTAGCCTCCAAAAATCATTACAAAATAATTCCCTTTTATATTTTAAAAGTCCATGCCTTTCGGTCTTTTGCAATTTCTACTTTTATCAAAAATCATATCGATTAGGCCTCTTCACTTTCCCCTCGGGCTTTCTATTCTTATATCAGAAAATGGGGCTCCCAAAATATATTCTTTTACTGACAATAGATTTCTCCTTTACATTTTCCTTTATATTCATACCTATTTGCTTGACCTGTGATATAGAACCGACCAATTATTTTTTCATTATCTTATAATAAATCACTCTATATTCCATAATAATCGATTTATTGAACTATCATATAGATGTCTCTGAAAGACAACACATAAGCTATGGTCTCAACATTTGACACACCTTCAAGTGACTAACACTTGTTATTCAACCGAGATACCTTACACATGAAAATGAGATGATTACCAGTTTTGGGCATGTTGGCAGTGAGACCAGTTGAAAAACTTGAATATTGTTGCTTTTTTAGATCCTTTGGATTTTACTGATGATCATAGATACAAGCTTCAACTGTTTTGGGATACCCGAGCTTGTGGTTTCCATGGCATTGAGATCTGATGTTTTTAGGGGTCACCTTCGATGCCTCTAAAATACCTTTGTTATTAGTACTCGATCCTCACAAAGTCCCCTATTTACTATAAGTGCCAAAATTCTTATCATTTGATATTCCTCCCTGCTAGACATATCTGTGATCCATTCATATCAATGTCTTGTAATTTGTGTTGATCCAAACTTGATCTCAACTTCTCCTGATAAAAATACGGTGTCACACCATCAAGCAATTTGATATTATCATCATGCTCAGTGCTTATGAAGAGGGTAAATGAGTAGATGAAGGGCTCGGCTATGTTTATGGAATTCACAATATATGCACTTCTGTGTTGGACTAATCATGGTGATGATCACACTGTATACATTCCCCAAATTACAACTCAGAGATGTATTTGTATCTGCAAATTGAACTATTGTGACATTGAACCATACTAGCCTCTACCTCATTTTCATGGTGTTGAGTGGCTCCATTATATGACTATCAGTAGGATTTTCACCTTCTGGCTGTGAATTGTGAAAAGCCCAGACTTCGGTTGGATGACTTGAATGTGATTCCTATATTCTTTCTTGGTCCTTGTGCATCTAAATAGAGTGTATGGATAGCATCTCATATGGATTAACATCCTTTCTCTTAGCTTCTTCTGATGTTCAGGATGTACATTTTCATTAATCGTGTCAAAAGTTCTTTTTCACTTTGTGGATTTTTCATCATTTTCTTCCATAATGCCTCTGTCAACATTTAAAGTGTCGTGTGCTTGGATTAGCAAAAAGTGGAGAAGCCATGTTTGGTAGAGGAAGAAAAGAATCCATATATGGTGGAGGACTTCTATTTAACTGCCAGGACTTGGGGAAATTTGCCTCTAATGAAATTGGTGGAAAATCCCAAACTGAATGCTCGTGGCAGAAAATCCCAAATCCGCCTCTCCATTGTGGAAAATCCCAAATGAAAGTTGAAAAGCGTAGCAATTTTCCAATTTTCTGCTTCATTGTAATGGACATGATCTGACATTGATTGATTCATAAATTGCATTTAAGGAGTAATCCTGATACTAACAATCCATACCTCTTCACTATGAATTGGGATTTTGTATTTTTCTCTTCTCAGGCGGAAAATGAGACTTAAGCTTCTCCTTGGCGGAAAACGACCATGAGAGATCATTTTTCCACTTTCTCTTTGTGAAAAACTCAAAAAGTTCATCTACATCCCAATTCCAATTATGCGTCCCAATTCTAATTCTGCATTCCAATTCTGATTTTGTATTCTGATTCTAACTCTGCATTGTGAATTGCAATTCCAATTCTATTTTGTAGACTTTAAACTGAATTTGTAATTTTGAACCGAGGCAATGAACTTTGAATTCTGAACTCCTCAAACTTGGAGAATCTAGAATTTTTCATTTGGATCTTTGAACAATTTTAACTTCATAGGAAAAATGTTAGTAAAAATCAGGGAACACATTAAGGGATATTTTCACCATGAAAATCAACCCAAAAAGTTCAAAAATTGGGGGACTAGAAGTACGCCTACAATCTCCAAGAACAGTCTAAAAATAGATCTTTCCAAGGTTGAAGCCATCCTCAATTGGCCACCTCCTACTACTCCTTCAAAGGTAAAGAGTTTTCATGGTTTATCTAGCTTTTATAGGAAATTCATTAGACATTTTAGTAGCATATGTGCTCCCATTATCAATACCATAAAAGGTGGAAGGAAATGCATATTTTCATGGACTAATGAAGATAATGAGTCCTTTGAGTTGTTGAAGAAAAATATTGCAGAGTAGCCTATCCTAGTTCTACCAGACTTTCACAAAGTATTTACAATAGAATTTAATGCAAGCAATAAATCCATTGGGGGAGTCTTGAGCCAAGAAGGGAGGCCAATTGATTTTTTCAGTGAAAAGCTCATTGAAGCTAAACAAAAGTACTCTACTTATGATCTTGAAATGTATGCAATGGTTCAGTCACTTAGGAAGTGGAGGAAATATTTGTTTCCCAAGGAGTTTTTTGTTTTTACTAATAACCATGCACTTAGCTTTCTAAAAAAATAGGATATACTTAATCACAGACATGTGAAATGGATGGAGTTCTTACAGTCATACACATTTTCTATCAAGCACAAGAAAGGGATTGTTAACAAAGTTGTTGATGCTCTTAGTAGGAGGAACCTAAATACTCAAGCCATCCAGTTGGAGAGTGTTGGGATTCATGCCATGCATGATATGTATGTTAAAGATGAAGATTTCAAAGAGGCTTATCAGATTTGTACAGAAATGATAGACATATACCACACTGATTTCTCAAAATTTATTCTGCGAGTTGATCTTATTTTCAAAGGGAGTTCATTATGTGTCCCAAAGGGATCTATGAGGGAGAATATTATCAAAGAGAAGCACTATGGGAGCATAGTTTGTGACTTAGGGGTGGACAAAACATTGGAACTAGTCAGAAGGTTCTACCACTGGCCCAAATTGCAGATAGATGTTAGGAGTTTTGTGGAATGTTGTTCAGTTTGCCAACCAGCCAAAGGACACACCTCCAATGATGGATTGTACACCCCTTTACCCATCCCTTCCAAATCTTGGGATTTAGTACGTATGTAATTTTTCCTAGGTCTTTCAAAGACCAAGTCTGGATTTGATAGCATTTATGTTGTACTTGACAGATTTTCAAAGATGGCACACTTTATCCCTTGTAGGAAAACTCATGATGCCTCTCACATAGCAAGATTGTTCTTCAGAGAAGTTGTAAGACTTCATGGATAGATTGAACTCATCAATAGGTCCCTTGGAAACATTTTGAGATGTCTCACATAGGAACATGGAGCCACTTGGGATACCCTCATAGCACAAGAAGAATTCTCATTTAATAATTCAGTAAATTGGAGCACTGGTTTAACTCCATTCCAGATTGTCTATGGCATTCACCCTAGAGGGGTATTGGAACTCAGGGATATCACAGACATGGACAAAATGAGTGCACTACCTGAAGACTTCACTGAAGTAATGAAGAATATCCATGATCAAGTACAAATCAAACTGCAACATACCACTAAGAAATATAAAGCCCATGCTGACAAAAAGAGAAGAGACCTACAATTCAAGTTGGGAGATTTAGTGATGATCCACCTTAAGAAGGAAAGACTACCTAAAGAAAAATACACAAAGCTTATGATGAAAAATCTTGGCCCTTTCAAGATTTTGAAGAAATGTGGCAACAATTCCTATAGAATTGATCTACCTTCTCACATTGGCTTATCACCTATTTTGAATGTTGTAGACATCTATGCTTACAAAGGAGAAGCTATCAATACTGATCTTGCAGGTACTCTAGCACCTCCCAAACCCCAACCAATCAAGGACATGCCACAAGTAATTCCTTCTAAGATTGACAACATCCTAGACAATAGAGTGAACAATAAAACTAGGAGAGGCACTTACTATGAGTACTTAGTCAAATAGAATAACCAACCCATTGAAGATGCTACCTGGATGAGCCCTTAAGACATTCAGAAGACATGCTACCCACTTGAAGAACTCCCAACTCAAGAAAATTGAGTTTATTTTGTCATGAGGAGTATGGTGCAGGGCACCTTTTGAAAGTTCCTCATTTCTTTCTTTTGTGTTTGTAATAAGGTGCATCCTTGAGATCACCCTTGTGTGTGTGTGGTTGTGTGGGTCTATGATGTAAGGTGAAGGACCTAAGGTGAAATTATAAACCTAGGTTCCTAAAACTAGAGTTAGACCGTATTGTTTGGTGATTTTAATGTTTGGTTCGAAGTTATGTTTTAGGTCCTTATTTAGGTTCTTATCTTGTTTTGAAGCTCTCCCACATCATTGGGGGTTGGTAAGCTTAACATTCTCCAAAAATTCCAACTTTCTTTTATGTTACTAAAAAGTTGTCTTTTTGCAAATGTTGCATGAGCAACTTTTGCAAAATGTTGCTCGAAGAATGAAAAATTCTTTGTAACCGACCTCACCCACTTTTTGAAGCATCTAAAATTCCTATATTATTCTATTAGGAGAGATGATGCCTTCCATGAAGGTTATAACACACTGTGTATGGAGTTTGATGTTCAGAGGAGGAAATAGAACAGTGTTTTGAGTCTTTTTTGCATTGTATGGCCTGGTACAAATTCATCTTGAGGATCTAGTTGTAGAAGTTTATAATGCTTTTATTTTATTGAACATTCTAGTTGGTTTGAAGTGTTTTTTTTAAGTCATTGAAAAGTTATAGATTTTACTTGGTCACTGTCTGAAAAACCAAGGTTTACTAGGTCAATCACAAAGATGTGATCCTAACTTGGGATTTATCTAGTGGATCTACTTGACCACCTAGAAAATACAAGTTAGGATCATGCTCTTGAGGAATCCTAAAGCTCAGACACTCACTCTTAGTCCTGTTATTTATGAGAGCAAGCCCTAGGATAATTATCCCTATGTAATTAGCCTTGATTTTTGGTACAGTTACATGCATATGTAATATGTGTTTAGGAGGATCAATCCAAGGGTGGTTCTAGCCTAATTTGTGGTAGGGGAATCCATCCAAAGCTGTTCATTTACTCCATAAACCCATCTTCGACCACTTAACAAACCAAGCCTAGTCTAGCTAATTAGGTCTATGTGCTTTGTGAGATTTTAGGGGTGCAGGAGTGGATTAAGGTTCCAAGGCTATGGTGGATTTACAAACCCAATAAAGGGTGTCTAGAAACCCAATTAGATCCATTATATCCTTTTGCAATCAAAATTGGAGACCCAAAAACCCTCTAGTTAGGGCTACAAGGAATCCTAGCTCATTTAGGGTTCGACTACCCTAGGGTCTCCAAGACCAAAAATAGTGGTGGTTTCTTGACCCTTGGGGTCTATTTCAAGTATTCAATCACTTAGGATAGGATTCCTAAGCTTCTGGTGAAGGTTTATCCCATTTTTTTGGTTTAGGGAAAGTATCCCTAAAGGCGAAATTGTAGAGTTCCAAAACTTGATTTGGAATGTCTAGAAAAGATAAGGGGAGCATCTTGAACCCTTAGAAAAGTCAGGAGGCATCCTTAGAAGATATTTGAGGAGTTGGAATTGAAAGGAAACTAAGTGTGCAAAAATAGTTCCCTATGCTAAACTCCCGAGAAGAGGATCGTGCAAATTCAGATTTAACCCTTATCAATTACAGAATGATAATACAATAACATGCATACATAGAAAAATGAGAATGACATAATGATTTACCCTAGGGAAAAACTTTTGGTAAAAAACCCCAGGACTCCAAAACCTACACAATGTATTAATCAAAACTATTATTGTTTACAATACACTTGCAATGCAAGTTCTTTCAGGAGATAATCGACACTTGAAGAATCCGGCAGCATAACAATATTCCAACAATACATTAACTTCACTTTGCAATTTGCAACCCTAAAAATGCTTATATCATGCATTTCACACGCATTGCAGAAGAGTGTACAGTACTCAACATGATCAGTTGCCACATGTCTTGCATGTCTTCACCCATCATCGAATCTTTCACAATTAGCTCTTACAAATATTAATGACCATCATAGGAATCCATCATAACTATTTTAGTCATGATTACCTTACACATTGTCCAAAGTGCCAAAACTTGGAAAATAACCTCTTCCACAGAATGGGATGCCTAGATCCACCTAGACCAAGTTTGATCATCCTTGTCATCTTCCAAGTGGAGTGAAAACATAATATGTCCACTCAACTAAATGACAGAACAAATATCAAAGTTAAATACATTATTTGCAAACAATTAATTACAAAACAAATAATATCAAATGTAAGAAAATTGTAAGGAAACTCAGGTGCGGAAACAACTTCCTACACTAATCTCTAAAGGAAAGTATTGTGCAAATTATTTTAAATCCTTACAATTTTAGATTCGTTAACTACTTTAACAATGATATTGCAGCCATATACCATGCATACAGAAAATAGAGAATGACACAATGATTTACCCTGGGGAAAACCTTTCGGTAAAAAACCCCAGCACTCCAAAACCTGCACAATGTATTATCTTCAACACAACGGTTACAACACACTTGCAATGCAAGTTCTTGCAAGAGACAATCGACACTCAAAGAAAAATCCAGTAGCACCAGATCATACCAACAATACACTCTTTTTCTATATCTGTCTGCAACCCTAAAAAATGCTTATATCATGCACTTTTCTTTTTAGGGAAATTTCCAAAGATAGTCATGTTAGGGTTTTACCATTCTCTGAGAAAATAGGAACCAAAATTTTTTTTGTACAATACTCAACTTTATCAGTTGCCACATGTCTTCACTCATCATTGAATCTTCTAGAAATATCTCTTACATGTCATAGGAATCTGTCATAACCATTTCAGCCATGATCTCCTTACACACAATTCAAGATGTCAACACATCAAGTGGAGTGACACATCAACATGCCAACTAGACATGTACACTCACACTTAATTACATTATTTGCAAGAAATACATTTTACAAACCAAATAATAAGAATAGAAATTATCCAAGGTTGATACACCTTATTCCTAACATTCTCCCACTTGTCGAACACCTTGTAACAGCCAAAGGAAATAACAGGAACTAACCACTATAGGTTGAGAGGCCCATAGACTCTAAACACCATCTGAACTTCTCTATGCCCACAGGTTTTTTCAATGCATCTGCACCATTATTTACTGTATCTACCTTCTCAAAACTTACCTTTCCATCCTCTACCATATCTCTCACAAAGTGAAACCACACATCAATGTGCTTGGTTCTGGCATGGAAAGTTGGATTCTTTGCAAGGCAAATAGCACTCTGACTATCACAACAAATTGTAATCTATCCTACATCAACACCAACATCCAAACATAGTCTCTTAAGCCAAATGGCTTCCTTACAAGCATGGGTAGCTTCCATGTACTATGCTTCTATCATGGAAAAAGTGACCACAGGTTGTCGCTTACTCATCCAACTGATGGCACCACCAAACATAGTGAATACATAGGCACTGGTTGATCTCCTACTGTCAATGTCACCTGCCCAATCTGAATCCACAAATCCATGAATACAAACTGAATGTAGAGCTCCAGAAGAGTTTCCATGATAGCATATGGAATACTCTAATGTACCCTTCAAATATTTGAACACTCTCTTAACTGCATCCCAATGTACCCATCCAGGTTTAGCCATAAACTGACTCAGGACTCCCACTTCTTGGGAAATTTTTGGTCTAGTATAGACCATAACATACATAAAGCTGCCAATTGCACTCGTATAAGGTACTTTTCTCATGTCCTCCACCTCACTAGGAGATTTTGGACAATCATCCATAGATACTCCCATAGAAACAGGAACACACAATGGTCTGCAATCTACCATGCTAAACCTATCTAACACACACTTCACATACTTACTCTGACTCAACCAAAGTTTTCTATTAGATCTATCTCTGCTGATTTCCATTCCCAAAATATACTTGGCTGCCCCTAGATCTTTCATCTCAAATTGTGCTGACAACTAAGACTTCAAATCAGAAATCATACCCATACCCTTCCCAATCAACAACATATCATCAACATATAATGCAATAATAAGAAGGTGATCATTGTCAACTTTGAAATGAACACAATGATCTAATTTCGATCTCAGAAAACCAATCGACAACACAAAGGCATCAAATTTAAGGTACCACATCCTAGGAGATTGTTTCAAACCATATATAGACCTCTTTAATCTACAAACCAAAGATTCTTTACCTTTTTGAATATAGTGCTCAGGATGTGACATATAGATATCTTCCTCCAAATCACCATGAAGGAAAGATGTCTTCACATCCCTCTGTTCTACCTCTAAATCATACGATGCTACTAGAGATAATATAAATATAATGGATGTAAGATTTGCAACAGAAGAGAATATTTCACCATAATCAATTCCCTACACCTGTGAATACCCCTTTGCAACCAATATGGTCTTGTACCTCTCAACACTTCCATCTACACATAATTTCTTCTTAAACACCCATTTTCTTCCAATAGGTTTTCTTCCTTTAGGAAAAGGTACTAGGTCCCAAGTTTTTTTCTTCTCCAATGAAGCAATCTCATCATCCATGGCCTCAATCTAGGAACCTACATCTTCCATACCTATAGCCTCTTTCACAAATCTAGGCTCATCAGTGTTTGTAATCAAGGAATAAGCACAACTGGAATCTAACATAGAAAATCCAAACCTCTCTAGTTGCTTTCTTTCTCTCGTGGATCTCCTCAAGGGCTGAGGTTGAGGTTTTTCTACCTCTTCTTCTAAATTTTTAGAGCTGCTAGAGCTCTCATCATCAGATCCATCATGGTCTCTCTATTAAGTCTTCTCAGGGGTACGAGGCAACTGAACAACATCTTCTTTCATTTCTTTTTCATCTGGTTGTAGTACAATAGGAGAAGGTGTTAGCTCTCTAAAAATAACATTTTTACTAAACAACACCTTACCGATCACAAGATCTCAAAGCTTGTATCCTTTCACACCAACACCATAGCCAATGAAGATACATTTTACAGCCTTGTTTTCCAACTTAGATCTTTTCTCCTTAGGCACATGTGCATAAGCTTCAAAACCAAAAACATGAATATGTCTAACTGAAGACTTCTTACCAGACCACACCTCCATGGGTGTCTTACCAACAAGAGCTAATGTAGGAGATCTTTTAACCAGATAGAAAGTAGTGGCCATAGCTTCAGCCCAAAACCTTTGTTCAAGGCTATCTCTACTAAGAATACTCCTAGCCTTCTCCATCAGTGTCCTGTTCATTCTTTCTGCAACTCCATTTTGATGTAGGGTATAAGAAGTTGTCTTATGCCTCTCGATCCCTCATTATTTATAGAACTGTTCAAACTCTTCTAAAAAAAACTCACCACAATTGTCAGTTATCACACACTTAATTATTTTACCAGTCTGATTCTCTATGAGAGATTTAAATTCCTTGAACTGACTAAAAATTTGTGTCTTTCTTTTAAGGAAATAAATCCATGTCCTTCTACTATAATCATCTATAAAAGATACAAAATATATAGATATGGAGAGTGAGGGAACTTTAACAGGTCCAAACACATCTTAATGGATAAGATCCAAAATACTAGAAGACTTGTGAGAACTAGAGTAAAACTGAACACAATTTTTCTTACCATAAACACAGTGTTCGTAGAAGTCAAACTCGAGATTACAATCATTTATCCCCTCAATGAGGGTTTTATTTTTTAGGGTTCTAAGACCCTTCTCACCAATGTGGCCAAATCTCATATGCCACAACATTGTCTTTTCTGTAGGAAGTTTTCCTTCTAAAGTGTTAGCACCCTTAGGTACACTTTATGCACTACCATCAAAACCCATTACTACAGACTTCTTCACTGCTGGTTCAGATGGTAGAGATGAAGTGACTATTTCTTTGTTCCTTGAGACAGAAGAACTATTGCACTGTGAAGTTCAAGCATCTAGCTAAAATAGGGTACCTCACCTAGTACCTTTCGCAAGCACCATAGATCCTCTAATCATCTTGCATCCATCCTTCAAAAAAACAACTTGCACACCTCCATCATTCAACATACTTATAGATAACAGGTTTCATGCCAAACCTAGGATGTGCATTACCCCATTGATCCCCTTTACTAATCCATTAGTGAATCTAATAGTGACTCTTCCTCGTCCAACTATCTCTAGGTGAGAATCATCACCCAAGTACACCTTCTAACCATTGAACTCCTTGTACTTTGAGAACCAACTTTGATGAGAGTTCATGTGAAAAGAACCACCTGAGTCAATCAACCACACATCATCAGATGCATGGGTGGCCAAGGTTGTGACAAAAGCATCGCCATCTTCTTGAGATTTATCAGAATCTGAATCTGGGCTTTTCGTCTTCTTCTTTGGCTCTTTTCAGTCCTTACGGAAGTGCTCAGACTTACCATAGTTCCAACATGTTTCCTTAGACTTTCCAGGAGTCTTAGATTTCCCACAAGATTTGGATCTACCCTTTATATACTTGTCATTTTTCTTTCCTCTGTCTTTGGATCTACCATGAATAGCAAGGGCTTCCTTGGTTGAATCGGAGGTCTTGCTTCGCATCTCCTCAGATAACAGCGAAGACACCTGTAAGATGGAAATATCTATCTCACCAAAATGTAAGATGTGAATATCTATCTCACCAAAATGTAACGGGATTGAAATAGAGATATGTTTATTAAAAATGTATAGTGTATTAAGAAAGAATGGTTTGATTGATTATTGATTATTTATTATCTTGAAATGTAATGTTTGAAATAGGAAATGTGTTGATGTATAAATTATTCTTTGAGTTGCCTGGATTGTATTGAATTCCTTAACTTTTAATTGAATTGAATTGTATTGATTGTATATTGTAATTAAGGAGAAGATAAGCTACTCCTTTTTATCCTCAAATGCACAAATGGGAGATCCAAGTTGATCAACCCAAGAGAAGGGCTAATGCACAAATGAATCAACTATTTGGAAAGGAGAATAACAAGAGAGATACCTTAAATTTTGTTAATTATATCTATAGAAATGATATATGATAGTAATTGAAGAAATAGGAGAAATGCACTAAGCTTGAAATATTAGAGATCAAAGAATGCTATTTTTTAGGTCTGTGGAGTGTTTCTGGAAAAACTAATAGTTGATCCCAAACTGAAACATAGAGACGAACAAAACCCAAAAAAAAAATTCTATTCTGATGTCATCTTATGAAAAAGGTTGACCTTGACCCACAAATGTCAACCCTAACCCAATAATGTCGACCATGACCTACACAGGTCCAATAGAAAATTTGTTCGCACCATCTGAAAGAAAGCCGAAAAGGGTATCCAGATCTAGTCTCAAATCAACTGTTCTAAACATGTACCTACAAGAAAAAGGGGATTGTTTGTTGTGGGGGAGGAGTTTGCCTAGGTCAAACCCTGGTTTTGGAATTAACCTCAAATATATGTAATTGAAATTGCAGAAATAGACAAAGTAAATGCATAAATTTACCTTGCTTGAAAAAGTCCTTGTTGCGGATTTGAATCCTTGAATCCATAAGTATGCCTCAAAATGTGGAATGTAAAAAGGTAGGATGTCTTCAATCTGTTTCTTGTAGATCTCCAACACCAAGTCTTGAATGGGTTCTTGAATTTGGAATAGGCTTGGAAGAAGGTGGATGGAGAGATCACCAAAAGGGCACTATGTAGCTTCAATCCTTCAATGGCCTCCAATG
>MU227555.1:1197715-1212408 GCA_018584345.1 Thuja plicata
AGAAAGCTTCCCTTTTATATGAAATTAGGGCACAATCTTCTAAGGAGGCCTACATAGGAGGATTAAATTCTCATTAAATCCTTTACCCCTAGGAGAGGACCTATATTAAATATAATTTAGGAATCAATTCTTCGAAACCTGAAACAGCCGACCTGAAAGTGGGAAATACTTTTTGCAAAGGCTTACCTCTAAAAACTGTGAGACCCCAAGATCTGAACCCTGGGTCAAGGTTGAGGTCGACCTTGACCTAGATTAGGGTCAAGGTCAACATAGACCTAAAAGGTTTACCCTGCCCCTGAAGCCCAGAATCACCAGTATGTAGTTCAGAATGTAGAAATCAGGCTAAACATGAGTGGAAAGAGGGACAGAACAAGGGGGAAGCCATGTCAATATCAGGAACCCATTCAAGGCACTTGTCATGACCCCAAACCACTTACTCAGAAGGATAAACACATCTATAATGGAATTTCTTCCATTTTATGACTATACAACACCAAAACATCCATTTGGAAAGTGACAATAATACTCCCAAGGGCCATCACAAGATGGTCCCATGAATCCAGCAAGGAACATAGCAGGGTCATACATCGATCCTCCTCCTCCAACTTGACATCGATTGATATCAACTATGCAATCAACATGTTAAATGTGTTCAGGTGATTTGCAATGGATCCTACGTCCTCCAATCTTAGAGAATACAACTTCTTTCTCAGGAACAATCTATTCACCAAGGACTTGGCCTGATATACAGACCCAAGCCGTGTTCACAATTTGTTTGCAGTCTTCTCCTTGAGAACATTTAGGAGAACAGAATCTGCTAGACAGAGTCTAATAAGACCATTATCTTTCTGATCCTTGAGATCCCAATCTACTTGAGGCATGTTTACTGGTTTGATATCATTTGCAACCACCTCCCATACATCACAGTCTATAAGCATGTCTTCCATCTTGACTTTCCACAACTCAAATTTTGTGCCACTGAGATTTTCCACCTCCATTCTATTGTATGAAGAACCTGCCATCTCTTCCTGTAATAAGGTTATGAATACTCTACAACAATACTCCCACTAAACTGGAGATTAGCTCAAAAAACATGTACCCTAACAAATAGAACCAAAACTGGCTAGGCTCTGATACCAACTAAAATGAAACTAAGTGTGCAAAAAATAGTTCCCTACGCTAAACTCCCAAGAAGAGGATCATGAAAATTCAGATTTAACCCTTATCAGTTACAGAATGATAATACAATAACATGCATACAGTGAAAAATGAGAATGACACAATCATTTACCCTGGGGAAAACCTTTTGGTAAAAAACCCTAGCACTCCAAAACTTGCACAATGTATTAATCAAAATTATTGATGTTTACAATACACTTGCAATCCAAGTTCTTTCAGGAGCTAATCGACACTTGAAGACAATCTTGGTAGCATAACAATATTCCAACAATACACTAACTTCATTTTGCAATTTGCAACCCTTAAAATGATTATATCATGCACTTCCCTTTTTAGGGCAACTTCCAAACATAACCGTATTAGGGTTTACCATTCTCTGGAAAAATTGAAACCCCAAAAAAACTTTGCCACGCATTACAGAAGAGTTTATAGTACTCAACATGATCAGTTGCCACATGTCTTGCATGTCTTCACCCATCATCAAATCTTTCACAATTAGCTCTTACAAATATTAATGACCGTCATAGGAATCTGTCATAACCATTTTAGTCATGATTACCTTACACATTGTCCAAAGTGCCGACATTTGGAAAATAACCTATACCACAAAATGGGATGCCTAGATCCACCTAGACCAAGTTTGATCATCCTTGTCATCTTCCAAGTGGATTGAAAAAAAAACATGTCCACTCAACTAAATGACAGAATGAATATCAAACATAAATACATTATTTGAAAACAATTAATTACAAAACAAATAATATCAAATGTAAGGAAATATACAAGGTTGAGACACCTTATTCCTAACAGGAATGATTAAGAAAGAATATTGGAGGATTGAATAGGAGTTGGAACCCACCAAGGCTTCCTTGCAATGTACTCTCTCTCTCTCTCTCTCTCTCTCTGGTAAAGGAGCACCCTCAAGTTCATCTATCGCAAGCACATCAGTGGATCCAAAAAAGAAGGGTTACCTCAAGTTCATCCATTGCAAGAACATCAGTGGATCCAAACAAGAATGGTTAGGGTTGTGATTGGATCTTAGATCCAATGTTGTCAATAAGTCCTAAAATGTAAGACAAGGGGACACTAAGTGATGTTATAAACTTAGTTGTCCACCTTAGTCAATTAGGACAAGTTTGGGTAGAGTAGGCTAGAATAGTCTGGGGGACCTAAGGAGGGGTAGTAATATCATTTTAGGCCTTATAAGATCCCCTATGGAGTTAAAACACTGAACTTTACAAGTTTAGTTATAATTGACAACTTTTGCAAAAAGTTTTCAAAAAGTTGTCAATGTTGCATAATGCAACTTTTGCAAAAACTTGTCAATGTTGCATAATGCAAATTTTGAATCCCAATGTTCACAACCAATTTTGTCAGTTGGAACCACTTGGGAATGATATGTAATGGTGGAAAAAACTTGTTCCAAAGTTGGACTGGAAAATTTGTAAAGTTTTTTGCATTGAAATCAATAAAATCCAAACTATTTTCTGTATTTCTAACTGTATTTCAGAATTGTGCAGTTCTGTATGGATCCCCATTCACCAATGAATGATTGGAAAATTTTATCTAGTTTTTTGATTGAATGTTCCAACTAGTTTGAGGTCTTGAAGTGTAGGGGATCAAAAGTTATCAAATTGTGATTTCTCACTGGTCTGAGGAAAGCCCTAACTAGGGTTTTGATACAAAATTCCTCTTTCCCAGAGACTCCACCATGGGAAAATATTAATCCTTTGGGGAGAGAAATGGGGGAGGATTTAATTTAATACTTTGGAGGTCTTATATTAGGATGTATTTGATGGATGGAGAAATGATTGAATCTTCTGGACAGGCATTCATATGTGACTGTCTAGAATTAAGCTTTTGAGGCACAACTCGGGATAGGGGTGGAATGGAAGTCTAAATCCTTTTATTTAGGAGTTTTTTAAGAACCCACAAATATTACAAATGGTGGGATGACAAATTGAATTGATATTCAAGTAGTTTCTTTGGAAAAGTGACCTATTAGCCCTATTAGGCCTAGGAGAGAATTGAGGACAGTGGGAGTTAACAGATTGATCAAGAGCTCTAACTTGGAGGGTGTTGTTGGTGGATAGATTAAAGACTTTGGGGGTGGTTAAGAATTTTTTTGGTGGAGTTCCAAGTAATTTTACCTTAGAAATCCATATTTTCTCCTTGTAGCCCTATGGTGGTCTAGGTGTCTAAAATGAATCTCAAAGATATCTCAATAAGGGATTTGTGTTTATTTTCATCTAATGTGATGATATAATATAGGTAGAACCTTTTTTCCATCCCTAGATTACTTAGTTCTAGTTGTTTCCTATTTTTCCCTTTTGGGTGTTGAAGGCTAGTGGAAGACCTAGTCTTGTGAATGTGGGTTTGGGAACTCTTTAGTAGAGCCCTAGATTGTGTGGGAGTAGGGGTATTGTGGATCCCTAGAGAGTCATTTTTGACATAGTTTGGGGCTCTCCTCCAAGTGGTATCAGAGCAACTAGTAGATCTTTGTAAAAAGAAAAGTTGCAAGCATGTCTGAAGGAGGAGATGACAGTGAACTTCCTAATAGGATTAAAAATGTTGAACTACTGAGGGTGGTGAAAGAGCATGATGCAGAGAGGAAGTTGATGAGATAGGAAATGGAAAGGCTCAAGGAACAAGTCAAGAATGGGAGTAGTAAGAACTCTGGAGTTGAAGAGGAGGGGAGTGATGAAGAGACCCCTTGGCAGGAGGATGTAGATGAGGAAGTCCTTGCTAAACAGAGGTTGCTCTTGAAGACTTTGAAATCCATGGAGAGAAGGACCATGGATACTAAACTTGACCTACCTATCTACAATGGTAATATGGATCTAGAAGAATTCATGGATTGGATTGATGCACTCACTAGTTTCTTTTACTGTGAGGAGATACCAGAGCATCACAAGGTTAGGATAGCAAAGTCTGAGTTGAGGGGATCTTCCCTAACTTGGTGGAATTTCACTCAAGGAGAGAGGGTGAAGATGGAAAATAATCCAGTAAGCACTTGGAAGAAGATGGTGAACTTGATGAAGGAAGCATATGTGCCTGAGGACTATGAATTTCAACTTCACAAGAAGAGACAAAGCCTAAGGGAGAAAGAGATGGACATCTCAAGTTATACTAAAGAATTCCAAAATCTTACAATGAAATCTAAGTTGGTTGAAATAGAGAGTGTTAAGCTTGCTAGATATCTACAAGGATTAAGGATAAACATCCAAGATGAAATAATTTTTTGTTCCCCTACTACTATCCAAAAGTGCTATCAATTAGCACTAAAATTTGAAGAAAAACTTAAGAGGTTACAAGAGGAAAGTGGAAGAGGTAGAGGCCATAGAGACTTTGGTAGTAGAGGAAGAGGGTCAAACAATGGGAGAGGATAGGCTCCTAGAAGTTTTGGAGAAACCTGTCAGGAGAGCTCCTTTAGGGAAGGTAGTTCTAGAGGCTCCTATAGAGGAAGGAGAGGAGATTCAAGGGGAAGATTTGGAGGAAGAAGTTTAGGACCTCCAAGGTGTTACAGATGTAATGAAGTAGGGCACTTAGCATCCAAGTGTCCAGAGAATGCATGCAATCAGGCAGAGAGAAGGGAAAACATGGTTGGAGAAGAAGAGAACCATGGAGACAACTCACATGGGTCTTATGGATCACTTGAGGAAGGCTAAGTCATTATGATAAGAAGGAAACTATTGAAGGCTCCAAACACTCAAGAGCCACCTTAGAGGAAGAACTTATTCAAAACCACATGTAAAGTGGGAGACAGAGTCTGCAAGATGGTGATTGATAGTGGATCTACGGATAACTTGGTGTCAGAAGAATTAGTAAATAAACTAAATTTGAGAAGGGTGCCACATCCAAACCCTTACAAGGTATCATGGATAACTAAGAAGCACCAAACTATCATGGAGCAAAAATCTTGGGTGGAACTCCAACTTGGAAACTACAATGATAAAGTTCTCTGTGACATTATCCCAATGGATGCCTACTATTTTCTACTTGGGAGACTGCGGTATTGTGATGTGGATGCTCACCATGATGGGAGGCTGAACACCTACACAATCAATCACAAAGGTGAAAAGGTATCACTCTTTCCACTATATGATTTTTTAGAAGAACAAAAGGATCCAAAAAATGTATCTGTATGAGAGAAAGAGTTTGTGAAAATTTTGAAAGAAGAAAATACCCCTTCCTATGCCTTACTCATTTTTCCCAAGGATGACAGACCTAAGATGGTTAAGAAAGAATTAAAACCCCTAAGAAGAGTAGTCCCTAAGGAATTTGCAAACCTACTTGACCAATATAAGGACATTGTCACCAAATACTTACCAAATGAGTTACCCCCAATCAGAGACATAAGTCACAACATAGACTTGATCCCAGGAGAAACCTTACCAAATAAGGTAGCATACAAATTGACTCCTGAAAATAATAAGGAGATGGCAAGACAGATTCAAGAACTCTTGGATAAGGGTTTGATTAATAAGAGTCTTAGTCCTTGTGTAGTACCTGCCCTTTTAGCCCCTAAGAAGGAAGGCACATAGAGATTGTGCACTGATTCTAGAGCCATAAATAGAATCACAATTAGGTATAGATTTCCTATGCCTAGGATAGAGGATCTATTGGATCACTTAAGAGTGGTAAGGTACTATTGTAAAGTGGATTTGAAGAGTGCCTACCACCAAATAAGGATTAGGGCTTGAGATGAGTGGAAGACTGCATTTAACACCAATGAAGGCTTGTATGAATGGATGATGATGCCCTTTGGCCTATCAAATGCTCCTATCACATTCATGAGGCTCATGAATGAGGTGCTTAAACCATTCCTTGTAAAAAATTTCACAGTATACCTTGATGACATCCTTATCTTTAGCAAGAGTAAGGAGGAACATTTAGAGCATCTTAACTTGTTCCTAAAGAGATTACATGAAGAGAAGCTTTTCATCAATTTGAAGAAATATGTTTTTATGTAGGGAGAGCTCATATATTTGGGATTTTTGGTCTTAGGAGGGAACATCAAAATGGACCCTGAGAAGTTAGAAGCCATCTTGAATTGGCCTTCTCCTAGGACAATGACATTTAGGAGTTTTCACGGGCTTGCATTTTTTTACAGAAAATTCATTAGGAACTTCAGCCAGTTGTGTGCTCCTATCCTTGAAACAATTAAGGATGGACAAAAGTGCAACTTTGTGTGGAAGAAAGATGCAGAGGAAGCTTTCCAAATGCTAAAGAAAAAGGTAATGGAGAAGCCTATCCTAGTCTTTCCTGATTTTCAAAAGATATTTACTATTGAATGTGATGCTTCTAACCTACCAATAGGGGTTGTCTTGAGCCAAGAAGGGAGGCCTATAGCCTTTTTTAGTGAAAAATTGAATGAAGAAAAGAGGAAATACTCCTCTTATGACTTGGAAATATATGCCTTAGTCCAGTCATTGAAGAAATAGAGGCACTACCTCCTTCTAAAAGAATTTTTTTTCTTCACAAACAACCAAGCATTAAGTTTCTTAAACAGCCAAGAGAAACTAAGCCACAAACACATGAAGTGGGTGGACTCAATACAAGCCTACACATTTTTGATCAAACATAAAAAGGGAGTTGCCAATAAGGTGGTAGATGCATTGAGAAAAAGAACTTTATTTGTGCAACAAATCCAACTCAAAAGTGTAGGGATTGATTCATTAAAGGACATGTATAAGAATAATGATGATTTCAGATATATTTATAAGGTGTGTTTTGAATTTTTTGAGGCTTTCCATGTAGAGTATGCAGACTATTTGATTCAAAATAGACTCTTATACAAGGGACACCAGTTATGCATTCTGAAATGTTAAATGAGGGAGAACATCATTAGAGAGAACCATGCAGGTAGCATGGGAGGACATTTTCATTTAGAGAAGACATTGGAATAGGTGAGAAGGTTATATTATTGGCCTAAAGTTTAGAATGAAGTAAGGAAGATTGTAGAGACATGCAAAATCTCTCAAAGAGCCAAGGGTGCATCCACAAACGCAGGACTATACCAGCCTCTACCTATTCCTACAAGACCTTGGGAGAGTTGTAGCATGGACTTTGTGATGGGATTGCCTAGGACACAAAAGGGGTATGATAGTATTTATGTTGGAGTGGACAGGTTTATTAAAATGGCCCACTTTATCCCTTGTAAAATTACTAATTATGTATCGGCAATTGCAAGTTTGTTCTTCAAATAAATTGTGAGGATTCATGCCTTACCTCAAACCATTCTCTCTAATAGAGATGTGAAGTTTATTGGTCACTTTTGGAGGACCATGTGGGAAAGGTTAGGGACCAATATTAGCTTTAGTTTTTCCTAACATCCACAAACATATGGGAAAACATAAGTGGTAAACAAATCACTAGGAAATCTACTTAGATGTTTGACAATACAATATGGAGACAAGTGGGATGCAGTCCTACCCCAAGTAGAGTTTTCTTTCAATGACTCAGTTAATAGGATTACAGGGAAGATTCCCTTTCAAATTGTGTATGGGAAAAGTCTAAGAGGCATCTTGGGACTCAAAGAATTGCGACAAAACACTCTAGTCAATTCTCATGGAGTAGAATTTGCAGAGAGTATGAAAGAAATTCATGACTCAGTGAGATTGGCACTTGAGAAGAGTGCACACAAGTATAAGCAAGCCAAAGACAAACATATAAAAGATGTTTAGTTGTAGGTGGGAGACTTGGTGTGGGTATATTTGAAGAAGGAAATATTACCTAGGGGAAAACACACTAAACTACTCATGAAGAAAGTAGGACCCTATCTAGTATTGAAGAAGCATGGGTTGAATGCATATGAGATTGAACTACCCTCACACCTTGGCATCTTCCCTATATTCAATATTTGTGATCTAACCCCATATAAAGGTGATGTGAATGTAGGTTCTGAAGTGCAGGTGGAAGAGCTTGAAGAAGATGTTGCAGTTATACCCTTTCATGTACCAAAGAAGCTTGAGAAGATTTTGAACACCAAGATCATCAAACAAACAAGAAAGAATGTTTACAAGAAATATTTGGTCAAATGGAAATATGGTCTTGAAGGGGAATCTATATGGATGGATGAGAAAGAAATTCAAAAGCATGACTCCAGTTTAGAAGACCTCATCTCAAGAGGACTTGAGATCAATGCACCTCAGGAGTATGGTGCAGGAGCACCCTAGAGTTCATCCATTACAAGCACAAAGGTGGATCCCAACAAGAAGGGTTACCTCAATTTCATCCATTACAAGCACATAATTGGATCCAAACAAGAAGGGTTAGGGTTTTTATTGGATCTTAGATCCAATGTTGTCAATAAGTCCTAAAATGTAAGACAAGGGGACACTAAGTGATGTTATAAACTTAGTTGTCCACCTTAGTCAATTTGGAAAATTTTGGGTAGAGTAGGCTAGAATAGTCTAGGGGACCTAAGGAAGGGTAGGAATGTAATTTTAGGCCTTCTAAGATCCCCTATGGAGTAAAAATACCGAACTTTACAAGTTTAGTTATAATTGACAACTTATGCAAAAAGTTGTCAAAAAGTTCTCAATGTTGCATAATGCAACTTTTGGATCCCAATGTTCACAACCACTTTTGTCAGTTGGAACCACTTGGGAATGATATTTAATGGTGGAAAAACCTTTCTCTAGAGTTGGAGTGGAAAAATTGTAAATTTTTTTGCATTGAAACCAATAAAATCCAAACTATTTTATGTATTTCTAACTGTATTTCAGAATTGTATGGTTCTATACGGATCCCAATGCACCATTGAATGATTGGAAAAGTTGATCCTATGTTTTGACTGAATGTTCCAATTGGTTTGAGGTATTTAAGTGTAGGGGATTGAAAGTTATCAAATTTTGATTGCTCACTAGTCTAAGGCCCTAACTAGGGTTTCGATACAAAATTCCTCTTTCCCAGAGACTCCACCATGGGAAACTCTTAAGCCTTTGGGGAGAGAAAGGGGGGAGGATTTAATTTAATAATTTGGAGGTCTTAGATCAGGAGGCAGTCAGTGGAGGGAGAAATGATTGAATCTTCTAGACAGGCATTCATATGTGACTGTCGAGAATTGAGCTTTTGAGGCACAACTTGGGCTAGGGGTGGAATGGAAGTCTAAATCCTTGGATTTAGGAGTTTTGTAAGATCCCACAAGTATTCCAATTAGTGGGATGACAAATTGAACTAAGATTCAAGTATTTTGTTTGGAAAAGTGACCTATTAGCCCTATTAGGCCTAGTAGAGAATTGAGGACATCAGGAGTTAAGGGATTGATCAAGAGCCCTAGCTTGGAGGGTGTTGTTGGTGGATGTATTAGAGACTTTGGGGGTGGTTAAGACTTTTTTTGGTGGAGTTCCAATTAATTTTCCCTTAGAAATCCATATTTTTTCCTTGTAGCCCTATGTTGGTCTAGGTGTCTAAATTGAATCTCAGAGATATCTTAGTAAGGGATTTGGGTTTCTTTTCATCTAATATGATGATCTAATGTAGGTAGAACCTTTTTTCCATCCCTAGATTACTTGGTTCTAGTTGTGTCCTATTTTGCCCTTTTGGGTGTTAAAGGCTAGTGGAAGACTTACTCTTGTGAATGTGGGTTCGGGAACTCTTTAGTAGAGCCCTAGATTATGTGGGAGTTGGGGTATTGTGGATCCCTAGAGAGTCATTTTTGACATAGTCTCTCTCTCTCTCTCTCTCTCTCTCTCTCTCTCTCTCCAAATTGAAGATTAGTGTGAACAAGAAAAAGGAGAGGAATGCTATTATTGTGAGAAATATTTTTAATGCTCTCAATTCCGTTGGGAAGACTACAAAGGAAAAATACAAGAGAGACACTAGGAGGGTTATTAAAACCTCCTTAGTAAGTCATCATTTGAGAAAGGCTCATTTGATGAGACAAACTTGTGTTGACTTGAACCTAAATTGATTTAGATTGAGCACTTGCAAGAAGAGAAAGACTTGATGATCCTCTTCAAAATGATACATGGGCTTATGGTGGGAGACTTCCACATTGTGATAAGAATCTTACCGATGTGTGAAGGATCGAATTCAACTATTTTGGCAATCTAACTCAAGAGTGTCACCAAATGTGAAGGATGTCTTGAAGTTGAGAATTGGCATTTGAGGCCGCACCCTGCATCTAAAACATTATTTGGAGGTGAATCAAACAATATTGTTCAAAAAAAATTGTGAGACACATCCAACATTGCAAATATCACAAAGAGTGTTTGAAGAATTGAAGCCTTTTTTGTGTGCCTCTTAAGCTTCAAAATAAGTGTTGTTGCAACTATCATGTGGAGTGTTCAATGCATCATGAATTGTTACGATCCATTCATTTTACTTTGCATACTAGTGAAATGTTGGAGGAGTGTGGTGCAAGTGCTCTTCCAAAATCATCAAGAGACTTACTAGATCATTTTTTATGTCCTAGAGATGATGGATGTTTCTTTTATAGACAAGATTACTTATATGGAAAGTGCTCAGAGTGTGGTGGGCTAGTGAAGTTTGTTTCATGTTTTTATGAGGGCTGCGAACATGATTTTGGAAAGACAGTTGTCCAAAAAAAGGTATATGAAACTGTTAAATATACATTGAAAAGTGGAGGTGAAGGCTCTAGATGTGAGTTAGTTACAAAATAATGCAATGTAGCTGATTTTATTTCAGATTTCAGGAAGAATATTTTTTACAAGTATGCAAGGCATAGTCATAGGTCTCAGTTGTTGGATCAACAATTCAGGATTTGTAAGGACACTTTCCCGATTGGCACTATTATATAATTCATTGACTTTGCAGAGAACTATACATTGCAGCCCCAAAATGAGTTGCAAGCTCAATATTACAATTCTATTTAGGTTGTTATTTTTGTGCACATAACATATAGACATTCCCCTGATAGTACAAAAGATTTCCGAAAGATAATCCGAGAATACCATTTTTATATGAGCGATGATAGATCTCACTCATGAGTATGTCCAACATTGCTTTAAGAACTATTTTGAGTGGGTGTGGGAAAATGAAATTTCTATGGATAGACATCTCATTTGGTTAGATAATTGCACAGGTCAATTTAAAAATGCTCCTATGTTTTATTGGTTATGTAGAATGCATGTAGAGAGAGGTGTACCTCATATTTGGAGCTTTGTTTAGGATGGTCATGGAAAAGGGGAGCATGATGGAGCAGGTGCATGTGTAAAGAGAGCTCCAGTTAAGGAGCAATTGAGTATTTCAAGTGCAGAACTCTTTGATGCTCGTTCTATTGTTGATTGGTGTACTACAACATTGTCATGGGGGGACTCTTGATTCAGTGGTGCACAAATTATTTTGGTTGGTTGAGTTGGGCACAAATGGAGATAGGTTGGATTGTCAAACTGTGAAAGATTCTTCAAAAATGCATTAATTTCAAAGCTCAAATGCTAGTACATGGACCATTTGGACATGAGAGTTGGCTTGTTTTTTTCTGAGGTGTATTTAGTGTGATTGGGATCAATTTTAGTCAAGTGATTGGGTCATTACATGGGTTCCACATTATCTAACTCCTTTATCTGTCACACTCTCTATAATAAATGATGACATGGATTGTTCACTTGACTATGACCATCTTTTAGATCTTCTACAACCAAGACATGTTTTTGAATTGGTTGCACCATGGGGGAATGGTGAGAGATCAAATTATTGGTTAGCATGTTGTGTACAAGGAAAGTAGAAACTTGCACAATCGACGACAGATGATGATATGTTCACATATCCAACAGGATCACATGTTGTTGCAAGAACATGATTGTTCACATACATGATTAGAAATAATGGTATTCCCACGTTTGAAGGCTACGAGAAGCACAAAACCATTCTCATATATTCACACCTTGTTATAGAAGCCAATATTAAGTTGTGGAAACATCAAGGAAAAACAAAGAAAAAGGAACTTTGGAATATTAGTACTGCTGATCATGAAGAAATATTGAATACCCTCAAGTAGAGAGATGACCCTTCAGGCACACTTCAGTAGGTAACTGAAACTCACTGTAAGGTTTTCCATGTTCATTACGATTATGTTCAATACATGTTCATTGTAATTTTCTACTTTAAACTTGGCCAGTAAAATTGGTTTTGTATTTGGATTGTAAGTACAGTTGGATATGTTATAATAATCCCAAAGGATAACTGAGAGGGGGGGTGAATCAGTTATCAATAACTTTAGTTCTTTTCTTCTTTAACTTTAGAATACAACAAAGTAAATGCTTAATTAGATAACACAGTACACAACACACAATTTTATTATGGGGAAACCAAATGCTAAAAACCCCGGTGGGAATTAGCACCCACAATGAACTATACTTGTTTATAGTAATCCCTGTTAGAAGATATTTTAACCCTGTTAGGATTTGTACTTTACCATGCAATAATTATAGTGACCTGGTTAAGGTTCGAACCCTATTAGGGGTGGTGGACTCATTGTCCAAAAGCTCACTGCTCTATGGTGAAGGCTACAACCTTCTATATAATAGATATGCACTATATCTGATGATGAACTGTAGGGTAGACCTGCTGTCTTGATCAGTTCCAGTGTATTACAATCTTTCACTTCTTCTTCACCTAGCCTCTTTATGAGTGAACCACATCTGATATTCTACTCTGAACATCTTCTGTCTCTTTTTGTATCATTCACACTTAGCGTATCATAATTGACTTGCTATAAATATCTTTCTCAAAGTATGAGATCATGGGACCTGCAAGACAACTCTTCATAACATCCTTGTCGGCTCTACTAAGCACGCAAGCATTATTACAACTGTGCAAGTATAAACTGAATAGATGCAACGCTTCACTAAGTTGGCCTCACCAAATTAACTCTAACTTTGCAATCTTCTTGAAACATGTTTGGCACCTTTAGATGAATATCATCAACTCATAACTAATCATGAATATATAAACGCATATCCTGAAGATAGGTGCAACTCAAGAAACACGTTACATACATTGGCTCTGAATAAATACTCTTCCAGAACTGTAACTGCCAATAATAGAATTACACAACTTGACTGAAACATCATATCTGGATTTGCGTGTATGAAAATAACATAATAAACATGTCAAAAACATGTATCTAACCACGCAAGTCTTCATGTCATCATTCTGATAAGTACATATATAAAATTAATACTATGTATTATATGTTGTCATCAATGACAAACATACAATCAATCAACTACTCAGAATCAAATCTCCAACAATCTCCCCCTTTGTCATTGATGGCAACATATGATACCAAAAACATACTATGTTCATGGTGTCCTCTTTCTTTTACAATCTTCTCAATATCCTCATCAAAGATTTCTCTTATACTGCTGCAGTTCCTCTTACTGTGTTTTTGTTCCATGTATATACTCCCCCAGAGTATATTCTCCCCCTTAGTACATGTTGGTACTCCTAAATTTGGAACAAATTTGGAGTGACCATGTGAAAATTTGCAGTTGTGCACAAGTCAGTACCCTTGAAAAATGGTGTAATAGGACTCAGTTAGAGTGCTTGTAAAAGGTGTCCGGATGATTTTTATGAGATACAAATTGAGAAGAGGCTTTAACGCCTTCCATTTAACATATGCAGTGGGTCCCAGCTCCTGAGTTTCAGTTTTGACATGTTTAGGGAGTAGTCATTTTGAGGGGGTCACCTAATTCTGCATTTTTGCTAAGTGTCAATTTGTTGTCTGGAGCCTACTTTGCTTCTGAGTATCTTACACCCTGTTGAGTTTCATAGTTCGCCACTTTGGGAATGTTTAGCATGCATATCAGAAAGCTTATGTTTTAAACTTCAGGTCATTCCAAATCCGTTTGATAAGCTTTTATACTTCCCAAAGTTGGTTACTCAGAACTATCTGCATTTTTGTCATGCCTTGAAATCTGAATAGCCCAGTTTGACATGTTATAACTTTTGACCAGTGCATCCAATTGAGAAAATTCTTTTTGCAATGTGTTACAGTGGTCACACACTTCATATGTTCCAGTCTGTAGATCTTTATGAAATCAAATGATAAGTTTTCATGACCCATTCTGACAGTGATTAAATCTGATTTCCTGTGTATTCAAATTCAGAATTGGTAAGTGACCCACTTTGAGCTTTTTAAAATCTATACCCAGGTGAACATTTTGGATAATTGGCTTGTCCCTCATATTGAAAACATAGGAGTGTACCTACCTGAAGATTTACAGACTCCTACCAATCCATTTGTCTGCATTGCCAGAGCCTTTCCGTGTCAAATTTATTGAGTTTCACTAAGTGCAGAATCCAGAATTAAATGGCATACTTTTTGCTTTCCATTTTTGCACTCGATTCAAGGTCAGACATAGTTGAAGGTTGATCTGCATTATAGACCCAGGAATGAACTCCTTTGAAGATTTTTAAGCCTTGACCAATCCGGTAGACCACCTTTCTTTGCCGATTCCGAACCCGATTTCTGCATATTTACTGGGTTTTGGTTCAGAAAGTGATAAAGTGCTATCTTTGCAGATCGGTTTCAGTTCAGTGGT
>MU227555.1:1245468-1262376 GCA_018584345.1 Thuja plicata
TAACCAGGTCACACCTAGCAGTGTGTTATTGTAACCTTTAACAGGGTTGGCTCCTCATAGGGCATCACTTTAGAAGAGTGAAAACTTGGTAGCATGTTACTGGTGGTTTTTCCCATATTGGGTTTCTGCGTTAAATACTTGTGTCAACTTGTGTGAATGTTTATGGTTTGCTTTAATATTATGTTACTACAAGCTAATTTCAATTGACAGTAAACTGCATGATTAAATTTTTTGATTTATGCTACTGCTGCCGAGTAGATCTGAAGTATAGAAAGTTTTTATTTGCTACATCTAGACCTGAGGATAACTGATTGACCCCTCCCCTCTCAGTTATTCTAAATTCATTCTAACAGTACCATGTGTTAAAATTATGCACTTTAGGAGAAGAAATAACACTTAAAATTTAGATATATATAGTTTTGTATCTAAGATTTTGTAATTCTATATCTCAGAATTTTGATAACATTGATATAATCAAACTTGTATAATGATGAAATGCATGCAAGAATGCAAATATTTGACAAAAAATTGTCAAGGCTTTATTTCAAATGTGTTAGATAAGATGTCTTATAAATTCTTGTACAATAAAATATAAGGCTTTGTTGAATGTTTTCAAAGTAGTAAAGTATAGATCCGTGCAATTTCAAAAAGTCACAGAATTACATAAAAAATTCATCTGTATATAGAACACCTTTTCTAGTTTTACTTCAAAATATCCCAAAGGTCTTTGAAATTAATTTTTTGATCAAAGATTACTAGTTGGGGTAGCACTTTTCCCAAAAGGACAAGTCTTGAAACATTGGACAACTCCTCTAACTTACGAACCCTCACTTTGGCTTGGAAGGACTAATTGGGGCACTTAATGAAGGAAGTACCTGTCAAACCTTCAAATTGAAAAAATATAACACTTGGGATACCTTGGAGCACATGAGAGAATATAACTTATCCATTTTTGGTTCTTGAAACAATACCCATCAAAATTTATGGGGATTCGAGCATCTAGTCTATGCTTCTCTGCCAGTCACATACCACTAAGACTTCAAGAGCATCAAGAATCATTCATCGTGGGACCAAACCATCAGCTCCATCACCTCTAGTTGATCAGTTAAACACTAGGGGAGACCTTTCTTTGCACATGTATCACCAAGAACATTCTGGCGCAAGTTGGACCGAAGTGTTCCCAAGGTGCACTAAGCCAAATTTGGCAGCGATATTTGGAGATCCATATCCCAAACCTCATGAGAGATATCAAAGGTCCGTGAATTGCACAAGACTGTCTTGGGAAGGTCTACAAGCACATGGCTTGGTTCTGAGAGATTCCACTCTGATTCCATTTGGAAATCGGATCTTGGTTCATGCAAAAAGTGTCATTGTTGCTCAGTTAAAAGTTGCTCAATGGTACATCTTTCAAACCATTCATTGTGGGACCAAACTGTCAACTCCATCGGCTCCAGTTGGCCAGGTAAATGCTAGGGGAGACTTTTATTTTCTCGCGTAGCACCATTGATAGGTTCATATATGATAGTCTCCCCTAGCGTATATAAAGCCTTGACAATATAAAGCCTTATATTTTATTGTACAATAATTTATAAGACATCTTATCTAACACATTTGAAATAAAGCATTGACAATTTTTTCTCAAATATTTGCATTCTTGCATGTATTTCATCATTATACAAGTTTGATTATATCAATGTTATCAAAAGTCCAAGATATAGAATTTCAAAATCTTAGATACAGAACTATATATATCAAAATTTTAAGTGTCATTTCTGCTCCTAAAGTGCATAAGTTTAAGACATGGTACTCAATGAAATCTACATTCCAATCCCTACATTCAGAAGGCATAAGAAAAAATAAAGTTTATAGGTCAAGCCAAAAATATTATGAATGTATAAGTAACTAAACGAACCAAAGAACATGACTAGCCAATGCATAGTGAAGTTTACCATCATAAAAGATCTGAGCTAATCAAATGCACACCTCAATATCCTTTATCTATCATATATATAAATTCATGTTCTTTGGTTCATTTAGTTACTTATACATTCATTTATCTATCCTTATAAGGCTTTGTTGAATGTTTTCAATGGATAAGGTTGACAGGTTGTGGATTGTAAGTGTAGTTGGATACATATATGATAGATAAAGGATATTGAGGTGTGCATTTGATTATCTCAGATATTTTATGATGGTAAACTTCACTATGCACTGGCTAATCATGTTCTTTGGTTCGTTTAGTTACTTATACATTCATAATCTTTTTGGCTTGACCTATAAACTTTATTTTTTATTATGCCTTCTGAATTCAGGGATTGGAATGTAGATGTCATTGAGTACCATGTGTTAAACTTATGCACTTTAGGAGCAAAAATGACACTTAGAATTTATATATATATATATAGTTTTGTATCTAAGATTTTTAAATTCTATATCTCAGACTTTTGATAACATTGATATAATCAAACTTGTCTAATGATGAAATACATGCAAGAATGCAAATATTTGACAAAAAATTGTGAAGGCTTTATTTCAAATGTGTTAGATAAGATGTCTTATAAATTCTTGTATAATAAAATATAAGGCTTTGTTGAATGTTTTCAAAGTGGTAAAGTATAGATCCGTACAATTTCAAAAAGTCACAGAATTACATGAAAAATTCATCCGTATATAGAACACCTTTTCTATTTTTACTTCAAAATATCCCAAAGGTCTTTGAAATTAATTGTATGATCAAAGATTACTAGTTGGGGCAGAACTTTTTCCAAAAGGACAAGTCTTGAAACATTGGACAACTCCTCTAACTTACAAACCCTCACTTTGGCTTGGAAGGACTAATTGGGGCACTTAATGAAGGAAGTACTTGTCAAACCTTGAAATCAAAAAATATAAAACTTGGGATACCTTGGAGCACATGAGAGAATATCATTTATCCATTTTTGGTTCTTGAAACAATACCCATCAAAAGTTATGGGGATTCGAGCATCTAGTCTATGCTTCTTTGCAAGTCACATACCACTAAGAATTCAAGACCATCAAGAACCGTTCATTGTGGGACCAAACCGTTAGCTCCATTAGCTCTAGTTGGTTGATTAAACGCTAGGGGAGACCTTTCCTTGTGCGTGTATCACCAAGAATGTTCTGGCGCATGTCAGACCGAAGTGTTCCCAAGGTGCACTAAGCCAAATTTGGAAGCGATATTTGGAGATCCATATCTCGGACCTCGTGAGAGATATCAAAGGTCTATGAATTTCACAAGGACTGTCTTGGGAAGGCCTACAAGCATCTGGCTTGGTTCTAGGAGATTCCACTCTAATTCCATTTGGCAATTGGATCTCGGTTGGTGTAAAAAGTGTCATTATTTTTCAGTTAAAAGTTGCTCAATGGTGCATCTTTCAAACCATTCATCGTGGGACCAAACTGTCAGCTCCATCGGCTTCATTTGGCAAGGTAAACGCTACGGGAGACTTTTATTTTCTCATGTAGCACCATTGACAGGTTCATATATGATAGTCTCCCCTAGCGTATATAAAGCCTTGATAATATAAAGCCTTATATTTTATTGTACAAGAATTTATAAGACATCTTATCTAACACATTTGAAATAAAGCCTTCACAATTTTTTTTCAAATATTTGCATTCTTGCATGTATTTCATCATTATACAAGTTTGATTATATCAATGTTATCAAAAGTCTGAGATATAGAATTTCAAAACATTAGATAAAGAACCATATATATCAAAATTTTAAGTTTCATATCCGCTCCTAAAGTGCATAAGTTTAACACATGGTACTCGATGACATCTACATTCCAATCTCTGCATTCAGAAGGCACAAGAAAAAATAAATTTTATAGGTCAAGACAAAAATATTACGAATGTATAAGTAACTAAATGAACCAAAGAACATGACTAGCCAATGCATAGTGAAGTTTACCATCATAAAATATTTGAGCTAATCAAATGCACACCTCAATATCCTTTATCTATCATATATGTATCCAATTTCACTTACAATCCACAACCTATCAACCTTATACATTGAAAACATTCAACGCATGTATTTCATCATTATACAAGTTTGATTATATCAATGTTATCAAAAGCCTGAGATATAGAATTTCAAAATCTTAGATACAAAACTATATATATCAAAATTTGAAGTGTCATTTCCGCTCCTAAAGTGCATAATTTTAACACATGGTACTCGATGACATCTACATTCCAATCCCTGCATTTAGAAGGCATAAGAAAAAATAAAGTTTATAGGTCAAGCCAAAAATATTATGAATGTATAAGTAACTAAACAAACCAAAAAACATGACTAGCCAATGCATAGTGAAGTTTACCATCATAAAATATCTGAGCTAATCAAATGCACACCTCAATATCCTTTATCTATCATATATATACATTCATGTTCTTTGGTTTGTTTAGCTACTTATACATTCATTTATCTATCCTTATAAGGCTTTGTTGAATGTTTTCAGTGTATAAGGTTGACAGGTTGTGGATTGTAAGTGCAGTTGGATACATATATGATAGATAAAGGATATTGAGGTGTGCATTTGATTAGATTAGATCTTTTATGATGGTAAAATTCACTATGCATTGGCTATTCATGTTCTTTGGTTCGTTTAGTTACTTATACATTCATAATCTTTTTGGCTTAACCTATAAAATTTATTTTTTCTTGTGCCTTTTGAATGCAGGGATTGGAATGTAGATGTCATCGAGTACCATGTGTTAAACTTATGCACTTTAGGAGTGGAAATGACACTTAAAATTTTGATATATATATATATAGTTCTGTATCTAAGATTTTGAAATTCTATATCTCGGACTTTTGATAACATTGATATAATCAAACTTGTATAATGATGAAATACATGCAAGAATGCAAATATTTGACATAAAATTGTCAAGGCTTTATTTCAAATGTGTTAGATAAGATGTCTTATAAATTATTGTACAATAAAATATAAGGCTTTGTTGAATGCTTTCAAAGTAGCAAAGTATAGATCTGTATAATTTCAAAAAGTCACAGAATTACATGAAAAATTCATCCATATATAGAACACCTTTTCTAGTTTTACTTCAAAATATCCCAAAGGTCTCTGAATTTAATTTTTTGATCAAAGATTACTAGTTGGGGCAGCACTTTTCCCAAAAGGACAAGTCTTGAAACATTGGACAACTCCTCTAACTTACGAACCCTCACTTTTACTTGGAAGGACAAATTGGGGCACTTAATGAAGGAAGTACCTGTCAAACCTTGAAATTGACCAATATAACACTTTGGATACCTTGGATCATATGAGAGAATATCATTTATCCATTTTTGGTTCTTGAAACAATACCCATCAAAAGTTATGGGGATTTGAGCATCTAGTCTATGCTTTTCTGCTAGTCACATACCACTAAGAATTCAAGAGCATCAAGAACCATTCATCGTGGGACCAAACTGTCAGCTCCATCGACTCTAGTTGGTCGGTTAAACACTAGGGGAGACCTTTCTTTGCGCACGTATCACCAAGAACATTTTGGCGCATGTCAAACTGAAGTGTTCCCAAGGTGCTGTAAGCCAAATTTGGCAGCGATATTTAGAGATCCATATCTTGGACCTCGTGAGATATATCAAAGGTCTGTGAATTGCACAAGGACTATCTTGGGAAGGTCTACAAGAACATGGCTTAGTTCTAGGAGATTCCACTCTGATTCCATTTGGCAATCGGATCTCGGTTGGTGCAAAAAGTGTCACTGTTGCTTAGTTAAAATTTGCTCAATGGTGCATCTTTCAAACCGTTCATCGTGGGACCAAACCATCACCTCCATCAGCTCCAGTTGGCCACATAAACACTAGGGAAGACTTTTCTTTTCTCACATAGCACCATTATATTTAGTTCATTTATGAATGAATGATAGATAAAGGATATTGAGGTACAAAACTATATATATCAAAAATTTAATTGTCATTTCTACTCCTAAAGTGCATAAGTTTAACACATGGTACTCGATGTCATCTACATTCCAATCCCTACATTCAGAAGGCACAAGAAAAAACAAAGTTTATAGGTCAAGCCAAAAATATTATGAATGTATAAGTAACTAAATGAACCAAAGAACATGACTAGCCAATGCATAGTGAAGTTTACCATCATAAAATATCTGAGCTAATCAAATGCACACCTCAATATCCTTTATCTATCATATATGTATCCAACTCCACTTACACCATTGGCCAGGTAAACGCTAGGGGAGACTTTTCTTTACAGAGACAAGTTCATGCATATTAGGTACCTTTTGCACCATAGGCACCACAGGATCCTCAGGCTCCATAGGTGAGAGATGCCTTGACATAGGATGTGATGACCTTATAGGTGTGGATGACATCGATGAGTGGTCAGATTGATCAGGTGGCTAGCTAATGCAGCAGTTTATGATGATGATGACACGGAGGCCTTGTGTAGCTAGCACTAGTCAGGTTTCTCTGACTACATAGGATAGATAAGTTGATAGAGATATAGATGGTATAGGTGATACAGGTACTAGAGATGAATCAGGTACTGGTACAGTTGATGGATCAAGTGTCCCTACTAGGTCGTGAGACAGATTGATATTGATCCTCTGGATATGCATTGATGTATCATTTTTTTTTCAGGACTTTGATGATGTATCATTTTGTCGATGTATCTTAATATACAGATGTTTATGGACATTTTCTATGGACATTTATTTATGATGATGTTTTATTCCCATGATGTTGTTATGATGTTGATGTGAGATTTCTTTATATGTAGATCTATATGATTTCTATGATGCATTTACTTTTATTATTTTATGGATGCAATGTCTTAAATATGACATAGATAATGGATGAAATGATTTATGAAACTATCTTTTTTATGTTTTTTTTATTTATAATGAATGCAACGATTTATGTAATGCAATGGTAAAATGAATGCAACTATCTTTTTGGATTTTGAGGTATGCAACTTATATGAAATGCACTCTTAAAATGGATGTAAAATGAATAAATATTAATGCTTCTTTTCTTTTGATTTTATGATATAATAGATAGTGATTAATTATTAATGATATGATTGCAAAAGAGAATCTCACATAATTTATTTGAAACCACTTAATCTATATGAACCCAAAAAATGATGAATCCCCTTTGAACTTGGAAAATCCTCTAAATAATGCATTTAATATAATATGAAAATGCAATGCAATGCAACTAACTGTCATTAGCATTTTGTGAAAGAAATGAAATAGAGATATATTTTCATCATTGAGTGTTGTGGAACTAGGAGCAAGTACTATCATCACTAAATATTGATTTCATCTCTTTTGGTAACCATTTTGAGAAACTAGTACAACCCTCACTAGTTGAATAACCAACTATGGGAGTATGAATACCGGTTTCATCGGATGCAATGTTGCAAGTGTATTTTTGTATTAAGATATGGAAGATCTAAATATCCAAGGTATCCTTTTGTGTAAACAAACAAAAGTTAACCCTCCTTCCTATATTAAAGTCCTCGATGGTTCTTTGATGACCATGTTTTTAGACGAATTCACACAAGCTGGATCTTCCTCAAAATGGTCAAACAAAAGTTAAGAAAATATCATGTCTTCATCATCGCCAATTTATTCAAAACATCATCAATTAGATAAAAATACATGACTTGAAAAGTAAATGAAGATCATAAAATATTTCAAGTGTTTTTCCTTGTATCAAAATTTTCAATAGAATTCCAAACATTTTGATCATTTAGGTTTTTGTCAATTTTTAATCCTGATAGTAAAGTCATGAAGTTCAAGGATTAAGTTGCAAGATCAAATGCTTGAGTTGAAAAATGATATCCATAAAAAGTTCCAAAATATCTCTCTTCTGAAGTTCTGGAAATCTGCTTCTATCATGTGACCAAAATGTAGTACTTATGAATCTATTGGTACCAAAAATGAATGCTTTTCCCCCAAGTAAAAAATGAGACTTTGTGAAAAACTTGTGCAAATGAAACCTAGTATGTGACAATGCATTTGAGATACTTTATTATGACTATGAAAAAATGATGAATGCAATGAGGATATACAAATGAGATGATGAAAATATAATATGTACAAATGCAACTAGGAAAGACCTACGGATCAAAAAGTGCATGTTTCCAGGTTTTCACCTTTTGGATTTATTTCTCTTTTTCTCTTTTTTTTTTTCTACCAAGGCGCCTATTTTCTAGGTTTTCACCAAGACCACAATTTTTTGATTTTTTGAATATTTTTTCTTTCTTCATGCTCAATTTTCTCCTTTTCTGATTTTCTTCTTTTCTATTGTTTTTTCATTTTTTATCTTTCTCCTTTTTTTTGAATTTTGAACTTTTCTCATGTTTTTGGATTTTTGATCTTTCTCATGTACAAAGAATGATGTTGAACTCATTGGATACACACTCATCTGGTACTCTTTCTTCCTATACTCTCTCATCTTATCGGTTATGAAACCTCTTTAAATGGATGTTGTTTATAGGCTCTTTTAACTCATCACATTCACAATCAACTAGCTTGTAGGTCGCCATTCCAAAAGAAGAAGTAATTACAAAGGGTCCGAGCCAATTTTCCTCTCATTTTCCCTTCTTTTCCCTATCTTCTTGGTTTTTAGGGTTTTCTCTTAACACTAAGTCTCCAACTTGAAAGGTTCACGGTTTGATATGCTTGTTATAGTTTCCTGAGATTCTATTATGATACACTTTCAAATGCTCATAAGCTTGTGTTTGATGTTCCTCCAACAATTCTAATTGTTGAAGTCAAGAGACCCTATAATCCTCATCATTGATTAATTCATTTAATGACACTCTTAAGGATGGGATTTCAACCTCCAACGATAGAACAAATTTTTCCCCATAAACTAAAAGAAAATGGTGTAGCCCCTGTAGGTGTTCAAATGCTAGTTTTGTAGGCCCACAATGTTGGGTTTATCTGAATGTGCCAATCTCTTCCTGATTTATCAACCGATCTATTTAAGATTTTAAGGATATTCTTAATTGTATCTTTGGCTTTTCCATTACCTTGAGGATAGTAAATGGAGGAAGAATGGTGAATTATATGGAAAGTTTCACATAGTTCATAAACATAGAAATTTGTTTTCCCATTGTAGTTGTCAAAGGTACAACCTCTACCCATTTGGTAAAATATTCTATTATTGTTATGATATATTTGTGACCATTGGAAGAAGGTGGGTAAATCATTCTAATAAGATCAAAGCCTCATTGATAAAACGGTCATGGTGTGATAAATGGATACAATTCTTGTGCAGGTGCATGAATAATGTCTCCATGGTATTGGAATTTGGAACATACTTTCACAAAGTGACAAGCATCTTTTTCTAAGGTTTTCCAAAAATACCCCATACGAAGGATTTTCTTAGCTAAATTTAACCCACTTGAATGTGACCCACAAATCCCTTCGTGAACTTCTCTTAAAGCTAACTTTGATTCTTCATCCTGTAGACACCTAAGAAGCATTTCTTCAAGATCTTTGTGATACAGTGTGTCTAATAGGATGGTATAATGAGCCTCTTGGTGTATAAAACATCATTTTTGGGCACGGGTTTGGTCTATAGGTAAAATTTGGTCTTTGAGATAGGAAAAAATTGGTCTGTACCAAGGTGAGTCATGTCCATTAATAAGGGAAATTATTTGGGTGTCAGGTAGGTCAAAAGCCGGTTTCACCAACTCTTCGACCAAGAATTCATACCTTTCATTTTGATTAGCCATTTGGAATAAATAAGCCAAAGTAGCCATAGCATCTGTAGCTCTATTCTTTTCCCTTTGAATTTGCTCAAATGTAATAAAAGAAAAAGTATTTCTTCCAGTCATCTACCATCCTTTTATATGGCATCAATTTGACATCCTTTGTTTGATATTCATCATTGATTTGATTGATGACTAATTGAGAGTTCCCATAAACTTGTAGTTCTATGACATTCCATTCTAAAGCCATTTAATGCCTATGACTAAAGCTTCATATTCTACAATATTGTTCGTGCATGGGAAAAACATTTATAAGAATTAGGAATGGTGTATCCTTGAAGTGTGATCAATATAATTCCAGCTCCTAAACCATTCTGAGTATAGGATCCATCAAAATATAATTTCCATGCTTTGACTTCCACATTGACTATCTCTGCATCTAGAAATTTGACTTGAATAGGATGAGTAGACACTAAAGGATTTTCAGCCAATTGATTAGAAATGACTTGGCCCTTGTTAGCTATTTGGTCGACATACTTAATATCAAATTCACTAAGTACCATTACCCATTTAGAAATTCTTCCCGTTAGGGATTTTTTACTAAGAAAATACTTCAATGGATCAATCTTTGCAATCAACTTCACCTTGTGCATCAACATGTAATGTCTTAGTTTTTTTGAGGCAAAAACTACCGTTGGACAAGCTCTTTCCATGAATCTATAGTTCAATTCATACTTGATCAAGGTTCTACTTAAATAGTGAATAGCTCTTTATTTTCCTTCATCATCCTCTTGTGCCAACAAAACCCCTAATGATCTCTCAGCTACTGAAATGTATAATAGTAAGGGTTTTCCTTTTATGGGAGGCATCAATATGGGTGGGTTCATCAAGTATTTCTTCAATAAAGTAAAGGCTTGTTCACATCCATCATCCCATGTAAAAATGGTATCCTTATGTAGCAACCTTGTAAAAGAATGGAACTTTTTCACCAATTGAGAAATGAACCTCCTAAGGGATTGAAGTCTTCCTTGAAATGACCTCATTTGACTTATGATTTTGTTAGTTTACATGTCCATGATTTCTTGTACTTTTTCTGGATCCACATCTATCCCTTTCGCTAAAACTATGTAGCCTAAGAGCTTGCTGGATTGAACCCCAAATACACATTTCTTTAGGTTTAATCTCACTTTAAATTGCTCCAACCTTGTGAAAATATTTTCTAGAATAGGTAAATGATATTTTCTTTGATGTGACTTTTCTAAGATATCATCCACATAGTCTTCTAGGAAATTATGCATCATGTCATGGAGTATAGTTGTCATTGCTCTTCGGTAAGTTGCTTCAGCATTTTTGATGTTGAAGGGCATTACATTCCAACAAAAGGTTCCCCAAGGTCATGTGAAAGTGGTCTTTTCTTGATCCTCTGGTGCAATGTGAATCTGATTGTATCCACTAAAATCATCCATCAAAGAAAACATAGAATTTCCTACCGTCAAATCCACTATATCATCAATTCTAGGTAATGGAAAATCATCCTTAGGGAAAGAAAGGTTAAGGTCTCTAAAAAATGTGCATATTTGAATGGATTTTTCATGTTTTGTAATAGGGAAAATATTGGAGATCCATTCTGCATAAGCTATTACTGTTATGAATCCAACCTTTAATAGCTTTTCCAATTCATCTTTGACCAATATAGCTACACGGGGATGCATTTTTCTTAACTTTTTATTCATGGGTTTGATGTCGGGTCTCACATTAAGATGGTGAGTTAAGATGGTGCATTATGAAACTTGGGTCCAACCTTTGCATGTCAGCATATGACTATGCAAAGTTGATTTTCTTTGCTTGAAAGAATTCGATGAAGTCCTTCCTTTATGATGGAGTCAATGATGTTGCTAAGTGAATAAACTTTGGTTCCAATTTAGTTCCAATGTTGACCTTTTCCATTGGCTCAATGAGAATAGGAGATCTCTCATCATCATGTTTTGGTAGGGTATCCAATCTCTCTTCCTTAGGTGCCATAGTTGGGTTTTCACCTTTGGAAACATCCAATATGTTTACTTTTTTAGGTTCTAGTACTGCCACATGGTGGTTTTCACCACTAGACCTTTTCATTTTTTGAATTTATTTCTTTTATTTTTTGGATTGAGAGATTTTACCCCTACCTCCATCATCATGTTTGGATCATCTTTGTTTTTGGAATATGGATCAACCACATTTAGGTATTGGACCATTGAATTGTCATTGAGAAAGTATAGTAGGTCATTAGGTTCAATTAAGTCCCAATCAATGAGTTCAGGATGAAGAAGGGATAAATACTTATTAGGCAAGTTTTCATTTGAAGTGTTCAAGGATGTGACCTCATTTGATGGTTCATACATTGTATCACTTAGGTCAATAACATGTTCTTGCTTGAGGTGTTCCATGGAAGTAGGATCAAAATTTTCTTCACTAGAATCCTCATGGATTTTCATGGGAAATAATGCATGTGGATTAAATATAATATTTGAATCACCCCTCCCCCCCATGAAGGTACCCAAGGTTCACCTATCCATTGGTTTCCACTAGATGCTTTCCTTACATTAAATTCTTGAGGCTCATTTGATGCATGTGTAGAATTCAAACCTTTATCCACATTGTCTTGAATTTTGGCCTTAGGGATAGTAGAATATGTATGAATAACATCAACCTCTTTATCATGACAAGAGTCTTCAGTTAGGTTATCCCACTCATATTATCCAAATTCATCCTCACTCTTGGATCCTACCATGTGTACATTCTTATGAAAATCATGCATAGGGCTTGAACTTTCTCCTTTTTATTGATACCCTATTCTGGGTTTCTCATCCTTTGACCTCCAAGGAGGTTCAATAGGTTCTAGAAATCCTTTATTCTTGATTCCTAAGGTTTCTCTTCCCTTGTATCCCATTTTTTTCATTATTTGAAATCCCTTGACATATTGATCAGTTTGGATATTGATGTGTTGCACTCTTTCCATAGGATTGTTTGATGTGTCTTCCTCTTTGTAGAGCCATTGTAAAACTTAATTATCCTCCTTTTCTAGGGCTGATTGATCACTCTCTCTTACAAAATGAGAGTTATATTTGTGATTTTGATGAGTACTTGAGGGTCTTCCATGTGTCTTTGGGGAACTTGATAAGTCAAATAGGGAAATGTAATATTCCCCTACTCCTTTGGAATTTATTCTACATTGCTTTTCAAACTTATGCATCATCTCACTCATCTTTTGGTAGTTATCCTTATTGGTTCATTCTCTCTCATCCTTGGAAGGTCTCTAAATTTCTACCTTTTGTTTAGAAGCTTTAACTGAATTTTCAATTGAACTTTGACCTTCACAACCAACTTTCTCCTTTCCCTTAGTTGATGTAGATGAGTTAGTTTGATTTGAATGTAAAGTAGATGTAGCATTTGATGTCAACTTAGGAACTTCCTCTTTAGATTCTTCCATGATTCTATTAGGGATGAATCCTTCCCTATTATGTGGAATAAATAGCTCATGAATAGGTTTCAATGTATTGCAATATTGAAAGGGATTATGTATGGAAATTTAATATATTGATGATAGGTGTAAGGCACCGCTTGCATCTCATGAATCCATGGCCTTCCCAATAAAATATTATAATTTAAATTCATGTCAAGGACTTGAAATATGGTGTCTTTCTTGATAGGTCCACCTTGAATGGGTAGAACTATCATTCCTTTCCAAGATCTTTCCTCCTCATCATAAGCCTTAAAAGTAATCTTCTTTTTCATATCAATAGATGATTCAGATAACCTTAAAGAGTTGACAAGGTTTAAAGTGAAAAAAGTAAGACTCATTCCTCCATAAATGAGGACTCTCTTGACCCAATGTCTTTGGATTAGGACTTCATTATGCGAGGGAAAATTTTGAGGATGAGTGATGGACATATCATCTTGTTCTGAAAATGAAAGGCAATGTGGTGCAACAAGATGTCCTACCATATTTTGAAATTTATCTTCCTCCAATTTTATAGGAGCATTAGTCTCCACCAAAGACTTTTCCAAGATGTCCTTGTGATTGGGAGAAATTTTTAATAACTCCAAAATAGAAATTTGTGCTGGAGTCTTTTGCAATTGATCAACCAAACTATAAGGCTTTGTTGTAGTAGATACTTGTTTAGCCAAAATAGTTGATTGTATAGGACCAATAGGTTTAGGAGAACCCCCATGTAGGGTAATCCTTGATGATTTCCCCCTAGTGATAGCATTAGATGTATCCTTTTTGGGTTGTTCCTTTATTACCACAACATTAACAACATTCTCATATCTGGATAAGGTATTGATATTATTGTCATAATGATGAGAAAATTTGACATTGTTGTTACCTTTAGAATTGTTTCCATGGTTGTTCAAATTCGTAGACTCACCTTTCTCATGATTAAAGAAAGGTATCTTAAAGGATGTATGATCCTCATTGTTTTGGGGCCCTTCCACTTTAATTACACCATTATCAATCAAATCTTGCACCAGATGTCTTAGGCAATGCAATCATCTATTTTTTATCCCCGATTTCTATGGTATTCACAATGATTGGACTCACACCACCAAGTAGGCTTTACTTGTGTTTCATATGGTTGAGCCCTAGGTAAGTCAATAATCTTATTAGCAATGAGGGTTCTCAATGCATTTTTGAGTGGTTCACCCAAGGGTGTGAACTTCCTTCTAGGCAATGGAGCAAAGAAGGGTTTAGGCTTATTGGCCTCTTGATTATTCCCAAAGTTGTTATTATTGTTGTTATTGTTGAAAGGCACTTTGGGTGCTTGATTTTCATTATTAACTTGAGTATTTATTCTTGTGAGGTAAAAGGAATGGCCTTCAAATTATTTTCTTCCACAACTCCATCATTGACCACACCTTTGTTATTGTTCCTCATCCAAAATCGGTTATTGTTAGGAGGACTCCTATTTTGATTGTTATTAGAGGTATTTTTGTTAGCATTATTATTATCCTTGTAGAGTTTGAGTTCTCCTCTTTTTAATAATACCTCCTCTGTAGTAACTCTGTTCTTGATTAGGTCTTGGAAAGACCTAGGGCATTGTAGCCTTAACTGATAATTCATCTCATTGTTCAAGCTATTAATGAAGATATCCATCTTCTCCTTTTTGTACACACTTCAAGGGTATCTATAAAATACCTCTCCACCTTTTTAGGAAAAGTAGGAATCCTTCTCCCTCGCGTTTCTTGGTATTACATAAATTAATCATTGTAACCTCATGTTTGATATTATAAGAATAATGAGTTACGAACTTGGAGGCCAATTCCTCAACAGTAAAAATGCAGAGGGTAACTTGGAAAACTACTCCATTGCCATACCTTCTAAACTTATTGGTAATAACCTCATTAAATATGTTGTGGCATGCATGAACCTCAATCTCAATGCACAAAACTCCCTTAGATGATCTTGAGGATTGGATGCTCCTTTGTACTTCTTGTACTTAGGAAAAATAACATTTCTAGGGAATGGGACCATAATTAATGTCTTTTCAAACAGAAATGGATGCAATGCTTTGATAGAGAAGGGTTTAGGAGCCCCCATTTGTTTCATTGTGTCCAATTTTATTTGGAATAATTTAAACTTCTTATTCATGATGTCAATAGGGTTTTCTTCATCTTCTTTTTGTTTCAATTGATCAACATCATAATTGTGAGGGAGTTTAGTCCCCGCTTGTGCTAGGTCTAGAAAATACTTTTCCCTATCTCATTCCAATACTTTATCCATGAGTTTCATGAAGAATGGTCTTTGAACCACCTCATTAACCTTTTCTTCAGTAGCCTCTTCATCATTAGGGTCAATATTTCCACCATTGTTGTTATTATCTATGACTTGATTGTTAGGGTCAACTCCTCTTCCATCGACCCCATTATTATTGACCTCGCCATTTCCATTGTTATTGGTGTTATCTCTATTGGTGTTGTTGATTAGGTAGGGATCCATATTTCTGAATGGGAAAGCCATGTTCGGTTCTACCTCCTTCATTGGTTCTTGAGTTGGTTGTGAAGAAGTAAAAGTATCACTATGAAAAGGGATCTCCTTCCTTCGATAAGTTCTGTTGGATTGTAGGGTAGACTTGATGTAGTTTGATCGGGTAAAATCCGGCATGAGCATAGATCGATAAGTCTTGGATTTTTGTCACTTGATTTGATCAATCCCTTGGAGATTTTTTGAATTGTCCAACAATGGGGGATTCTAATCAGTTTGAACTTATGCATAGGTAGGAAATCCAAAAGGGTATCCAAAAATGTGATTAAATTGTTTTCAAGCCCTCGGGAAATGCCCATGTTTTCCACTCTTTGTTTTTGGGTGTCCCTTTCCTACATTTTAGGCATGACTTTGCACTGTATAGGCATTTACTAGAATTGTTGTTGGTGACACTCTGCAGATTGGAGGTGAGTCTTTCCTATTTATAGGTGTTGTTTAACATTTTTCTAGCATCAGTTTCTAGTTAGTTAAGTGTTATTTCAATAGTGATAGGTGTCAATTTAGTTTACAGGCATCACAGAAAGTATTGCAAGCGGTATTTAAACTTCTGTGCGCGGCACTTTGTAGATTAGGTTAATTTTTCATAGTTTTTAGGGTTTTAAAAAGATTAAGTGATGCAGGAGCACCCTGGGTGTAAGGGCAATCTTGCATCACCCAAAAATATTTCTGTTTTCTTTTCAATAAGGGCTACCTTGTGCAGAGCTGCTATTTATGGAAACTTGCTATTTTTAGTAAGTTGGTCATACGATCTCAGAATGTTCTGATTTTGCATGTGGAGATTCATATCAGCCTGCCAGTAAAGTTTCATGGCTAGATCAAGTCTAGTTTTGAAGATATTGAAAATTTTTGGTATTGAAAATAGGGTACAGAAACTTTGAGCTCGGTTTTGAAGGCTTTAGAGGCCCCGGATGAGGTCGAAACTTGGGTTGAATAAAGCTTTCTTAATTCAAGTGTTGTAGAGCGCTTCGTGGCATTTACAAAATGGGGTTATAACAGTCAATTAGGTCAATTGGTGATGACTTATGGTCTCTGGAAGTTGGGCCACCTGAAATAGCAGAAAATAATTTTCCTTCAAAATTTTGTTCGGGTTTCAAAAGTTATTTTGAGCCGACTTTGATGTACTAAATTGAAAAATAA
>MU227555.1:1267692-1295285 GCA_018584345.1 Thuja plicata
TATGGTCTCCGGAAGTTGGGCCACCTGAAATAGCAGAAAATAATTTTCCTTCAAAATTTTGTTCGGGTTTCAAAAGTTATTTTGAGCCGACTTTGATGTACTAAATTGAAAAATAAAATAACTCTAATTTTGGTTGGCCCTAAGGGATAAATTTATGGAACCTTCTCAGGCAGTGGAAATTACCTATATAAAGAAGGCCCGTAGTGTTGTCTTAGGCAGTTCGGGACAGTTCTGGGTAGATCTGGGTAATAATTCGAGGCTTTGTCCTACAGAATATTGTAAGGGGAATGCCCATGTGGCTTTGCATACTGTAATTCTGAAAGTTTGTAATTCCACATTTGTGGAGATAATAAGAAGCCCATTTTATGTTCTTGCAAATTGTTGTTGCTTCTTTGTTTCTGTTATGTGTTTGTGGCATTAAGGGGAGCACCCTTCATCATTAAGTCTATGATCAGATCTGTCAAATGGTAATCTTTCTTGAAAATGTAGATACAAACACAACACACATATCAAGTTTGCAGCATAACCCTAAAACATACTGAGTGTATGTTCTTTATTGTTTTAATGGGTCTTGAACAAGAATATCTTCCAAACAATCTACCTAGAGTCATATTTGGCTTTTAAAAAATATGGCTCAAAAAGGTAGCTTGCTACTTAACAAGGTTTTAATTAACACCTCTATTCTAAACTACAAAAAGTTCTTATACCCCCTTGTGGGCTTCCCACAGGCATGAAAGTATAATTTTGCGCAATCCCAAAGGACTACTAGAGGAAGTGAAGATACTTAAGCACAATTTAGTCACTATGACCCATTAAGGAAGAGTGCATTTATTTATAGTGGTTCAGATAGTATCACGTCTTAAGTGATTGTCTCCCACTTTGGTTCATTCCCTCTCACCATCCTCTTAAGGATGTACTCGGGAGGTAGACCCTTTAAGTCTCTAATTAATCTAGCATGTATATAAGAAACAAAAATTGAACTAAGTTAAGCAAGTTTGGGAGTTTTATTCACTCAAAGAGTGAAGAGAATATCCCTATTGCTTCCCTTAAATTCCAAACACTTCAAAACATATGTTCATTTTCAACCTCTTAACAAGGAGGTTCTTAAAATATGAAATGTTTCGTTTAATTTCCTCCCTTTCTTTCTACCACCCAAACGCAACACTTTCTGATTTTTGATCAAGTTCAAAAAGTTGAGAGCATATACCTAATGTTTTGTTTGTAATAGACAATAATATGGTGTCCCTATTAGCTGGATATCAAAGAAATTCCATAATCTAAATAAAGCAAGCCTGATGTGAAAAATACCTCTTTTTGATGCTAGCAAAGGCTAGGAACTTTTTTGAGGTTTTTTTGCTTGTTTTTTCTCACTCACCTAGTGGTGATCGTTCCCTCTCTGTCTCCTCCAAAAACGTTAGTCCAACACAACCAAACAAAGTGAAGACAAACCTTAAATTGGAATTGAAAATGCAATTAAGTTCCTCAACCAAATTTTGCAAAAAAAAACTTAAGGACATAATGGATAAAATCAATTAAGAGATGGAAACTTTTTCTTGTAAGCACTACTGATTTTAATGTAATGCTCATACAATTCCTACTCTTTTTCTAAATCCTCCAAAATTAAAGCACTATGAATTTTCTTTAAGTACTTATTTTGGAATATTACCTCCTTGCTTTGCCTTTTGATCCTCACTTCGGGTTTTTGCACCTTCAAATGTTTGTTCATCTGCAGAAAATATAAAAACAAAGAGTTAGCAAACTGAATTTATCAATCTGAAAGTAATAAAACACAGCTAGAAGCAGGCGTCATTTTACAGCTAGTAGGCATGATTTTGTAATATGTTAAGCGGTTATTTGTAGTGACCTAGGTGTTACTTTGCAGTGAATTAGGTGTTAACATATTACATGCGTTAAATAAAAAATCACAGGTGTTGTAAAGCTGATTAAATACAAAACAAAAAAGATCACAGGTGGCAAAAGAAAGTTTATAGGCATTATTTCCTGAGTAGCAGGTGTCGCTTTACGTGCACAAGTGGTACACCTTATCTGTCAGGAGTGAAAAGAAGTTAAGACACAAATAGAAGGAATTCTTCAGGCGTCACTTCATTGCTATCAGGTCTCATTATTTTTCTGGTAGGCATCATTTGACTTGTAACTTGCAAAGTTAGCACAAAATGAAGAAAACACACACAAGATTTAGAATAAAATGATGATTTGAGGTCTAAAGCCCCATGGTGGGCGCCATTTGTGTGTGAATGAAATACACCTTCATGAGATTAGTTTATTTATGAGCATTCATATATAATAAAAAAGACAATTTAAACTAAGAATTGCAAACAAATAAATAAGCATCCCATGGCTCTCTATCTAAGCATGTTGATAGAACTCTCGGCCTTAATCTATACTAATGATAGTCCTAGAATGAGAAATATGATGAAGATATGTCAATCTAACTCTCAAATTTTCTCAATTACTTCAAATTATGAACTCAAATGCTCTTAATTGCTATGAAAAATGATCAATTATGCTTTGATACGCTTTGATATGCTATGAAAATGGCTATAGTCTAGATGCTTTACATTCAAATTTCTAGGATATTCTTATGCTTGCAAAATGGCTTCTATTTATAGGATTTTCCCAAGTGTAGGGGGTAGATTCAGATGATTATGATTAAGCCTTGGTTGAGTGAAAGTATTTCAAAGGGTTTCGAATGGGGGGGAAATTTAAATGCTTGTCTCAAAGGTTGGGACAAAGAGACAAATTTGAGTGATTGAGATTGAAAGTTCAAAATGAGCACGATTGAGATTGCAAATTTGGAGTGATCCATGTGCTTTTCTTTCTCAATTCTCATTGGTTCCTCAAATTCATGTTGAAAGATATTAGGATTTATTAATTCAATCAATTAATTAAATTGGCCATCTAGGGGAATATGTTCAATTTGATTTTTGATTTAAACTAAACAATTAATTGATTAAAATCAATTATATAGTTTGATTAATCCCTTTAGGCTTATATTTAATCATTTGATGTCATTTGTTAATTAATCCTTTGATTTAAATTGATTTTGTCCCAATTTGATTGATAAATGTCCATTTGAATTTATTTTAGTCCATTTTGATGAGATTTAGAGCATTTTGATGAGATTTGCAGATTTTCTAGATAAGAGAACACCTGCCCAGTTTTAGGTGTCTACAGTAGTAATGCCAAAATTTGTTTAGTTGATGGAAGAAATTTCTTAGAAGGTATGAGACGTGAGCCTATGTGTTTTTCCCTAATTCCAAAAGTGGGTAAAGAAGAAGTAGAAGATGCACCTGCAGAATTAGCAGACTTGTTGGAGGAGTTTCTTGATATTGTTTCTGATAATGTCCTTAATGGATTATCACTAGTGAGAAAGATAAGTCATAAGATGGACTTTATCCTAGGGGCCAGTTTGCCAAACAAGGAAGCCCATAGGATGACACCCACAGAGAGTGAGGAAATGAACAGACAAGTGCATGAGTTACTTTAGAAGGGATCTATCTGAGAGAGCTTGAGCCCATGTGTTGTACCAGAGGTATTAGCACCAAAGAAAAATGGAGAATGGAGGATGTGTACACATTCTTGGGCTATCAATAATATCACTATCAAGTACAAATTTCACTTGCCAAGAATGGATGATATTTTGGATTATTTGAGTGGAGTTGACTATTTCAAAAAGATAGATCTAAAGAGTGGATATAAAAAAATCAGGATCAGAGAAGGAGATGAATGCAAGACAACCTTCAAGACAAAGGAGGGCTTGTATGAGTGGTTAGTTATGCCTTTTGTGCTAACCAATGCACCGACCACATTCATGTGGCTCATGAATGAAGTACTTAAAGAATTTTTGGGTAAGTTTTTTATTGTGTACCTAGGTGATATTTTGATTTTCAGTAAGACATTGGAAGAACATATGATGCATATTCATAAGTTTTTTGAGAGGTTAAGGGAAGAGAAGTTTCCGATTAATTTGAAGAAGTGTAGTTTTGTGAAGAAGGAATTAGTGTATCTGGGATTTGTAGTCTCGGGAGAAGGTCTAAAAATATACCCAAAGAAGGTGCAGGCTATCCTCGAATGGCCTACCCCAAGGAGTTCTACTAAGGTAAGATCTTTTCATGGTGGCTAGCTTTTACAGAAATTTTATTCAAAGTTTCAGTAGTATCTGTGGAGCCTTGACTTAAACAATGAGAGGGGATAGGAAAGTGTTTAAGTGGACTGTAGGGGAAGATAAGAGTTTTGAATTGTTGAAAAGAAAAGTTACAAAAAAAAAAAATTTAGCACTTCCAAATTTAACAATGTGTTTCAAGTAGACTGTGATGCTAGTGGTAATTCTATTGGAGTAGTTTTGAGTCAGGAAGGTAAACCCGTTGCCTATTTTAGTGAGAAGTTGAATGATGCCAAGAGAAAATGTTTTTTTTATGATAAGGAGTTCTATGATATAGTTCAGGCATTGAAGAAGTGGAGACATTATCTTTTTTCCAAAAGAGTTTGTTTTATTTATTGATCATCAACCTTTGAAATATTTGAATAGTCAAGGAAATTTGAAACAGAGGCATTTGAAATGGGTTGAGTTTTTGTAGAGTTACACTTTTTTTTTGGAACATAGGAGTGGGAAGTCTAATAGGGTTGAAGATTCCCTGAGCAAAAGACTAATTTTTTTTTACAGAGATGCAAATTGAGGTTGTTGGGTTCAAGGAACTCAAGATTTTGTATCCTAAAGATCGATATTATGACAAAGCTTGGAAAGCTTGTAGAGAACCTGTTACTCTGGATAGAACCAAATGGTTGGATATCATAACCTGGGATGATATGTTGTTCAGAGGTAGTCATTTGTGCATTCCAAAGAGTTCCATGAGGTAGAATCTAATCAAATAAAATCATAGTGGAGGGCTGGCTGGACATTTTGAGCGAGATAAAATCATTTCTTTGATTAGTGAGAAATATTATTGTCCACTATTGCAACAAGATATTAAGAAATTTGTACAAGGCTGTGGAGTATGTCAGATGGAAAAAGGAGTGAAGCAGAATATAGGGTTCTATCAGCCATTACCTGTACTAGATAAGCCATGGGAGGATATTAGTATAGAATTTGTTCTTGGCCTACCGAGAACTCAGAGATGGCATGATTCCATCTTTGCAGTGGTGGATAGGTTTTCAAAAATAGCACATTTCATTCCTTGAAAGAAGAAGAATGATGATGTTCATGTAGCAGAATTGTTTTTTAGGGAAGTGGTAAGACTACATGGATTACCAAAGAGCATAGTTTAAGATCGGGACACCAAGTTTGTTGGGTACTTTTGGAGAACCTTGTGGAAAAAGTTGAAGATAGATTTGAAGTTTAGCTCAGCACACCATCCACAGACTGATGGATGTATATGCTAAATGTGGGACTCTTACTTAGCCATACACTTCAACATAGTCCTTATTCCTCAGTCACATACAGAAATAAATATGAAGTTATTCATCCTACATGCCTAGAAGAGTCAACCTGTTGCCTCCTATCTAGATGAGGTTTTAAGTAGCTCTCAGAATCTGAGAGTCCCACAACCGAGACCAATATGATAATAGAGGATTTAATTTAGAATATAAATGCAATATTTAATCTAGAGGTGAGATATGAAAGATTAAACTAAGAAATAAGAGATGATATTAAGCTAGAAATACTTGAAATAAACTAATCTATGCATGATTAATCTAGAATTTTATTAATATATTTCAATAATGCTGATACCAATGAAAGCTTGAATGCACAAATGTTGAATTAAAAATCTAGCAGTGATTCGATATTTCAATAATGCATTCTCCTTTTTTTTGAATGAGAGATAAGAGAGTTCTTTTATAGAATGAGAGTCCAGATCAGAATGGCAGGTTTCCTTCAGAGAAACAGTCAACTGTTGGCTTTTTGAGTGAATGAAACAGTTAACTGACTTGTTGTACTTTTGAATTATAGTTAACTCAAAGTTTCCATTTCTGAGCTAAGGTGGGGATTTTGGAGACATTATTTGATTAAATAAATGGAATATGACCTCATAAATGCACTTTCTCAATTGAATAATTGAATTGAACTATTGAAATAAGGATATTTATTTAATAATCAAATGTTATTTAATTCCATTTTATGTATTTTAGCTAAAAGGGGTGAATTTAATTTAATTAAAGTGGTAGGACTTTGTAATTAAATTAACTCAATCATAGGGTTTATTTAGCCAATTGTAATTGATATTTGTTGCCCCACTTTTAGTCTGCATACCTTTCAGACAAAAGTGAGTGTTTCATGTATAGTGGTGATCTTGAAATCTTCTTGTTAGTCCTGAGTCTAAGTCTAGAAAACTTTCCCTTAGGCTAGGGAGCCTTTACCAAATTTTTTCCAAATTGCCTTCTCTTTTGTGAACCAGAGGGTGTCGGCTTATGAGTTTATGTTTTCATTTGGTAGGTTAAGTTCCCAATCTGGTAAAGGCCTTGGTTCAAAGATTTCTAACATCAGTGTTACACACAATGGAAGTATGTAACTATAATCCTTCATTTTGTGGCTTGGCAGAAAATTGGGTTCGAGCCTCTCCACTAGCGGAAAGGTATCAACAAAGTGCATCTTCCGCCGATGACTACTAAGTGATGTCTTAGCAAGAGGTAAAGCTCTAAAATGGATACTTTAGGCTGGAGAAGGGCTGCTATGTCTGGATTACACCTCTACAAGTCAAGAGGAATGATTCAATAGAAAGAAATTAAGGAAATAAGCCTAAAGGCATAAAATTAGAAAATGACTTCTCCCCTACTCCTACAAGCGGGTTTTGACCCATGGAGTATGTTTTCTACCAAACCATTTAAATGAAGCAATTTCAAGGAAGAACTTGTTTCATAAATAATCTGAGATATAAAGAAGGCAGACAAAATCAACACATGCCATTTTGGCATCTTGATAAGACCAAATTTCCTCCTTGGTAGATTTTTGAACCGAGAGCACTCCAAAAGCACTTCTCCACCCAAAGGAGAAGCGGAAAAGTGATTTTCCGCTACCTTAGAAAAGTTACTATTGCAGTTACTTAAAGTGAAAAGACATTTCTTAATGGCCCGTAAAATCAAGGTAATTAATTCAAATAAAGTTTTTTTACTTCATAACAGACTTTTTCATTAAAGTTGGAGTATTTTCATTCATCTAGCGTAGGAAGTCGGCCATTAAACGGTAAGAATTCAATAGTATAAAATCAGTTGAAAGTTGCAAACGAGAGTCACCATTTGTTCGCCAAATTGTTTTGGATTCGAAGTCTCATTTTTTAGTTGTTCCTTTCTCCAGTATCCCTAAGATATACTTCTAATTTCCAAATGTGAATCATCAGAAGCATGGCTTCCAGATTCATGGGATTCGATGGAATGAATGGAATTACCTCTGACTGGCATAAGATCTCAGACACTTCTTTGAATTTCTTCGACATGTAGAATGTTCAGAATAGGTTGAAGGTAGACCAGATGCATGTGATTACTAAAAACTAAAGGAGAGCTGGTTAGTTGAAGTAGCCGGTTTTCCTGTAGCACTTCAAGCCCCGAAGCTGGTTCAAGAATGTATCACCTGATACAACCCAGACACCAAAAAAATCCTTCTGCCCAATGACACAGTGCTTCTCTCTATTGATAGAGAGCCCATCCAGAACTCTCTTTATATCCCAAAATGAGTGGAGTATTTAGAAATGACATACAGTCGAGCGGTGACTGAATATATTGCCAAAAAGGAAGTTTGGAAGAAGGAGATAATGAAAGCATGGTTCCAAGAACCCAACAACACCAAAGGGAAGCTACCGAAGACATTATATGGCACTAATTTGAATCCAAAGATCATAGACATCCTGGTGTTACTCCACAAGATTAGAGGTGAGAGTGAGGCACTCAACTTTGTTGATCATCACTTCTTCCTGGTTCAAGTAATATGTTCCCAACATCACCTCATTGATTGGGCGCTTATGGTAAGTGAGAATCTCTCAGAGGCCCTAGATAGAGCTAAATGCCAGAATGAATTTTACATGTCTTTGTCCTCTTATATATTCTGGCTACACTCCAAATTTAGCCAGGTCTTCCCAGATTAGAGGAATTTCTTGATGACCTCAAGAGTTATGAATTTTTCCCCTCTTTGCAATTCCATAATAGTTATGCTGAGTATCTTCGGGTTAATGATGTGTTTACAATGAGAATTTGCAAGGAGCTCCAAGGCTGTCTAGAAAGGAGATTCTCTCTTGAAGCCATGGCCTTTATCAGCCAGTTTGGGTGTTATTTCATTCAATTTAGAGGTTTCTCATATCTTCATCTTACAGGTTTTGATGATTTCCCTCTGAAGCTGCCCACATATCCTACTGATATGATCGTGCTGATTGAAGTAATGAGGAAAGCACTCCATGTGAAATTACTCTATGCTAAGGCTAAGAAGAAGGGATATGACTTCCCCATGACCATCGGAGCTTACAGCTGCGCATCCCAATCAGAGGCGAATAATGTTCTCAAGACATTCTCAAAGAGGTCTTCTTTGGAAACCTATGATGTCTTGAGACTGTAATATAACCCAGTGAACTATGCCAAGGATTTATTGTAAATGAGTTGCGCAATTCATCATGTACATGATATTGAAGACTACTGAGCTAATTTTAAGGATGATTTGGAAAGCAGAGAGAGATTCTACGCCCAGTTAACTATTGAACAAATCAAAAGGTTCAGGGTTAACATTACAGTAGAGGGGATAGAAGATGATGGCAACCATATGTATGATAATACATATCTAGAGGAGATAAAGCTCACCCATTTCAGTTCTAAACCTATGGTGGACCAAGCCATTAGTGATTTGTAGACTCTAATGGGGGGTATCTATGAAAGAACAGAAAAATGGGTCGAATGGACTGTAGGCTGAAGGAAGAGGTCAGAAAGGTGTTAATCTCTAAGTTCTATTGATGATTAGTGACCAACACTTAGTCATTCAATTAGGTAGTTTTAGTAGGCTATCACTGTGGCCAAGCTAAAACTATGCAAGGCCGAGCAACATTGTCGAGCAGTTTTTCAGTTTGCTTAGTTACATTGCCGAGATGAGTTACATTGCTGAGCCAAGAAGGACACATAGATATTAAGTGTCGAGCGACAGATAGTCAAGTGCCAAGCAGGATAGTTTTTGTATACATCTCTAGAATGATACAAACTTCAAGGTTAAGTGATCTAGCCAACTTGTATAATATTTTTGGGCTAACTTATGTATGCATTTAATATTCTTCTACTAAGTTTGTTACGCATTTAATTGTTTTATCCTATGCATGACTCATTGTAAAAATTTAATTGTTTTACCATCATGGTATGGATATTGGATCTTGATCATTGATCTATATCTCACTATCATATATGTATAGCTATATTAGATTTCTTCGAAACCCTATTTTGTGTGTGCAAGAGATAGAAGAGTAATTGTCTAAAGTGACTGCATTTCTGAAGTGAAATGCATAGAGGGTTATTTTGTTCAAAAGCAGAGATCAAGTAGAGTATAACACAGTGAATAGAAGAGAATAGAAATATTAGATTATGAGATCATAGAGGTACTGAAAAGAGGAGATCTATCATCAGCATCAAAGTGCATATCGAAGGATCAATACTTGAGACTTTTTAATCATTGTATCAGGTGAAAATCTCTTAATAGAGTAGTTTTAGCAGGCCTTTCTTTATCTCTTAATTGAGTGCTTACTTCATTGTAAGTTTAAATCCTTTAATAGGGTAGATTATAATGATCTGAAGCTCTTGACCAAGAAGACCTTTCATAGGGTAGATTACATTTTGTAATCAAACATTGTAACCTTAACATGTACACTTTATTATTCCAATAGTGGATAATTTTGTGGGTGTCATCCCCACCCCAGTTTTACCTATTTGGGTTTCTGGGTTACCAATTTATTGTGTTATGAGTTTTTTACTTCATTGTATGATTGTTATCTGAGTTTACTGAGATTACATTAGATTCATGTATTTATGAATGTGGATCAGTTTGTTTTAAGTGTTTAATTTTGAAGATCTGATTCACCCCCCCTCTCAGTATCTTGCTTTCCCATTATTGTATTTCCAACAATTGGTATCAGAGCCTAGTTCTCTAAAAGGGTTATAATTAGCTTGAGAATAAATATCTTGAGATGGAGATCTACAAGATGGGTAAATTCATTGAGAATCAAAAGATTGATATTCAGCTAGCACTGCAACAACTTGAGACTGCAAGGCAAGAATTAAAGAAGTCCTTGACTACAAGAAAAGATTTGGCCAAACTAATGAATGACACTAATTATTAGGAAGAGGACACCACAAATCTATTTCAAAAAGGAGATTCTACTGAGAGCAATACAGCAATAGCAGATCTACTGGAAAAGAACAGTGCACTATGTGAAGAAGTCAAAAATTTGAAAAAGGAACAAGAAGCCCAATCAATAAGAATGTGTGAAGTTGTTTAATAGAAAAAGAAATCCAAAGATGAAAAGGCTATGGTAGAAGAAGACAAAAGAATGATGACTACCAGACTTGATGAAAGAACACATGATGTGCAAACATTGACAGTCAATCAAGTAGACATGGAAAATCAACTACTACTTGTGAATCAGGAGATCAATAGGAAAGACTTGGAGATTGTAAATCTTAGATCTGAGAACAGTCAATTGAAAGATGAATTGAGATTTGAGAAAGAACTTAATAATAGAGTAAATGATCTGAGTTCAGCCATGAGCTACATTGAACAATTGGTGGAAGCATCAAGAAGACCTAAAGATTCTTCTAGATTAGGTCACACTGAACAACATACAACCACTGAAGATGGAGAATCATCTAAGACAAGTGAAAGAAAGAATGAAAAGCCAAGAAACAAGAAACCTATTTGTCACCACTGTGGAAAACTAGGTCATACAAAAAACATTTGTCGAAGCAAGAATGGTAAGTCCAATCCAAAAACTAACTTTAATGGTTATTGCTTTAACTATAATAAGTTTGGACATCAAGCACGTGAATGTAAGGAAAAGGCAAGAAAAACACCTAGACTCAATGGTAATTGCTATAATTATCACAAATATGGTCATAGAGCACAAGATTGCAGATCTAAAGGTAAATAGCAATGGACATCAAAAAGACAAGAGAAATCACCAAGAAAAGGCAATACTTACAATTGGGATTACAACACATGGCATAGTTTTCATTACTGTGGTGAGTATGGACATGTTCTAGAAAATAGCATAAGGATACATTTCAGAGGAAAGTCTAAAATTTGGATGAATGGAAGCCTAGTTTGTCACAGTTGTCTGAAAATTGGTCATACAAGGAAAGATTGCAAAACTAGAGTACCTACACCTACAATTGAGAAAATTAGAACACAGATGAACAAAACATGGGTTAAGAAGTCTGAACCATGCAACAGTGAAGCTAATGAAGCCGAGGTCACCCAATCCAATGGATCAGGTGATCACATCATCTCCAACTAAGAGAAAGAGGTATGTAAGGAACTGTATCTAAAATTCTTATCTTACATCAGTTCCTAACATGAAATGTACAAAAGTCCATATTTGCATATGATAAGATGCACCAGGACATATTTTGAAGACAAAATGATGAGATAAGAAAATTGCACTATAGGTGTCGAGCATCTATCATGGTCACTAAAGCCGAGTTCTTTAGTGAGTGCTGAGTTTTGTTGGCCGAGTGAAATTTTGTGAAGGCTGAGTGTAGTAAGCCGAGTGGGATGCAAGTTGTGTTAAAGCCGAGGACAGTTGGCTTGCACTAACTCAATGGGTAGAAAATTCAATTCTTACCTACCTTGACCTTTCGAAGCTTATAAAGGATGAACAGTCAACATTTCATTTTTACCTTGCAATTTTTACTGTTTAACAGAGTGATTGAAGTAATTTGTAGAATTGATCTTAACTGAGTTTAGCAATGAAGACTTCATCAGCATGCCATCGACAATCTTAAGGTGAACAGTGAACAGTGCAAAGCATTACTTGCTGAGGTACTTTTTTTTCCATCTCTCAAACCCTAAATTTCATAATTATGGCTGCAAGTTCTTTTGCACCAGCTAAGAGTATCAAGGCAGAACCAGAACAAATTCAATTGATATGGAGTGATGAATGTGAACCTCTCAACTTTCAATTCATTCCTGAAAGTGTGATATAGAGTGATTTAATGGGAGCCCTCTCATCCATTCCCCCCAAGGTACTTATGATTCATGATGTTCGATCATGTTATATGGTTAAGATTGGAGAAGTAGGAGATAGTGAATTGAGGGAATCCTACAACAAATTGTGTGATAATGGAGTTTTGAAGGCAGAATTCAAAAATTTAGCCGAAAAAGGGTTAACTCATGCCCTAGATTTTCCCCAAGGTTTCAAAGATGAATGGATTAAGGTTATCCTTAGCCGAGTTCATGACATGTGCATGTGGTTGGATAATGGACCAGTCAAGATCACCAGAAGCATGATTCATTGAGTGATTGTATATCCTATAGTGAATGGAAAATGAACCATGAGGGATAACAGAAGAGAGGAAATTACATTGAACACTGGAGCAGTATGGAATAACAGAGGTATGACTATCTCTACAATTACTGACCTAGAACTTGACTTTGGAGTAAGGGTAATTGCACACAAGTTCTATCAGTCCAGCAGATTGGATAGTGTTCCATGTACAGCAGTTGATCAGGCATGGAAAATTGAGAAGAAGAGTCACACATATGATCTTGCCGAGCTACAACTGACATAGTTAGCCGAGAACCTAGCATCAATCAGAAAGGCTAAGAGCTTGTCATGTAAGTTTGGTTCTTTACTAGCATGTATATTTTTCTACATTCAGGACACATTTCCTACATTGGGAAATATTGTTTGGAAAAAGGATAGACCCATTACAGTTCATATTAGTGAATGTATAGAGAAACTAGGGAGTAACTTCAATAGCATAATGGGGAGCTATTTTGTAGAATTCAAGAAGAGAATGAGATTAAGAACTAGGATTCCTAAGTCACTAGTGGAGAAGCACTATGAGGAAATCTATTTTCTAGTTGATATAGATAATACTTATATCAAGGTAGTGACTCCTAGGATAACATGCTTGGAACCATTTCAATATGAAATCAATATTGATGAAGAATTAGCCGCCATCACTACACTTCTAGCTGAGGAAACTGACACCACAGCAGAGAGATTTGGAAATTTTGATGAAGCTAAGGCTAAGATTTCTAGAATTTTGAATGAAGGAACTATGGAAAGGAAAAGAAAGAAGATTGTGAAAAACTTGAAGAAAATGGTTGGCTTAGGTAGTGATGAAGAACTTGAGGATGCACCTCTAGGCCTGACCACTTGACAAGGTGAGGATATTTCTATAGAGGAGGAAGTAAGTGCATTAGAAGAGGTTATTAAGAAAGCTAAGGGCAAGAAACCATCAATTGTTATAGTAACCAAGCCGAGCAGAGCCAAACCCAAGATTACACCTCCTGTAGCTAATCGTCCAAGGACAAGAGCATTTACTGTTACTTCCATAGTAGAAGTGAAAAAAAAAGTATATGGTAAAAGGAAAGTTGCAGAAAGTAGTTCTAGAAAGGAAGCAAAGGTTGCTCCTAAGGTTGAGCCGAGTAAGCCAGTAAAGAGACCAAGAAGGAAATTAGATTTGGGGCTAGATAGTGATGAGGAGAAGACAGAAACTGATGAACCTATCAACATACCTAAAGCTCAATTCAAGAAACCAGCAAGTATTGATGAGGTATGTGACACTTTAAGGAATTCAACAGGGTTAGCAACATTTAAGTTCATTAAGGATGCAAAGTTGAAAATAGAAGATAGGCACAAAGTACAGGAAGCACTCTTGGACATGATGAGTACTTTCAAATTGACTCCTACAGAGATAGGAAATCATGTGCCTGATGAACTTTATGATTTTTTGTCAAGCAAATGGGAATTTGCACTTGCCACTAAAAGACAGATCAGTGAAGGAACTCTAGCCAAGATAATACCTGAGTTAACTTCCAAACAATGAACCAAATTCATTGAGGATTATAAGAGTAGGCTTGTTCCTAAACTCAGAGGCTATGTTGCTATAAAGAATGATATAGAAGGTGTAGTTCAACAAAGCACAAGGATTTGGAAAGAGATATTTGGACTGATCATTCCAAAAGACAAGGAATCTGGTGAAGGGACATCTGAGCCAAAGGCATAAGAAGTTGAAGTGAAGACTACCCCTAAACCACAGATACTTCAAGATCGAATTGCAATAGAACAGGACAAGACCAAAGACGCTTTGGATGCAACAAATTATGTTGATCTAACTGCAGACAGTCCTATGGATTATATAGTTGATGATCCAAGCAATTTGAATTCCAAGGAACAACAAATGTCAAGTGGAAAAGACATGGATTCGCCTATTAAGGCAGTTGATACTGAAGAAGAAAAGTCCACAGCATCTGGTGACAAAATTGAAGTTGTCAATAATCAGCAAAGTGAAGGGTAACAACAAACAAATGAACACAAGGTAACTTCACAGAATCCACCTATTTTAGAGGTTGTGAAGATAGCTTTAGATAGTGGAGTAGTGATAAAATATATTATTGATAAGCCTAAAGAAGAAGAGGTAGCGCAAGTGTTGGTTGATCTACCACACTCTGCATCATCCTCTCCTACAGGTCCTAAAACTGGTGGTATGCCAAATCCATAGACTATATTGATAGAATTGAAGGAGGCATTGGATATTGACACTGTCAAAGGGAAAGATATTATGCTGCCAAGCATAAGTTCTCCAGAATTGAAGAAGAAGTCTCCGATTTTAGATGTAACATTAGATGAGATCATTGTCATTCCACAATGGAGTCCCAATGAGTTATCTTTTGAACAAATTGGGACTCGTCAAGAGTTACTTAAGAGGAAGAAGAGACAGGAATAAATGAAGATTGAACAAAAGCAAAAGAAGGTGTTGCATGACATCAAAGACATATTTACAAAGGCTTTTAACTTAGAGGATGAAATGCCTCAAGCTCCAATCATTGATCAGTTAGTCAACATTGTACAGAAAGTAACAGATGAGGACATAGACAGCAATGAGAAGCTTTTGCAATGGTCCAGGAGAAGATTTGAGAGCAAAGTTCTTCAGAAGATCTCAGAAGAAATTGCCACTAGACAGGTTGAACTTTCTGTTCTTGTAGAAACTTTAGAGAAAGTTACAGCCAATGTTTATTCTTTGTATACAAAATTATGTGATGTTGAATTTTTCACAAAGGATAATCTACAACTTGTTGAGAAGCTATAGTTAGATTTAAGATCAACTGGTACTAATTTAGGTAAAGATAATACTTCTAGTTCTTTACATCTTAATAAGTTGATAAATGCAGAAAGGAGAATAGCCGAGCTTATGGCTGAAGATGGTCAAATAAGGGCCAAGTTGATAACTATTTAGAAAATCTTGTTTCCTCACTTGGAGGTGATACAGAAGGAAATTTCAAAAGCAAAGGAGTTATCACAAAGCAGTGAAAATCTATTGACTGTAGAGAGTTTAGTGAGTCTAGCTACCGAGCTAGAAATAAAACTGGAAGTTATGAAGAGTGCAAAGGAAAGCTAGGATACTACATTCAAATCCACCCTGCAACTTCATAAACAATTTTTGGATAAGTACAACTTAACCCCACCGGTAATCAGTGACAAAAACAAGGGGGAAGTGAGTATAGAAGTTGGTAAGGAAGTATGAACAGATACAGAATGAACAGAATGATACATCAATACAACAAAGGTACACTTGTATATAATTTTTGAAAGCATTGTAAACTTTTTGTATAAGTATATTCCTAGGGGGAGTACTTAGCGTACTTAGCAATATTTTGATGAAATGTACAAAAGTAATGATAATTGTTTTTGCCACTAATATCAAAGGGGGAGATTGTTAATCTCAAAGTTCTGTTGATGATTAGTGACCAACACTTAGTCATTCAATTAGGAAGTTTTAGTTGGCTATCATTGTGGCTGAGCTAAAACTATGCAAGGCCGAGCAACATTGCTGAGTAGTTTTTCAGTTTGCCTAGTTACATTGCCGAGCTGAGTTACATTGCCGAGTTGAGAAGGACACAGAGATATTAAGTGCCAAGTGACAGACAGTCAAGTGCCGAGCAAGACAGTTTTTGTATACATGTCTGGAATGATACAAACTTCAAGGTTAAGTGATCTAGCCGACTTGTATAAGCTTTTTGGGCTGACTTGTGTATGCATTTAATATTCTTCTACTAAGTTAGTTATGCATTTAATTTTTTTATCCTATTCATGAATCATTGTAAACATTAATTATTTTACCATCATGGTATGGATATTGGATCTTGATCGTTGATCTAGATCTCACTATCATATGTGTATAGCTATATTAGATTGCTTCAAAACCCTATTTTTTGTGTGCAAGAGACAACAGAGTAATTGTCTAAAGTGACTACATTTTTGAAGTGAAATGAATAGAGGGTTATTTTGTTCAGAAGCAGAGATCAAGCAAAGTATAACACATTGAACAGCAGAGAATAGAAATATCAGATTATGAGATCATAGAGGTATTAAAAAGAGGAGATCCATCATCAGCATCAGAGTGAATATTGAAGGATCAATACTTGAGACTTTTTAATCATTGTATCAGGTGAAAATCTCTTAACAAAGTGGTTTTAGCAGGCCTTTCTTTATCTCTTAATAGAGTGCTTACTTCATTGTAAGTTTAAATCCTTTAATAGGTAGATTGTAATGATCTGAAGCTCTTGACCGAGCAGACCTTTCATAGGGTAGATTACATTTTGTAATCAAACATTGTAACCTTAATAGGTACACTTTATTATTGAAGTAGTAGAGAATTTTGTGGGTGTCATCCCCACCATAGTTTTACCTATTTGGGTTTTTGGTTTACCAAGTTATCTTGTTATGAGTTGTTTACTTCATTATATGATTGTTATCTGAGTTTACTAAGATTACATTAGATTCATGTATGTATGTATGAATGTTGATCAGTTTTTTTTAAGTGTTTAATTTTGAAGATCTAATTCACCCCCCCCTCAGTATCTTTCTTTCCCATTATTGTATTTCCAACAAAAGGAAGCCTCCTACTCAGTGAACCCTGGAAAAAGATACTACTGGTACTGCAACCACTTCATTGGTAACTATTCTAACCATTGCTAAAGGATCAACCTAGCCGGTAGGAGGAGGTGATGAACCTCCTGAGAAAACAATCACATTGGAGAAGACTTGTGGAGAAGGCTCATTTCCAAATATAAGAATAACACAGGAGCCCATCAAGGACGCAGAACCATAATGGTCAAGAAAAGTAGTCATAGTAGATGTACCAGTTGACACCTCGACATAGGATTCTCCAAGGAGAGGGTCACCCATCATAGTGGGAGTGGGTGAAGATACTCCTTCGACCACAGAATCAGAAGGAGAGGCCAGGAAGAATCAGAAGGTCACTTCAGTAGCCAAATTGGTGTCCTCTTCTCCTACTTTAGTAAATACATTTGCTTTGAGACCAAAGGCTACACCTCCAGTCATTAGGAAATTGTTCATTGAGGAGTTGTTTTCTGCCAACAAAGTTACTAGCACAGAGTCATGGATAGAACATACTCTAGAATGCAAGAGGAAGAGGGCGAAAGAAGGGGCTTCCAGCAAAGACACTCTGTCATGAGCCTTTCATCCCAAGGCCACTATGGGAAAATAGAAGAAAGTGAAGACAATGTCTACCCTGGGTCATGATCTTGAGACTGGGCACTTCACCATGGGCGTGGCCAAGCCAACTAAGTAGATTCAAAAATATGACTGCTTCAGACTTTCAATTGCAGTCATTTGACATGGGGTTGGCTCGTCATGACACCAAGGTGGATTGGTGGAAATCTACCAATATAGTAATAGAAGAAGACCTCAAGACTACCAAATTTTAACTTAAGGCAGAAGTGGTTGAGCTGACCAACTTCATCAGGCAGCTCCTCACTATGATTGCAAGCGTTCCCAACACTGAAACCACCTTTGATCCCAGTGCAGCAGAGAACCAAGCCATTTTGGCTAAGTTGCAAGAGGACTGACATTATGGGAAGATTGATAAATGGTGGATTGAGAGGCTCGAGTCTGAGGGACTAGCAGTGGTTGAACAACTAGGTAATGCCCTTCTAAGGTTGGATGTAGAGAGCAATAACATTGTTAAGAACCTACAGTCTCTCACATTGAAAAGGGTGAAGTGCCAGGAATGTATAGTTATGTTGCATGTGGTAGTAAAGATGAAGACTAAAGAAGCTCTAAAAGTTAAGATTTTATAGAAAGGAGATGAGCCTTTGATCAAATAGCTTCAAAGTCTAGAGTTTAAGATCGAGATGATCATCTAGGCCAAAGCAGGATTACAACAGACATATGTCAAGATAAAAAAGGAGCAGAGCAAATATTTCAAACTCCTCTTAGGGCTTCATACAGAATCACAGACCAGTGGTCAGGGCAAAGCAATAATCAGAGTAGCCAATATGTAGAATTCATTTTCTGATTATTTGCATAAACTGACAGAAGATTCTTCCTCTCATCTAGACAAAGCACCAGAACTCCAACAATTGAGTGGATGCATTTTCAGAGTGATGGAATAACTGAAAGATCAGACTGATGCCATTAAGATTCTCGCCAAGGAACATTCCAGGTGGCTCATTTGATACACTAATGTCCATGTCAACAGACTTGAAGAACTCATTCGAGTCATTACAGCTGTTACAACCTATAGGGCTTAATTAGACAAGGCGAAGGAAACTGAAGCTTAAATAGATTCCCCCTTGTGCTATTTTTGATACTATTATAACCTACAAACCTTTGGTTATCATTTCTAGTTGGGGAAGTTGAACTATTTTGGTTCTCCCCCTTTCTTGTAACGCCCAATATGGGACTCTATATGTACTATTTCCAAAATCAATAGAAAGGTTGGCTAAATTTTGGTGTGAAAGATAACCTTTTGCTGAGTCAAATTTGTGTGTCTGAATACCATCATTTTATCTATTCCATTTGCATTGCACTTATCCTTATGTTGAATTCGGATGTTTCTTTGAAGTTGGATTTACAATCTGTGTTCGGACCAGAGCTTTGTATTATGATTTGATACAATTAGAAAAAGGGGAAAATTTGTTGTTATCTTAAGTTTGGGAAACATTCTTATAATATAGATCAATCCATTGTTGTTCTATCATTAATCTTTAGTCTTGCATCTTCATTTTCAGTAGAAGTTCATGCATTACCAATTTTTGGAGTTAATCTAATTGATGGAATCTCAGAGTTGGCTAGATTTAGAGTTGAATTTGTCCTACCTAAGCTATTTCCTACCTAGGATTAGCTTGGTTTGCCTCTTCTATTCTCAGGTTAAGAACATACCCCTGTTAGACTAGGAAAGAGTAAAATTCACCAAAAATCATTCATATAAGGGAGCTGTACCTTTAAATTCAGAGGGAATTGGTTTTTTCAATAATAATTTTCCAACTATTATATTCAGTTGTTCTTGAGCATTTTGGGTATTCTAGAGTTAAATTGAAAAGAACAATTTGTTTACTAACAATATTTATGAATTAAATATAATACGTGATTAATACAGATTTAGGGTATTCTACACTTGACACTTAGGTTAAGTAGAGTCGGTCAAAACTCAAAATTGCCTAGTACTATAGGACTTTGATGATTTAGAAGATTGATAAATGCAATAAAATTGGTTAGGGTTGCAAGATGCCACTTTTGGGGTGTTAAATTTTGCCCCTCTTTGAATTGATGTGTGAGTAGCGCATTGATTCAAAGAATAGTCTGATGTTTGAAGCATAGAAGAATAGTTGAGATTGATTTTGAGGATTGATGATGTAAAGATCGATTGATGAAGATTTCAAGAACCATCTCCACAACAAAGCTTGATCCTTAGGGATCTGAGTTAGATTGCTCAGATACCTGATAGCTAAGATTTTGAGAACTATCTCCAGAATGAAGCTTGATCTTTAGGGATCCAAGTTATATTTCTCAAATACCTAATAGCTGAGATTTCAAGAACCATCTCCAGAAAAAAGCTTAATCCTTAGGGATCTGAGTTAGATTTCTCAGATACCTAATAGCTAAGATTTCGAGAACCATATCTAGAACAAAGCTTGATCCTTAGGGATCCGAGTTAGATTTCTTAGATACCTAATAGTTGATATTTTGAGAACCATCTCTAGAATAAATTTTGATCCTTAGGGATTCGAGTTAGATTTCTCAGATACCCAATAGTTGAGATTTTGAGAAGAATCTCCAGAATGAAGATTAATCCTCAGGAATCCACGTTAGATTGATCAGATACCTAATAGCTAAGATTTTGAGAACCGTCTCTAGAATGAAGCTTGATCCTCAGGTATCCAAGTTATATTTCTCTGATACCTAATAGCTGAGATGAAAAGATGTAAGGAACAGAGATGCCCCTAGTTATTCAAAAATGTGGAATACCCAGTTTTGACTGTGAAGTACAAAAACTGGACATGCCCCAAGTGATGAGATGCCCCTAGAAATGAGGACTTTTGAAATCAGATCAGATTGATTAAAATAGATTAAAGTAATTCAATGTTGTAATCATCCTGCCCCCTCAGGAGAAAACTGGAAAGATGACATTTTGTAATGGTGATTGAAAGCGATAAATCATAGATAGATGTTGAATCAAAGGTAGAGAAGAACTCAAAATAGATTACGGAAGATTCCAGAATATTTAGAAGTGATTATGAATGATTTCAAGGTTTAGTTGACCAAGTTTGACTAGGGTTGACTAGAGTTTACTAGAGTTGACTTTTGATGAAAATTTTTGAAGAGAAAGTGACGTGAGAAAGTTGACTACATAAGCGTCTGATTGCATGTCTCAAAAAATTTAAAATGTGATTTTTAGCTATATAGGAGTGTCAGATTTTGATTTTGATCAAAAAAATGGATTCAAAGCAGTCGATTTAGCTAAGGGTGAAATATTCACGCAAAATGGAGCACTTTCAAAAATTAGGTCAAAACTTATATATAGGCCAAAATTGTCTTTTTCAATTCATTTGCACATTTGACTTTTGGGAGAAGAAGAGATCTGAGAAAAAATGGTGGTCCTTGTGAGTTCTCATCGTTTCAAGTGATCCAAGCGTCACAGTCTACTAGCAGCATATGGGGAACTGGTAAGTGGTCAAATACCTCCCTATAGATTCTATGTTTGTTGTTTTTCATTGATTTTTTGCATTATTTTACATATTTTTAAGATTTGACCTATGGCTCCTCGCATGAAGAACTAGGTTCTTCACGCAAACCTATGTGAAAGCTCGCATGAGAAAATGCTAGAAATCATTTCCTCATGGGTGCCTTTGCATATCCTCACATGGGAGGGAACCCATGTCTCGTGTGAGAAACCATCAGAAAGGAGGATTTTCTCGCATCAGTCTATGAGAAACTTCATGTGAGCCTAAAGGTTTGTGTGCAATAGTGTACTTCTTGACGCGACATTTTGTAAAAAATACTGCTTCTTCGCATGGGGAAAGAAGAGAAATTTTGAGATTAGCAGAGCCTTATGCAGCATCATTAGTGATTTTGTCAGCTTTTTAGCTTTGTTTAGGATGTCTGTGTATCTTCATCTCTCTACTTTTCATTGATTGACTTGTAATCATTAGCCGAGTACTGATTGTATGATGTTGTTCGATTATCTTGCAATTTGACTTTCTAGATATTCCCTTTAGATCACACCGTCCAGCCATTGATGGGCTACTTAGGCAGTTAGACGATGTCAAGATTGTGCATATTGATACACTAGGATTGTCACACCTCGATGAGATACCCAATATTTGGGTGAATCATGGATTATTATGAGCTCACTAGTGGAGTATTTCCATTTGGAGACAAACACCTTCCACCTTCCACTAGGAAAGATGACAGTGACCCCAAAGGACATATACAGGATATTGAGGATCCCCTTCCATGGTCCCCGAGTTGAGTATGATGTGCAGTCGTGAGAAGGTACAGCAATACTTAGGGAGATTTTGTAGGATGATCTCATCATGGGTAGAGTCATCCCATGGGAGGAGTTGATTAGAGAGTATGGGCTGAGGCATCGCTTGGCTATAGTTTTAGCATCATTCCTAGGGTGTTACCTGATGCCGGATCATGGTTAGCATGGTTTGTAGTGCAGGTGGGGAAGGATGTTACAAAGGATGCTGGCGGAGCTAATACAGTATGGGTGGGGTCAGTGTATGCTGGTCCACATGTACCATGAGATGCATGAGATCGCCTATAGAGAGGCAAAGAGTATGTTTGCAGGAGTATTTGTATTACAGGTATGGTCATGGGATAACCTGCCTATTTCAAGGCCCATTTGTGATGATATGAGGCAGCCACATGAGCCTTATATTTACAAGTACAGAGGTCAGATGACTCAGCCCATATTGGGTAAGATCAAGCAGTGGTGAGCTCATCCTTATGATATGGTGGTCGTAGTATGGAAACCTTGGAGAACCATGAAGGACTGGGATGATGCTAGGGCTCATCATAGATACATGTGCTGGTCATAGCCACTAATTAATGAATTTATTGTAGTGATCAAGAGGTTTACTATGACTCGGGTGTGGCAGAAGGTCGGCCAACCATAGGACATAACACAGGAGTATTTCCCCTATGCCCGCTTCACTGATAAGGTGAGGAAGGGCTGGATAGCATGGTTAGATATGGGGTGTAGCATGATATATATACAGCTAGTAGCCTTGACACACTGGGATACATGGCTAGGGTAGTGGATGATGACATGACACCATCATACATGGAGCACTTTGCTAGTTATATGTTCCCCCAATTTATAGATCTAGTAGGGATGAGAGTACCAGCTTAGGTGGTGCATCTACATGTACCACAACCACTACCACAATAGAGACCACATCCACCACCATAGCAGGGCCTACAACTGCCTCCACATTAGGGGCCTCTACCCTGCACTACATAGGTGGACATCCTTGCTCAGCATATGATGATCGATCCTAGAGTTTGTAGAAGTGGTGTATAGGAGAGGAACTCTAGGTAGAGGAGGATAGAGAAGATAGATGAGAAGAAGGAGGAGATGATGCAAGAGGAGCCAGGGCAGTAGGAGAATCCTGCACAAGATCCATTCCTTAGGGACCCATTATCATAGGCACAGGATTCCCTACAGAGATCTAGGGAGAGAATCTGGCAGATGAAGTGGTAGATTGGGGACCTGCAGATACATCTAGTCACCTGAGATGCATGACTCACAGACAGAGACCAGGAGTTGCAAGAGATATGAGAGAAGCTAGAGAGCTCTTAGGAGGAGAGAAGACATTAGACCACTTAAGCATCCTACTACAGGGGTAGTTCCTGATGGAGCAGAGTAGGTACCCAGGTTCTCAACTTATGCCAGAGCTTTGGATAGTGCTCAGGCACCTCTGCATGTAGATATGCCTCCTCCTCGACCTCCTCTAGGTGATGAGGGAGAGGGTCAGAGCTAGAGTTAGCATATTTTGATCGATTTCACACATTGTATCACATGATGTATCTGCTGCATTAGCATCTTTGTATCATAGCATTTTTGAGATAGACTGTGCTCGAGTAGCACCCTTTTTGTATTGACATTTTGAGATATATATTGTTAGAATAGTCCCAAAGGATAACTAAGAGGGGGGTGAATTAGTTATCCATAGATTTAATTCTTTTCTTTACTTAGTTATCAATTAACATAAATCAAATGCACATTCAGATAACACAATAGAGAACACAACAATTTTGGTTACGAGGAAACCAAATAGGTAAAAACCCCGGTAGGAATTAGCACCCACAAAGAACTGTACTTGAGTATAATTATCCCTATTAGAAGATCTTGCAACCCTGTTAGGAGTTGTTCTTTATAATGAAATAAGTACAGAGACCTGTTTAAGGTTAGACACTGTTAGGATTCTTATACATATAACCCTATTAGGGGTGAGGACTTACTGTCCAAAAGCTCACTGCTAAAATGATGAAGGCTGCAACCTTCAATAAAATAGATATACACTATATCTGATGAATGAACTTTTTGAGTAGACATGTTGTCTTGATCAGTTCCACTATATAGTAGACTTCCACTTCTTCTTCACATATATCTTTTCTTGATGAATGAAATACCTTTACTGTCCCAAAACAATGGACATTTTATCCTGTCCTCTTTCTATATTTTTCTTATCATTCACACTTAGCATTCACCAAATGAACTACTATAAGTATCTTTCCAAAAGGTGTGATCTTTGTTGGCTTTAGGAGTCCCTTCAATACTTCTTTAGTCAGCCACATCAAGCACGCAACTTGATTGGAATCATGTAACCCAAACTGAATGGACATGATGCTTCACAAAGTCAGCTCTACTAAATCAACTCCAACATCACAATTCTGATAGAACACATTTGGCACCTTTAGATAATTATCTTTAACTCATAACTAAATATGAATATAAACATGCATATCCCAAAGATAGGCGCAACTCAATAAATAATGTAATTACGTCATCTCTTCTCAAATAGTCTTCAGTCATTGTAACTGTCATAACTAATTAGCATAACTTAATTAAAACTTCATATCTTACTCGGTGTGACTGTACATAGCATCTAGAACATGTATAGACCATGGAAAGAAACACGCATAGATCCAAAACATATGTATTGATAATTTCATATAGAACACTACTGTATATTATATGTTGTCATCAATGACAAACATACAATTAATTATTTGCATAGAAAGAAATCTCCAACAATTTCCCCCTTTGACATTAATGGCAACATATGATATCATCAACTCAAAGTGTCTTCCTTCTTTTACAATCTTCTCAATATCCTCATCAAAGGTTCCTCTTTACTGCTACTACTCTTCTGACTGTATACTCCCCCAGAGTATATGCTCCCCCTTACTATATACTCCCCCTTTGACATCAATGGAAAAGGGTGCCAAACACCTTTAAGCACAGTTACTACTCTAGAAGTAGAGTAGTCAACCCTTCATCAGTCACCAAGGACTGATGTTCTTTACTGAAAATTCTAATCAGACTCAGGAAAGGGAATTATTCCTAGTTTCTCCCTGAGATACTCAAAAGTATCTTTTGATAATGGCTTTGTAAAAATATCTACTAATTGTTCTTTAGTGCTCACATAATCCAACTTTACTTCTCTGTCTGCAAATTTTTCTCATAGAAAGTGGTATTGATCTCAATGTGTTTTGTCTTTGCATGCATCATAGGTTTCTTTGACATATTGATAGTGCTAGTGTTATCATAATGAATAGTAATAGGATAATCAATCTGAATACCAAAGTCTTTAATCATCTATTTGATCCAAACCATTGTATAAAAATTCAATGCTGCTACAACATACTTAGCTTCTGTTGTTGACTAAGAAATACAATTCTTCTTTTTCCTTGTCCAAGTGACCAACCTGTTTCCAAGAAATACTGCTCCTCCTGAGGTGCTCTTTCTATCATCAACGCAACCTACCCAATCAACATCAGTATACACATGAAGTTGTATATTCTCTGAGTTAGGATACCATAAACCATAGTCTATAGTCCCTTTTAAGTATCTAAATATTATTTTTATTTCCATTAGGTGATTTTACTTAGGTTCAGCTGCAAATCTTCCAACAATGCCAACTACATTGGAAATGTCGGGTCTAGATTGAGTAAGATATATGAGTTTTCCAATCATATATTTATATAGGGTCTTTTCTACTGATGTGGAATTATTATCTTTAGAAAGCTTGCATCCTGTTATCATGGGGGTGTTTACTGGTTTGCAATCTTCCATTTTGAATGTCTTCAATATCTCTTTTACATATTTAGACTGATTTATGAATATGCCTTTGTCTATTTGTTTTACATTCAGCCCAAGAAAATATTTGATAGATCCAATCATGCTCATTTCAAACTCACTTTTCATCTCCTTAGCTAATTCTATACTTAGTTTATCATTACCTCCAAAGATAATATAATCAACAAAAATAGCAACTAGTGATAATCCTTCATCTGTCTCTCTTATGAATAAATTACAGTCTATTGTTCCTATTCTGAATCCTATCTTTGTTAAGTAACCATCAAGTCTCTCATACCAAGCTCTTGGGGCCTATTTAAGTCTATAAAGTGCTTTCTTTAATCTGCATACCATGTCTAGTTTATCTGAAAGTTTGAATCCTTCATGCTACTCTATGTAGACTTCTTCCTTCAAGTCACCATTCAGAAAAGCTGACTTGACATCCATTTGCTATACCTTAAAGTTCTTGAATGTTGCATAGGCCAAAAAAAATTTGACAGCTTCAATTCTACTCACAGGGGCAAATGTATCAGTGTAGACTATACCTTCTCTCTGCACATATCCTTTACACACTAATCTTGCCTTGTTCCTTACCACTGTGCCTTCTTCATTCATTTTGTTCTTGAATATCCACTTTGTTCTGATCACATTCTTGTCATGACATCTTGGGACTAGTTCCCATGTATCATTCTTGACTATTTAATCTAATTCTTCTTGCATAGCACTTTTCCAATCTGAATCTTTGCACGCAACTTCAACACTTAAGGGTTCAATCTGAGAAAGTAGGTAAACCTCTTCATCAGTGGTTGAAACATTTGCTCTGGATCTTGTCAAGAATTTAGCGCTCTGACCTCCAATGATGTCATCCTTAGAGTGGTATTTGGATGTGTATTTTGAGTTCTTAGGAGTGACACTCTCATCTATAATCTGCGATTCTTCTTGACTTGGTTCAGGATTGTTGCATGAAACATAAATATAGTCAAATATTTCTTAATAACTGTGTCTTTATTGATAGGTCTAGGCTCATCTTCAATCATAGGAGCACATTCATAATATCTCTCTTCAATCATAAACTTCTCATCAATCTTCACATGAGTGCTTTCAATGATCTTCTTTAATCTTAGATTAAAACATCTATAGGCTTTTCTTTTAGTAGAGTAACCAAGAAAAATACCTTCATCGCTTCTAGCATCAAACTTGCCAATGCTATCATCTCTCTTGATATAGCATTTGCTTCCATATATTCTAAAGTATTTTATAGTAGGTACATACCAAACCAGAGTTCATAGGGTATCTTCTCTACACCTGGCCTCAATTGTATTCTATTGATAGTATAGACTGTTGTATTGACCGCGTCTCTCCAATAGGTATGGGAGACCTTTCCTTCAATCATGATAGTGCGTGTTGTGTCAAGTATTATTATATTCCTTGTTTCTGTAATCCCATTTTTCTAAGGGGTTCTATGTGCACTTAGCTATCTCTTGATTCCATGTTCTTCACAGTATTCATAAAACTGGTCAGAGGTGAATTCTCCTCCTCTATCAGATCTCAGACATTTTATCTTCAGTCCAAATTCATTCTCAACCTTAGCTTTGAACACTTTGAATTTCTCAAAATCTTCATATTTTTCTTTTAGGGATACAACCTGTTAGTACTCCTAAATTTGGAACAAATTTGGAGTGACCATGTGAAATTTTTCAAATAAGCAATGTCAGTACCTTTGAAAAATTTGTGTGAGAAGGCTTAGTTGGAGTACTTGTAAAAGGTGCCCGGATGAT
>MU227555.1:1295385-1309601 GCA_018584345.1 Thuja plicata
AGTATATGTGGAGCTCGAAAACGAAGAAGGACCTTATCCAGTCCTTAGCAATTAGGCTTTTCTTGTCCCTGAATCAGTATTAGGAAGCATGGTGTTCAAGTAGTTATTTCAAGCATTGTGATTCATATAAGAAAAATCCCTAACACAACCCACATCATCCTCGAGAAATCATCAACAAACAAAATAAAATACCTTTCTTCGTAGTATGATCTTGTTTGAGTAGGTCCACACAGGTCTGTGTGTATTAGATCTAATTTTTTTTTAGTGGAGTATTGTTTTCTCCTGAATGAGGACCTTACATGCTTCCCCATCACACATTCCCTACACATGGTGTCAACTAGTCTAGCAATACTTGGAAGGTCTCTTACTACCTTTACATTACTTATCTTGACTTTGTTGTCAAAATTAATATGAAAAAGTCTCTTGTGCCATAACCAACTATCATCCACTTTTGCAACAAAACAACTTACTTCAGAGTTAAGCTGGAAAACATTACCTTTTGTCTTTGAACTTGATGCAATCATATCTCCTTATTTTTTTTTGATAATACAACTATTTTTCTTGAATTCCAACTTATATCCTTTGTCTAGCAGTTGTCCAACACTTAGTAAGTTATGATGCAAACCATCAACATAAAGAACATCATCTATCTTATTCTTTCCATCTAAGGTGATAGAACCTCTGCCTATGATAGGTTTGGGAGTGTTATCTCCAAATATAACCATGCCTCCTTTGTACTTGTCCAAATGTACAAATCTGTCTTTGTCTCCTGTCATGTGGTGTGAACATCCACTATCAATGCTCTAGTCAGTTTTGATGTCAGCTTTTGAAACTAATATTAACTCTTGTTCTTTTTCTTCATCTTCTTTGTCCATTTCTTCAATCATCTTCTCAATGTCTTTAATGGAAATGAAACCAATTTCATCTTCTCCTGAGTCATCATCAGTTACACCATCTTCAACATGATAACATTCCATAGTGTATTTGGGCTTGTAATCTGATCTGAACTTCTTGACTCTTGTAGGAAACTTGGATGCAAAGTGACCTATTTTGTTGCATGAAAAACATTTGAATGGTAACTATCCTTCATATTTCCCTTTACCTTTCCTTTCTTTCTTATCAATCATAGCAATTATTTCTTCTAGCTCTCTATCCACTTCTTCATTAATACTAGAGCTGCTTATAAGTTTCTTTGTTAGAATAGTCCCAAAGGATAATTGAGAGGGGGGGTGAATCAGTTATCATTAACTTTAATTTTTTTTTACTTCTTTAACTTCAAAATACAATAAAATAAATGCACATTCAAATAACATAGTACACAACACATAATTTGATTACGGGGAAACCAAATGGTAAAAGCCCCAATGGGAATTAGCACCCGCAATGAGCTATACTTGTTTATAGTAATCCCTATTAGAAGATATTGCGACCCTGTTAGGAGTTGTTCTTTACAAAGTAATACGTATAGTGACTTGGTTAAGGTTCTGACCCTGTTAGGAGTCTTTTACAAATAACCCTGTTAGGGGTGAGGACTCACTGTCCAAAATCTCACTACTTCAATGGTGAAAGCTATAACCTTCTGTAGAAAAGATATGAACTATATCTGATGATGAAATATAGAGTAGACCTGCTGTCTTGATCAGTTCCAATGTATTGTAATCTTCTACTTCTTTTTCACATAGACTCTTGATGAATGAACCATAACTAATATTCTGCTCTGTACATTTTCTGTCTCTTTTTATATCATTCACACTTAGCGTATCACAAATGACTTGCTATAAGTATCTTCTTCAAAGTATGAGATCATGTGACTTGTAAGAAAAATCTTCATAACATCCTTGTCAGCTTTACTAAGCACACAAACAATATTAAGTCCACGCAACACAAACTGAATAGACATGATGCTTCACTAAGTTGGCTTCACCAAATTATCTCTAACTTTGCAATCTTCTTTAAACATGTTTGGTGCCTTTAGATAACTATCATCAACTCATAACTAATCATTATTATACACACGCATATCCTAAAGATAGGAGAAACTCAAGAAACACTTTGAATATGTCAGCTCTGAACAGATACTCTTCTAGAACTATAACTACCAATAACAGAATTACACAACTTGACGGAAACATCATATCTGGATTTGTGTGTATGAACATAACATACTAAACATGTCTACAAGATGTATCTAACCACATAAGGCTTGATAGCATCATTCTGATAAGTACATACAGAAACACAACTGTGTATTATATGTTTTCATCAATGACCAACATACAATCAATCAACTATATAGAAACAAATCTCCAACAATATCCCCCTTTGACATTGATGGCAACATATGATATTAAAACATCCTTGGTTCATGGTGTCCTCTTTCTTTTACAATCTTCTCAATATCCTCATCAAAGATTTCTCTATACTGTTGCAGTTCCTCTGACTATTTTTATACTCCCCCAGAGTATGTGCTCCCCCTTACTATATACTCCCCCTTTGACATCAATGGAAAAGGGTGCCATAAACCATTAGGCATAGGTACTACTCTAGAAGTAGAGTAGTCAACCATTTATCAGTCACAAAGGAATAATGTTCTTCCTGTATTTTCTAATCAGACTTAGGAGAGGGAATTACTCCCAAATTCTCTCTAAGATACTCAAAAGTATCTTTTGATAAAGGTTTTGTGAAAATATTTGCCAACTGTTCTTTGGTGCTCACATAGTCCAATTTCACTTCTTTGTCTGCAACCTTTTCTCTTAGAAAATGGTACTTGATCTCTACGTGTTTTTTCTTTGCATGCATCACAAGGTTCTTAGACATTTTAATAGTTCTAGTGTTATCATAGTGAATAACAATAGGATAATCAACCTAAATACCAAAGTCTTTAACCATCTGCTTGATCCAAACCATGGTTGAACAATTCAATGTTGCTGCAACATATTCAGCTTCTTTTGTTGACTGAGAAATATAATTATGCTTCTTGCTTATCCAAGAAACCAACCTATCTCCAATAAATACTACTCCTCCTAAAGTACTCTTCATATCATCAATACAACCTTCCCAATCTACATCTTTATACACATGAAGTTGTACATTCTCTAATTTAGGATACCTTAAACCATAGTCTATAGTTCCCTTTAGATATCTGAATATCCTCTTGATTTCCATTAGGTGATTCTTTTTGGGTTCAGCTACAAATCTTCCAACAATGCCAACTGCATTAGATATGTCAGGTCTAGATTGAGTTAGATAAATGAGTTTTTCAATCATAGATTTGTACAATGTCTTATCAACTACTGTGGAATCATCAATTTTTGAAAGCTTTCTTCCTATAATCATAGGAGTGCGTACTGGCTTACAGTCTTCCATCTTAAAGGTCTTCAATATTTCCTTCACATATTTTGACTGATTAATGAATATACCTTTATCTGTCTAATTTATATTTAGTCCCAAAAAGTATTTTATAGGACCAATCATGCTCAGTTCAAATTCATTCTGCATTTCTTTTGCAAATGTTGTACTAAGCTTGTCATTACCTCCAAAGATAATGTCATCAACAAATATGGCAACTATTAGTAATCCATCAGGTGTCTCTCTTGTGAATAGGTTACAATCTGCTGCACCTTTCTTGAATCCAATCTTGGTAAGATAACCATCAAGTCTCTCATACCAAGCTTTTGGGGCCTGTTTAAGACCATAGAGTGTTTTCTTCAATCTGCATACCATGTCTGGTTTATCTGAAAGATTAAATCCTTTAGGCTATTCTATGTAGACTTCTTCCTTCAAGTCACCATTTAGAAAAGATGACTTTACATCCATCTAATAAAATTCAAAGTATTTGAATGTTGCATAGGCCAAGAACAATTTTATAGATTCCAGTCTGCTCACAGGGTCAAATGCATCAGTGTAGTCTATTCCTTCTCTCTGCACATATCCTTTACATACCAATCTTGCTTTGTTTCTTACTAATGTACCATCTTCATTCATCTTGTTTCTGAATATCCACTTTGGTCCAATCACATTTTTGTCAGTGGGTCTAGGAATCAATTCACATGTCTCATTCTTAATTATCTGATCTAATTATTCTTTCATTGCATTCTTCCAATCATAATCATTACAAGCATCTTCAATACTTAAAGGTTCAATCTGTGAAAGTAAACATACCTTTTCATCCATTGATAGAATTTTTTCTTTTGATCTGGTCAAAACACTGCTGCTCTGATCTCCAATGATATCATCTTTAGAGTAGTATCTAGATGTGAATTTAGGAACCTTAGGTGGTACTTCTTCTATTGTAATCTATGATTCTTCTCTGCTTGATTTAGGGTCATTGCATGAGGCATCAATGCAATCAAACACTTCTTCAATAACAGTATCTTTGCTTCTAGGCCTGGGTTCATCTTTAATCATGTGTGCATATTCATAGTATCTCTCTTGAACCATAAACTTATCATCAATTTTTACATGAGTACTTTCAATTATCTTTTTCAATCTCAAATTGAAACATCTGTATGCTTTTCTTTCTGTAGAGTAACCAAGGAAAATACCTTCATCACTTCTAGCATTAAACTTACCAACACCATCATCTCTCTTGATGTAGCACTTGCTGCCAAAGATTCAGAAATATTTTACTGTAGATACATTACCAAACCAATGTTCATAGGGTGTCTTATCTGCGCCTAGCCTCAATTGAGTTCTATTGATAGTATAGACTTCTATATTCACTACATCTCTCTAATATGTGTTTACAACTTTTCCTTCAATCATCATAGTGTGCACTGTATCAAGTATAATCTTGTTCCTCCTTTCTGCAATCCCATTCTATTGAGGGGTTCTAGGAGCACTCAACTATTTATTCCATGTTCTTCACAGCAATCATAAAATTGATCAGAGGTGAACTCTCCTCCTCTATCTGATCTCAGACATTTTAGTTTTAGTCTAGATTCATTCTCAACCTTAGCTTTGAATATTTTTAACTTCTCAAAGGCTTCAGTTTTCTCCTTTAAGAACACAACCCACATCATCCTTGAAAAGTCATCAACAAACAAATGAAATACCTTTCTTCGTATTATGATCTTGTTTGGGAAGGACCACATAAATCTATATGCACTAAATCTAGTTTGTTTTCAGTTTAGTTCTTCTTGCTTCTGAAAGAACTCTTTACATGCTTTCCCATAACACATTCCCTGCACATTGTGTAAACTGGTCTTGCAATATGGAAGGTCTCTGACTTCCTTGACATTACTTATCTTTACTATGTTATCAAAATTGATATGACAGAGTCTCTTGTGCCATAACCAACTATCATCCACTTTTGCAACAAAACAACTTACATTGAGCTGAAAACATTACCTTTTGTTTTGGAGCCTGATGCAATCATGTCTCCATCCTTTTTGTTAATGATGCACTGGTTGTCTTTGAACTCTAAATGATAACCTTTTTCAAGTAGTTGTCCAACACTTAGCAAGTTATGATGTAATCCATCAACATACAAAACATCATCTGTCTTTTTCTTTCCATCCAAGGTGATAGAACCTCTTCCTATGATAGGTTTAGGAGTGTTATCTCCAAATATAACCATACCACCTTTGTATTTTTCTAAATGAACAAATCTATCTTTGTCACCTATCATATGGTGAGAGCATCCACTATCAATGATCCAATCAGTTTTGATGTCTTCTTTGGAAATTAGGGCTAACTCTTGTTCTTCCATTTCATCTGCAATGTCCATTTCCTTGAGTAACTTTTCCATGTCTCTAAGGGCAACGAATCCAATTTCATCCTCTCCTGAATCTTCATTAGTTACACCTTCTTTAGCATGGTAACATTCCTTCTTATATTTAGGTTTGTAATCAGATCTGAACTTTTTGACTCTTGTGGGACACTTAGATGCAAAGTGACCAATCTTGTTGCATGAAAAAAATTTGAATGGAAGTTGTCCTTCATATTTTCCTTTTCCTTTCTTTTCTCTTTTAGAAATCATAGCAATGATATCTTCTATTTCTTCATCAACTTCTTCTTTCTCATTATGGCTAGAGATGTGTAAGGATTTCTTACCATGGACTGAGGCTTTGAAAGATGTTTCACTTTTAGGTTCAAGCTTCAATCTTGATATCTCAAATGCAGGGATTTTTCTGATCAAAGTCTCTCTCTTGAAGTCTTGTGAGAATTGCATGGTTTCCTCTAGAATACTTATCTTGTTTTCATAGTCTGATGTTAAAGTAGCTAACAACTTGTCCATTATATATTCTTTTGATATTTCTCCACCATTGTTTCTGATTCCATAGACTGCTTCATTTATCCTTTGACTTTAAGCTCTAATTTTCTCTCTAGGTAACATCTCAAGACTATTGTATTTCTTTTTCCATGTCTTCCTGTACGCATTCTTTTATTGAATATCTCCTTCAAACATATCTTCTAAGTACTTCCATATGGTGTATGCTCTGTCAATTTTCTTGATCTCAAAAAATTCACTGTTGGATAGGGTACTAATTAGGGCTTCTTTAGCAATTGCATTATTGGTAAATGTTTCCTTTTGTCTACTAGTAGCATCATCCTTCGCAAGGTCTTTCAAAGATGGAATAAAAACTTCTTGTCTAGCTATCTCAAATATCTCAAAGCCAACACACTGTAGATGTGTTATCATTTTGTTTTTTCAATCTAGATAATTTTCTCCATCAAACTTAGGGCTCTCTTTTCTGAAGTAAGACATCAGATATACCTTAAGCTATTAGGATTCTTCTCCAAGGCACTTGGCTCTGATACCAATTGTTAGAATAGTCCCAACAGATAAATGAGGGGGGGGGGGGTGAATTAGTTATCAGTAACTTTAATTCCTTTTTACTTCTCTAAATTTAGAATACAATAAAGTAAATGAACATTCAGATAACACAGTACACAACACATAATTTGATTACGGGGAAACCAAATGGTAAAAACCCAGGTGGGAATTAGCACCCATAATGAACTATACTTGTTTATAGTAATCCCTATTAGAATATCTTGTAACACTGTTAGGAGTTGTTCTTTACAAAGCAATAATTATAGTGACCTAGTTAAGGGTCTGACCCTGTTAGGAGTATTTTACAAATAACCCTATTAGGGTTGAGGACTCACTGTCCAAAATCTCACTGCTTCAATGGTGAAGGCTACAACCTTCTATAGAATAGATATGCACTATATTTGATTATGAACTATAGAGTAGACCTGCTATATTGATCAGTTCTAATGTATTATAATCTTCTACTTATTCTTCACATAGACTCTTGATGAATGAACCACAATTGATATTCTGCTCTATACATTTTTGTCTCTTTTCGTGTCATTCACACTTAGCGTATCATAAATGAATTTCTATAAGTATCTTCTTCAAATTATGAGATCATGTGACCTATAAGACAACTCTTCATAACATCATTGTCGGCTTTACTAAACATGCAAACAATATTAAGTCCATGCAACACAAACTGAATAGACACGATGCTTCACTAAGTCGGCTTCACCAAATTATCTCTAAATTTGTAATCTTCTTGAAAAAAATTTGGTGCCTTTAGATAACTATCATAAAATCATAACTAATCATGAATATACACACACATATCTTGAAGATAGGAGAAACTCAAGAAACATGTTGAATATGTCAGCTCTGAATAGATACTCTTCCAGAACTGTAACTGCCAATAATAGAATTACACAACTTGACTGAAACATCATATCTGGATCTGCGTGTATGAACATAACATACTAAACATGTCTACAAAATGTATCTAACCACACAAGGCTTGATAGCATCATTTTGATAAGTACATACAGAAACACAACTATGTACTATATATTGTCATCAATGACAAACATACCATCAATCAACTACACAAAAACAAATCTCCAACATTCTTGCTATGAATTGAGGCTTTGAAGGATGTCTCACTTTTAGGTTATGTCTTCAATCTTGATATCTCAAATGCAGATATTTTGCTAATCAAAGTTTCCCTCTTGAAGTCTTTTGAATATTTCATAGTCTCATCTAAGATATTGATCTTTCTCTCATAGTCTGCTGTCAATGTGGTCATTAGTTTGTCCATTATATCATCCTCTGAGATTTCTCCACCGTTGTTTCTGATACCTAAAATTGCTTCATTTATTATTTGATTGTAAGCTATGATGTTTTATTCAAGTAGCATCTCTAAGTTGTTGTATCTTTTCTTCCATGTCTTTCTGTGTGCATTCTTTTCTTGAATGTCTCCTTCAAACATATCTTCTAAGTATTTCCAAATAGTATATGCTTTATCTGCCTTCTTGATCTCAGAAAATTCACTGTCAGATAGGGCATTGGTTAAGACTTCTTTGGCAATTGCATTTTAAGTGAACACTTCCTTTTGTTTAATTGTAGAGTCTTCTTTTGCAAGGTCTTTCAAGGTGGGAACTTCAATTGCATGAGTGGAAATCTCATAGATCTCAAATCCAATGCACTAAAGATGTGTTATCATTTTATTCTTCCAGTCAAGATAGTTTTCTCCATCAAACTTAGGACTCTCTTTCTTGAAGTATTCCATCTGATCTACCTTAAGCTATTAGGCTTTCTCTCCAAGGCACTTGGCTCTGATACCAATTGTTAGAATAGTCCCAAAAGATAACTGAGAGGGGGGTGAATTAGTTATCGACAACTTTAATTATTTTCTTTACTTAGTTATCAATTAACATAAAGCAAATGCACATTCAGATAATACAATAGAGAACACAACAATTTTGGTTACGGGGAAACCAAATAGATAAAAACCCCGATGGGAATTAGCACCCACAAAGAACTGTACTTGAGTATAATTATCTGTATTAGGAGATCTTGCAACCCTGTTAGGAGTTGTTCTTTACAATGCAATAAGTACAAAGACCTGGTTAAAGGTCGGACCCTGTTAGGAGTCTTTTACATATAACCCTGTTAGGGGTGAGGACTCACTATCCAAAAGCTCACTGCTAAAATGATGAAGGCTGCAACCTTCAATAAAACAGATATGCACTATATCTGATGAATGAAATTTTTGAGTAGACCTGTTGTCTTGATAAGTTCTAGTGTATTGTAAACTTCCACTTCTTCTTCACATAGATCTTTTCTTGATGAATGAAATACCTTTACTGTCCCAAAACAATGGACATTCTGTTATGTCCTCTTTCTATCTTTTTTCTTATCATTCACACTTAGCATTCACCAAATGAACTACTATAAGTATCTTTACAAAAGGAATGATCTTTGTTTCTCTTTAGGAGTCCCTTCAATACTTCTTTAGTCAGCCACATCAAGCACACAACTTGATTGGAATCACGCAACCCAAACTAAATGGACGCGACGCTTCACAAATTTGGCTCTACTAAATCAACTCCAACATCACAATTCTAATAGAACACATTTGGCACCTTTAGATAATTATCTTTAGCTCATAACTAAAAATGAATATAAACACGCATGTCTCAAAGATAAGCACAACTCAAGAAATAATGTAATTACGTCGACTCTTCTTAGATAGTCTTCAGTCACTGTAAATGTCATAACTGAATAGCATAACTTATCTGAAACTTTGTATTTGACTCGGCGTGAGTGTACATAGCATCTAGAACATGTATACACCATGGAAAGAAACACACATAGCTCCAAAACATATGTACTGATAATTGCATATAGAACACTGTTGTATATTATATTTTGTCATCAATGACAAACATACAATTAATTATTTGCACATAAGAAAATCTCCAACATATATATGAGCTTAGCTTTTGGTATCATTGCACTTGTCATTTTGTACTTTATGAGATGTATGTTATATGAATAGATGCTTAGATGTATGAAAATGTATGTGGGAATATGTATGGAATGCACATCATTTGATTGTATGAAGATGTATGAGATGCACATGTGTTTTTTTTTATTTTATGAATATGTATGTAGATGCACATATTTTTGATTTTATGAATATGTATATAGATGTAGATGTGTATATATGTAGATGATTTAGGTTAATACACTTGTGAATGGATATATGTAAATGCAATTGTACTAACATCTCATGCAGGAGGTCACAATGTATGATAGATGCTAACCAAAAGAAATTTTGAAGATCGAGAGCGAGGATCAAATACTTGTGCAGTCATGATGAAGCCAGGATGTTCGAAGAAGAACTCCTCGTCATAAAAATCCAGTAGAACACAATGTAGTTACCATTAAAATGCTGCTGCGATGAATGCCTAGAATGAAAGTGCAAGCCTATGCTAGATGCAATTCCTAGGACATGGTTGTTGGACCCATTGAATAGTTTTCATCACTGAGCATTTTGTTGGAACATTGGAGTTGATACAATCCTTACTTGTGCCACTGCAACCATAAGAAATGAATATGAATTTCATCGGATAAGATATGGGAAACCAACATAAGCATTGAGGAACAATAGCCAAGATGATGTGGACATTTTTCCAGTTAATGTTGTAAGAGTACACCGGTATCAAGGCATTGAAAGCCAATATAACCATGAGTGCAGTCTTGCGTAAACAAGCGAAGCAATAACAGTCAAGGAGATAGTTCTGACCTCACCTTGGCGTACAAATAAATAGGATCAAGGGATGTGAGGCTTTTCTTCCTTAATGTAGGAGCTCTTATCACATACACCCTAATTATTTGACATTGTCAGATCATTGGGACCACAACAACAAGTAGTAGACAAAGAAAAGATTAGTGAAATCAATGAGAATAGACATCATACGAATAGAAGTTCATCATACTTCAACCACTTTCAAATATTTTGAATGTGTATATGTATAGCGGTGTTGAGAAAAACTATTGTTCTTGTGAGTGCTTTGTATTTGATTGCTATCAATCTATGGTTTACATTTGTGATATCTAATGTATGTTAAGAAACACAGATGTATCTGTAGATAGTGTTAAGAAACATTGTTGATTGCGGTGTTGAGAAACACCTATTGGTGTCAGTATTGAGTTGTCTTTCAGAATTGAAAAGATTATTGACTCTAGTGTAAACCAAAGATGAATAACTTGACTCTTGTTGTGAGGACAATGTTGATTTGGTTTCCCCCAGGTTATGACTCTGGATCAGTGTCAAGTCAAGTGGGTTCTTAGAAGACCCAAAGTGTCACAAAAGTGACTAAAAGCTATATACAAACTAAAGAAAATGATTTTCCAAGACAAAGTATCGATAGATGTAGCATTGGGTACAACTCCAACTTCAATGGATTGATTTCAATTGGTCGGTATACATCGTGTGTGAGAGATTTCATCAGTAAGGTGACAGTAGACAGACACAGTGAGAACCACTAGTGACTGATGTGAGATAGATTCTCAAGTAGAGGGATCTCAATAATAGCTAGGCATCAGCGTGCAGACATAGTGAGAACCACTGGTGGCTGATGTGAGAGAGATTCTAAAAATTAATAGGACAGTGCCCCCTAGACTAGGAAGGTTTCCCTTAGAGCATGACCAGTTTCAATCCATGTAAGTTGGTATCTTGGTGGTAACTGAGAGCATGTACATGAGAAAATGAAAGCAGGAAAGAAGGAAAGCAGGAAAGCAACTATACATAGCCAAGTGATGTTGTGATAGATATAGCATTGTGGAACAAGAGGCACCTATATACCAATTTTTCACCTTCTTGGCAGAAATTTTTTTTTTTGCTACCATGATGCCTGTTTGCCAGGTTTTCATCAATGGCACTTTTTTCTATTTTTTCAAAAAAAAATTGTATTTTTGAATTTTTTTCATTTTTTTGGTATTTTCTAATGTAGAGTAGATCTCTTGAAGAGGTAGATGTAGTTGCAGAACTGTGGGAAGTCTTATTAAACCAGAGCCAACACAAGCCATGTGCCCTCGTGACAAGGTATACAGAAACTTATCTGGATGGATTTTGGAGGAAAAGAAGAAGACAACTATTCCTAAGACTATCTTTTCTTGTAAGACTAGAAGAATTTGTGAATGAGAAACTTCATCCACTAGGTAGTACACTTCCATTTTTTTGAATTTTTTCAAGACATTTTGCAATTTTTAGGATTTTTTTGGGACTTCAATATGTACATGAGCACTCTGACGATGTCTTAGTTGTAGAATCATTTTAGATGAAGAGAATTGATCGGCTCATTGATTTTCTCTCCTTCAGTGGTTGAGACTTGATAGGTGTCAGATCCAAATACTGCAGTGACAACATATAGACTAAGCCAATTCGGTTCAAATATTCCCGTTTGGATCTGGTACTATCGATTCTTAGGGTTCTCTCTCAGAATGAGATCACCCACACTAAAGTCCCTTGGTCGAACCTTCTTTTTATAGCTCTTAGACATCTATTTATGATATTCTCTAAGGTGATTGAATGCCACTTGCCGACGTTCACCTAGTAGTTCTAGCTCTTATAGCCGAGATATTTTGTTGTCATCATCAGTGATGAGGCCTTTCAGAGAGATTCACAGAGTAGGAATCTCAACCTCAATAGGTAGCACATCATCCACTCCATAAACCAAACCAAAGGGCCTGGCCCTTGTCGGTGTCCATATACTTGTTCTATATTCCTAGAGAGCTAGATTGATCCAGAGATGCCAATCTCATCCAGATTTGTGAGCTATGTGATGCAATATTTTAAGGATCACTTTGTTTGATGCTTCCACCTATCCATTACCCTGAGGATAATAGATGGAAGACCAGTGCTGCATATTTTTAACTTATAACATAGCTCCTTCATATCCTTATTCTTGAATTTCCCCCATTATTAGTAATTATAGAAGATGGTACACCATACCTACACATGATGTAATTTAGTATGAAAATTACCACAGATTCACCATTTGCTAAGGTGAGAGGTACTACCTCTACCCACTTGGTGAAATATTATGTTGCCATGATGATGAACTTGTGTCCATTCAATGATGAAGGATGAATCTGATCACCAAATTGAAGGCCAGAAAGTGATGAATGGAATGAGCTCCTTGGCTAGAGTGTGAATCATATTTCCATGTAGTTAAAACTATTTGCAAGACTTAGCATACTTTAAAGCTTCCTTTTCCATGTCTGGCCAATAGTAACCAGCTCTAATAAGTTTACAGGCCAGTGTCAGGCCGCTCGAGTGAGATCCACAAATGCCTTCATGCACCTCAACTAACACATGCTTAGATTCATTGGGTTCTAAGAACCTAAGAAGGGTACCGTCTAGACCTCGCCTATACAAGTCATTAGCTATGATAACATACTATGAAGCACTGTGCATTAGGTGACGTTTCTCATTCTGGGTGTAAGTATCTGGAACAATCTGGTCACAAAGGTAAGAGTATATGTGATGGTAGTAGGATGAATCATGTCCAATGATAGAATAGATCATCAAAGATTCAGGGGATTCATAGGCTAGGTAGAGTAATGTTTCCATAGGAATTCATGTCAAAAGTCATTTTTAGGAAATTGTAGCATAGAAGCGAGAGTAGCCATTGCATCAGCCACTTTTTTGTCTGCCCTTGGAATCTATTGGAATGTGATGTGTGCAAAGTACTTTTGGAGGTCATCAACCATCCACTTGTAAGGCACCAGTTTGTCATCTTTTGTCTGATAAGTATAATTGACCCGATTGATGACCAGTTTTGAATCACCAAAGAATTTGAGTTCATCTACTCACCACTCGATGGTGATCTTCATCTCATTGATTAGAGCTTAGTACTCAGAAATTTTGTTTGTACAAGGAAACAACATCTTGTATGCTTTGGGTAAAGAGTACCTTTTTTGCATGATGAACACTATCCCGACACCTGACCCCTGTTGGGTGAATGATCCGTCAAAGAGCATAGTCCAGGATTGATGTGTGAGAAGAAGTATGGACTCATCTGGAAACTCGATGCTCAACAGATGATAATCTATGAGAGGTGATGAAGGGTGCTTCCCTTAATACCACAATCACATAACAGAAACAGAGAAGCAACAACAATATGCAAGAACAGAAAATGGACTTCTTATTATCTCCACAAATGCGAAATTACAAACTTTCAGAATTACAATATGCAAAGCCACATGGGCATTCCCCTTACAATATTCTGTAGGAAAAAGCCTCGAATTATTACCCAGATCTACCCAGAACTGTCCCGAACCGCCTAAAACAACACTACGGGCCTTCTTTATATAGGCAATTTCCACCACCCGAGAAGGTTCCAGAAATTTAGCCCTTAGGGCCGACCAAACTTAGAATTATTTT
>MU227555.1:1330276-1350284 GCA_018584345.1 Thuja plicata
TACTAAAAAAATTAAAGGAAGGAAGCTTTATGACACAAATAAATAGAACTAACTAATCAAAGCCTTCAGAAAATGCTGGAATTTCAACCTGCTACAAAGATGATGCCGACAGAGGCTGAAGATGGTCAAATTTTAAAAATCTTAAACCGGCCCAGTTCGGGAAATCAAATTTCCTATCTCCAAAAGAAATATTATCTTTTCACAGTGTGTTTTGGATTTTTGACCAAACCCAAATCCAAAAGTTAGGTAGTTATTTTTTAATTAGTTTAGTGTTTTTTCAAAATATTTTATAATAAGGGTTGTGTCTTTTCACCTTAAGGAGGTGTGAAAACCACTCAAAAACATATGTATACATAATGTAAAATGTAAAGACAAGAGAATATAATACAATTTCACATATTTGGATAGTTTTTAATCAACATGTATAACATGGACCTGGATGTACTATTTTTTCAAAATCAATAAAGATAGGTCCTTTTTCTTTCACATGTGTAATAGTTTCATAATTATTTTACAATTATTCCCTCGGATAAACCAATAGAACTTCTTCAAAGTCATAGTTTGATGTGCATGCTTCCTGATTTTATTCATAGTCTATATTTTCAATTGGTTTTCTCATTTTGCATGGTTAAATTCTATTGATTGATGCCCTGGTCAATTGGGCTATCATTTGAGAAGTATTACTTTTTTGAAATATCTTTGAATTTGTTTTAGGTTGCATGTACATTCCATAACACCTTTGTAGTGATAAGTTTTCTTGTAAAACTGTCTCTGAGGTTGAACATAAGATTGGAATGATCTTGACTCTATTGCCTGTGATAGAATAAGGCACTGGTCTAATCATTATTTGGATTATAGTTATTCAATTCATTGTTATAGTTTTGTGATTTCTTATCTATCTTTTTATTTCAATTTACATAAATATTTAGTAAACATTCTTTCAATTACTCAAAGTATTTTAGTTTACAATTTATGATATATTTCTTGTAATTTGATTTATTCAAGCCTACTTTCCATCTTGAGAGATCAGTTGAATTCTGAACACAAGTTATCTTCTATAAAATGCCTTAAACCAGTAGATAGTGGTTAAGGTAAAGGTTGACCCGCCTTGGTCTTGCAGAGCTAGAAGTGCAAGGGAAGATGATCATAATTGATCATTCCTGTTAGTTGGCAAAAAAAAATTGGTTTTCCAAACATCAGATTGGCAAGTCCATAGGAAATCCAATTCAACTTTTTTGGGCACCAACACACCCAATGATGTATCTCTAGCAGAGATGTAAAGGATGAGTGGCTTCCAAGAATAGGAGGCATCAATATCGGTGGACTTGCAAGATATTTCTTGATCTGTGTTATCCCTTTATCACAATCTTCATTACATTTTTAGCTCATGCGCTTGTGTAAAGTCTTAGTGAAGTTTTGTGACTTGTCAGCCAGTTGTGAGATGAACTACCGGATAGACTGTAATCGGCCTTGGAGTCCTCTCATCTGACTAATGTTGTGTAGCGGTGGCATTTCCATGATGGCTTGGACCTTTGCAAGATCCACTTCTATGCCTTTTTCAAAGATGATGTAACCAAGTAGTTTTCTAAATGTCACACTGAATGCACATTTCTTCAAATTAAGCCATAAATTGAATTGTTCCATGCAATCTAGTATAGGACCTATTTCTGCAAGGTGTGTCTTTTGGTGTATGCTCTTAGATAGAGTTTCATCAACTTAGTCTTCCATCATCTTATGCATCATGTCATGGAAGATAGTGGTGACAACCCTCTTATATGTAGCTCCTACATTCTTGAGCCCAAAAGGCATGACGTTCCAACAGAAAGTGCCCCATGCACATGTGAAAGTAGTTTTATCTTGATCTTCTAGTGTGATTTTTATCTAGTTTTAGCCAGATAAACCATCCATTAGTGAGTACATTTCATAACCTATTGTCATGTCTATAATCATGTCATTGTTGGGCAACAGAAAGTCATCTCTAGGACATACCTTGTTCAAGTCTCAAAAACCTATGATGCATGATCAGATTAGCATCCAATCTAGGTATGTCTAAATATGTCCATGCAAATTTGATCTTCTTTCTCTGGAAGAAGGTAATGAATTATTCTTTTTCTTCCTTAGATAGTGACTGTGCCAAATGAATGATTTGGGGTTCTACTTTTGTACCCAATTTCACAGTTTGGGTCAGTTCAATCAGCACCGATGACCATTCCTAAAAGTGACTTGAAAGCGTATCAAGTATCCTATCTTCAGGCACCTCAGAGAGGTTTTCACCCTCAGATATGTCCTTTATTTTTACCTTTTTAGGCTCTGATACTGAAACAATGTGTTTTTCACCATCAGAGCACCTATTCTTTCTTATTTTAGTTTTGTGACTAAGATAATTGATATCAGCTTTAGTCATGTTGACACTCTCTTCACTGGTGGAGGATGTTAGTTGTTTGACAATGTTAAGGTAGCAGGAAAGAGCATTGTCATTCTAGAATGTAAGGACTTCATTGGATGGAGAGGAAGAGTTCCAGTCTATGAGCTTGTGATGGAGAAGTGGAGGAGAGGTGATAGGTTCTAGTGTGTTCACGGTATAGTCATCAAAAGCATGGACTAGCAAGTCGATACCTAAAGAAATCTCATCCAAAGGTGCAGTAAAATTCCTTTGACCCCTCACAACCATAGTAGAAGATAAGTTAACATCGATGGAATCAAACTTGTTTCTCCTAACACTAGACCCTTCACCTACTTTGAGAGGTTTTTCGTATGCATGTATAGTATCTACATCCCTATCAAAGGTTGCATCAAAAAAAGAATCAAATTCATACTCATACGAGTTAGTACAACTTGAGATAGGTATCTCATGACCACTTGTGGCACCATATGATTTGTCTTCATCTTGTAGAGAAATGATAAGTTTTAGGATTTGTTCTTGTTCAAACTACTCTTGGAAATATGATGGCATGTATAGTTCACCCTGATGACTAGGATTGACATTTTGCATCTCTCTCAATCACTCATATGTCAGTGGAGAAAGTGAAGTAGTTTTATCAGAGTCACTGTCAGTCTCAACCGTACTGACATGTGGTATAAAATAATCTAGATCAACAAAGAATGAGGCAAGATCTGGAGGAATAGGACAAGGAAAGGAATCCTCATTAGATCTTGCCTCTAAGTTTCCATATGTAGATGTGCCTTCAGGTTCTAGTTGGTGATCTGACACTGGCAAAAATTTGTTAATCCCTAAGTGAAATAGGATCTTCTTGAAGCCTAGACCTTGATGGGGAGGTCACCTTTCTCTCCTAGACTCCTACTCTCTTCTAGGAATCTTACCTTGGACCCTATTCACTTCAAGATCCTCTAGACTCACACTTGAGTCTCTTAGGGTTACTCACAGACCCTAACCAGAAGGATTTCTATACTCCCTCTATATTAGGTTTCCTACCCACCAAAATGCTTCACTCTTCATCTTATCTTGCTCTCCATGACTGAATAAAGTCAGTCATGCACCTTCTCCTTCTATCTCTCTCTCCTACAAGCTCTCTAGCCGGACCATTAAGCTCGCCTAGGACTTGTCTACCATTCTGACTAGCCACTTCTTAGTCCCAAACACAAAAAAAGAAATAAAATACATGAGGGATGCTTCTTGACAGTCACACTCCATAGGATGGATTATAAGAGTCAAAAAGCATCCATGAGGCTTGACTGAATTCAAAATCCTACTCTACAAAAGTCTGCACGCAATAGAAACACACACAGAAAGAAGAGGAAACTGTTCTTTATTGAAAACCAGAAAATTACAATGTAAACTCAAATCTTCTATGCTAGTCTCGTCAGTCTCTAACTTCTCCAACCTCTCTTACAAGTTTCCTTCCTTGATCATATATTTGGCCTCTTCTTGATTTGTAACCGTTTCTAGGTTACCTGTCGTCTGAATATTCTAACTGCCTCAGCTCTTCATCTTCTTCCTGTAACTGTCATCATTCTCATCATCCTCTACATGGTTTTCGATGTGGACCTTATTTTCTTTCGTGGAATTCTCTTTTTCATCTTCCTTCTGCGTTGTTGACAAGTCAACCCATACTCTAAATGTTAGTCGCACTGTCGCGAGACTCAATCACTATGCATGCCTTTATCCTGTGACTTGGTGATAACTGCTGTCGTGCTCCCGCAGCACTCAAAACCTTACTACCGATTCCCTTGCAACTATGCGATGAGTTGTAGTCACGCACCCGCAACGCTTCAAAACAAGCTGACATTTTCTCTGCGACTATGCGATGCACTGTTTGTCACGCTCTCCCACCTCTTATTGACAAGCTTTCGGTTCATCTGCGACCCCATGATGCATTGTAGTCACACACTCACAACACTTCTACACAAGCTATCTTTTGTTCTATGACCCTACGATGCATGCTTGTCACGCTCTCGCACACTCATAACACTAACTGTCCATTACTCTGCGAGTACGTGATACATTGTTGAAACCTCTTGTCGCAGCATCACAAGTCTTATAGCCTACCTGCCGGTTCACCTCACGACTGTGCATTTCCTCCTCGTCGCTCACTCGCACACTTCAAAGCTTAACCACCGATTGTTCAACGATTACGCGATAGAATAATGTAACTGTCATCGCAGCGTCGCGCTGTTTCCAAACTAACTACCCAATGCCTTGCGACTGTGCGACTATACTATCATCGCATCCTCGCAACTATTTCAACCTGACTGCCAATCACTTTGTGATTGTGCGATATGCTATTGTCACGTTCTCGCACTGGTTTCAACTTAACCTCTGATCACTTTTGTGACTGTGTGATAAGCATAAAGTAACTGGCCCGCTCTTTAGGAGTTAAAAGCTGAAGCTATTAGTGTTTGGGGAAACTGCTAACTGAAACTGAACTAGCTGCTAACCGTGATCTGCTCCTTTGATCACTCTACAAATTACTAGGGCTTGGAGCTAAAACCCTAGGGTGCTCTGTACCAGACCTATAGAGTCACGTGCTCATCTACCAATAGCTTCAAGTGGTGTAAGAAATCCTTTATGGTTCAATCCTATAGGGACGTTCCCTTTATAGCCAAAGAACTTCATAATAAATAGACCCTTGTCATACTGTTCATCATATGTCTTAATTGTGATTTTTTACGGGCATCTATATAGCCTTCACCATAGCCTAACTGAGCAAGCAAGTTAACAGAGTAGATGTTAAGGCCAGCATTGTTATCTATAATGACATGATGGAAACACTTTGGGCCAATCATGACCTTGATATGCAGGGGGTTATTGTGTGGATGACTCAATGAATGATCATCTTCCTCAGAGAAAGACAGGTAATGAGGTGAGGTCAAGTGACCTACCATGGATTAAAACCAGTCTAAATCTAAATCTTTTAGAACATTTGCTTAGTGACGGCTTTGTCAAGAATCTCCCTGTGAGCAGGCAAGATTTTTAGTAGCTCAAAGATGGTAATCTGAGCGTTGGTTCTTTGCAATTGGTCTAGTATCCTATAATTAGCAGCATTAGATGAGTGGACCAATTTTGAATTATTTTTGGCATTGCCAATAGTAGCATTATCTACAAGTTGTTTTGGTTCAAATGTAGAAGGCTCAGGGCCTTTGAGAATGATCTTTGCATGAGACTAAGTAATGGCATTAGCACAAACCGTAGATTGTTCTTCATTTGAGGAATGGGACATAGGCCCTCGCAGGACAAAGGGAGTTTTATGTTTGGGAGCGTCTTCTCTTCCCTTGATAGTAATAACATCACAGTATTTGACATTAACAGGTTCAACCATATTAATGACACTATCATTATTAGTGTATGTATATTTGACCTTGACATGAGCATTTTATCTTTAGAGGATTCACCTTTCTCATGAGAAGGAAAGGGGTATTTGAATGCCTAGTGATCCGAATTCTTATTGTGACTCCCCATAGCAACAACCTTACTGTCAATAAGGTCTTGAATTGTATTCTACAATTGCATACAGCTAGCATTTTTGTGACCTTTGTTCTGGTGGTAATCATAGTACACAAATTTATTCCACCAAGAAGGTCATGGTTGTGGATCGAAAGGATGTGAATTATCTAGAGGAGTGAGTATTCAATTTTCCAAGAGAGTCTTGTAAACCACATCAAGGGGTTACCCTAGAGAAGTGAACTCACACTTGGGTCGAGGAGCCCAAGGTTTAGATCTAGAATAATTTGAACGTGGTTTAGTTTCTGTCACGGCCTTTTTGGTGGCTTTGGCCACCTACATTGTGGGAGTAAGATTAAACGCAGCCTTTGGAGGGTTGGGAGTTACATTGTCAACAACTCCATCATTCACAACATATTGGTTCTTGTTGACAGTCTCAGGTTTGTCTTTTCTTGAGGAGGAGGACCCCTATTTTTTTATCCTTATGTAGGGTCAGTTCTCCTTTCTTGACCATGAATTTTTCAATTCTCACAACTTGTTCGATCATATCATCGAAGGTCAAAGGACCTTGCAACCTTACTTGGTACCCAAAATTGGGAAGAAGATTATCCAAAAAGATTTTAAGCTTTTCAGACTTAGGTATCTTGTGAGAATATTTCTTATAAATCTGTCTCCATCTCTAGAGAAATGTTAAGAAAGTTTCCCCATGGTTTTTCTTTAAACTACAAAGATTACGGATCTTAACCAGATGTTGGATGTTATGCAAGTAGTGTTGCAGAAACAGGTTGGAAATATCATCACAAGTCTTGATGCTAGTAGGTAACCTAGAGAACTACTCTATGGAAGACCCTCCCAAAATATGTGGGAAGAGACACATGAGGTAAGTTTGGTCATGTATGAACTCCATAGATAGAGCACCAAACTCTCACAAATGATCTTGAGGATCAGAGGTACCCAAGTATTTTTTGTACTTGGAAAGTTCAACTCCTTTATGAAAAGGAGGCATGCAAAGACTTTTGTGGAATGGGAATGGACAAATGCTATCCAACATGAACTGTTTGGTTGGTTTTTCCTTGTCCTTCATGAGTTGAAGAAGATGTTCTTGAATGCTTTGAATTTTTTTTTGTAATCAAGAGTTTTCATTTTCTTCCTCCTTTGTGACAAGAGTCTCTACATTGTAGTTTGAGGGTAGCTTGGACCCTTGATTAGATATCTCTAGGAGATATTTCTCTTTCTCTTCCTTTATGAGGATCTCCATCATTTTACAGAAATTTTTTTTTTTACGAGCATCTTCTATATCTTCCTGAGTTATTATCTCCTCCTCATTGCTACGGGGTTCTTGATAATGATATTTACCCTTGGTGGTTTTAGATGAATCATTATCTTTGTTGTGTTCACCCTTTTGATTTTGGTCTACCATCTTGCTTGTATGCAAATATTCAGTGCGCAAAGACTCACTATGAGGAGGTTGAGTATACTAAGAGGTTGTACCTATGGGAACCTTGGTTGTTTTGATAGGGTTAGATTAAGGTAACAACTCTTTAGAGTTTTGATTCTCTTCAAAAAATGGGTTTCAGACTCAACTGAAGTCTATTGGGAATGATTTTCTAATGTGAGGTCGAATGACTAGAGAGGCAGATCGAGATGATCCATATGTAGACATAGCTGACAAAGAGGAATGTGAGGATCCCCCACTATACTCTAACTTTGTGATAAGTTTGGAATGACCTCTTCCTTGGTTTCAAGGTCTACCTCTACCTCATCTAGTGATATGTAAGGGGAATGCATTGCTACTTTTAGTTGCAATAGTCATAGACAAAGATTATGTAAGGAGAGTAAAATAGGACTATGCTTGGAACTATGTCTCAAGATAAGTGTACAAGAGTGCCAATAGGTGAAGTATACCCAGCACGAGTCATTAGAGATAAGTATAGAACAAAAAAGAGATGACTATCATGTCGCAAGGTATGACAACACATAAGAACAAGTAGATAGATAAGAGACAAGACAAGTTCAAGTGAGAATCCCATAGTTCTCAACATGAGAAATCTAGTTGCAAACTATGTATAGACAAGAAAATATGCACAGAGATCCAAAATATAGACTAGACTAAGTAGAGAGACAAAAAATAGCTCACTGTTAAGACAAAATGGGACAGTTTTGTGCGAAGTACTTTCTCATGTGAAAATTTGGGCTGGCTTGTGCAAGACTTTTTATCTTGGAGAAAAGAAATGTAGAATTGGTATGATAGAATGATAATCCAAGGGACAACGGACTAGAAAAACATCATGTGAAGATTAACAGAGTCTCATGCAAAGAAATGCACTGAATGGCACGAATATTGAAAATTTTTGCACGAAATATTGCAGAAAACCAAGCAAATTTTTACAGAAACTCACAGTTTGGACCGATTTTTTTGAGACAAAGTTTGATCATGAGACACATATTGAGCTATTCTCTAACAAAGTACTTAGTTTTCAGACTGGTTTGGACTGTTTCATATTGATAAGCCTTTGTTTGAATGTTCAAAAACTAGTTGTTGACAAGCATAGAGTTTGGACTTTCAAGCAGTTGTGATACAAATAGTAGTCAAAAACAATTCAAACGAGGACAAGGAAACTTGGAAAAATAGGGGAGTCTTGACAAGTTTGAACACTTTGAGCATTTGGATATTTTTAAAAGACACTCATTTATCCCTAAAATAAAAAAATGGGAGAGATGACAAAATCTTTGCCTCACAACTTATGTGCATGCATGCACCTCACAGAGTCATGTCACTCCTAAAAGAGTGTCTGTGTTTTTGGTGTTTCCAAGGACTCAATAATATATGTTCAAAGGACACCCTTGAATCAGGGGCTAGTGTCATATACTACATTCAAAAATCTAGGTGCATGCCTATGGTGAGAATCTATGGGAGAGAATCATCCCCCTCCCTACGCAAAGATTATGCCCCCTTTCAGAGGTGAACCGGGTAAGTAACTAACTACAAAATTTTTTAATAGGCTTCCATTCATATTAACCTTTGGTGGCCTTGCAAGAGAGGTCCAGTGGCAATGCTCAGTACAACAGATAGGGCTTCCTCAAGATTTTCAACATCAAGGATCAAGAGGAATAAATTAACATGGCTTTGGAGTCTTTCTCTCGACAAAGAAAATTTATTATAGTGTGGTGGAATCACCGGAAAAATGTGTGTATCCACTTGGGTTGTTCACATAGGTTCAACTTCCAACAGGCCCACTAAATTTGACTCAGACTTGGTTTGGTTTCAAGGGTCTAAGTTTCTGATTTTCCCAATAGGGAAAAGAGAATACACCTCTACCTCTACACCTCACCCAAACACACCAGACATGTTCATCACCGAGCTAACTCATCTTTCAACAAACCCAATAGCTTCTAGGTTTCTGATTCTCTCAAAGAGAGAAGAGCATACTCCCCTCACTAATGAATATGGAAATCAATTTGCTACCTTTCCTTGCTCCCCCAAGTGTTAATCCCATAGCAGCATCTAAGTCTTAGATTCATTCATGGGCATCACTTACATTTAATGAAGATCCTAATAACCTATTATGCTATCAAGACCCTTAAGATATTTTAACAAGGCCCTAATTAGACTATGTAAATAAAGTATTGAAATACAGACACAACATTTGTATGGGTTTGAAATTCTTTGACAAACATGATCTAACAAGCGTCCTACAATCAAGTAGTCAGTAAGTTTGCATAGTTGTGTTTGAAGGAGTCTTCAACATCTTATCCTGTAGACCACTTGTTAATCTATATCAGAAATAAAACTAGGAAACCGTAAGAAACAACAAAGATCAGTAGTCAGAAAATAGAATATAGAAACAGTAAATTAACAGTCTCTGGTGTCAAAGTTCATGTGAAGAACTAGAACAGGTTGCTCAAAGTATTGCCAAGAATCATGCAAAGAATTACATGAATAGGAAAAAATTCATGTAAATGTATGCAAAACTTTTCATGAGAATTCGCTACAGAGATGTATGGATGGAAAATAGAATCGAAAGAAAAAATGAAATATGAGGCCATAAATAAACTTTTCAGCCCCACAGTGGGCGCCAGAAATGTATACGCTAAATGTGGACCTCTTACTTATCCATGCACTTCAACATAGTCCTTATTCCTCAGTCACATATATGAATGAATATGAATTTATTCATCTTGCATGCCTGGAAGAGCTGACCTGTTGCCTCCTATCTAGACAGGGTTTTGAGTAGCTCTTAGAGTCCAAGAGTCCAACAACCGAGACCAATCTGAGAATGAAGGATTTAATCTAGAATGTAAATGCAATATTTAATCTAGAGATGAGCAATGCAAGATTAAGCTAAGAAATTAGAGATGGTATTAAGCTATAAATACTTGAAATAAACTAAGATATGCATGATTAATCTAGAATGTTATTAATCTATCGCAATAATAATGATAACAATGAAAGCTTGAATGTACAAATATTGAATTAAAAATCCAATAGCAATTCGATATTTCAACAATGCATTCTCTTTTTTTTTGAATGAGAGATAAGAGAGTTATTTTATAGAATGAGAGTCTAGTTCAGAATGGCAAGTTTCCCTAAGAGAAACAATCAACTGTTGACTTTTTGAGCGAATGAAATAGTTAACTAACTTCTTGCACTTTTGAATTATAGTTAACTCAAAGTTTCCATTTCTGAACTGAGGTGAGGATTTTGGAGAGATTATTTGATTAAATAAATGGAATATGACCTCATAAATACACTTTCTCAATTATTTGAATAATTAAATTCAACTATTGAAATGAGGATATTTATTTAATAATCAAATGGTATTTAATTCTATTTTATGTATTTTAGCTAAAAGCAGTGAATTTAATTTAATTAAAGTTTAGGACTTTATAATTAAATTAATTCAATAATAGGGTTTATTTAGCCAATTGTAATTGATATTTAGGAATTAAATATAGTATGTGATTAATGAAGATTTAGGGTTTTCTACATTTGACACTTAGGTCAAGTAGAGTCACTCAAAACTCAAAATTGCCTAGTACTATAGGACTTTGATGATTTAGAAGATTGATAAATGCAACAAAATTGGTTAGGGTTGCAAGATGCCAATTTTGGGGTGTTACAAGGGATACAAAGAAGTTGTGAATAGGAGTTTGGGAAACTTGTTGAGATGCTTGGTTGGAGATAAACCAAAGCGATGGTATTTGGTTTTACCACAGGCAGAATTTGCAATAATAATTATGTCAATAGGAACACGTGTAAATCACCATTCTAGGTAGTATATGGAAGTAGTCCAAGAAATGCATCAAAATTAAGAAAGTTGGACAAAGGAGAGACAAGTAGCACTGAAGCTGAAGACTTTCAAGAACACTTGAAGAATTTCCATGAGGAGGTAAAGCAGCATATTAATAAAATGAATACACTATACAAGGCTAGCAAACAAGAAAAGGAGGCATAAGGAATTCCAGGTGGGAGATGAAGTCATGGTTCATTTGAGAAAGGAGGGAATTCCAATAGGAACATATAATAAGTTGAATATGAAGAAGTTTGGACCATGCAAAATACTAAAGAAGCATGATTTAGGATATTCTTATGAAGTAGAGTTGCCTAGTGAACTCAATATTTCACTGGTGTTTAACATTTCAGATTTGACAAAATATCATGAGGGAGGTGTTGAGGATCAGATCACAAAAGCATAGTGGAATATTCTAGCAACTACTTCAGCTAAAGAGGAGATTGCAGACATTTTGGACAGTCGTGTTGGCAGAAGCACAAGGAATAGGACATATGAAGAATATTTGGTCAAATGGAAAGGATGACCTATAGAAGATTCATCATGGCTATCAAGGGAGGATTTTAATCATCTTGGTTTTCCTTTGACCACCTCAGACATGACAGGGTCACTTCTCAAATTACCCTAGGTGTCTGATGCAGGAGCATCCTGGGTGTAAGAGAAATCTTGCATCAACCAAAAATATTTTTTGGTTTCTTTTCAATAAGGGTTATTTTGTGCAGAGTTACTATTTTTGGAAAGTTATTATTTTTATTAATTTTTCCCTTTGAGCTCATAATATTCTATTTTCTTCCCTGGAGGTTCAATTTGATTGTATCATCCTTCCAGCAAAGTTTCATTGCCAGATCAAGTCTAGTTTTGTAGATATTGGATATTTATGGTATTGGCAGCAGGGTACAGAATCTTCAAACTCAATTTTAAAGGCTTTAAAGGCTCCAAATAGGGTCAAAAACTTAGTTGTCTATGATTTCCCTAATCATACATTATAGAGCACTTTGTGGCATTTCCGAAATGGGGTTATGGCATCCCATCAGGTCAACGGTTGATGAGTTATGGTCTCTGGAAGTTGTGATACCTTAACTTGAAAATGTTAAAGTTTCTTCAAAATTTCTTTTTGGGTACCAAATTTGTTTGGGCCTACACTTATGTAATAAAAATGAATAATAATATCTTAGGGATGGTCAGCCTCAAACTTTAGGGTTTAATTTCTAGAATCTTCTTGGGTGGTTAAAATTGCCTATAAATTGAAGGCTCATAGGGTTGTCTAGGGCAGTTATGGGTTATGTAGCTGGTGGCTATGGCTTGCAGATTATTGTAATAAAATACCCGTGTGGTTGTGCACATTGCATTTATGAAGTTTCATGTTATATTTCATAATATTAAAATTTCATTTCATGGTGGATAATAGAAATCCCATTTCTTGTCTTTATAAATCTTGATATTCTCGATTTTGTTGTGTGTTTATGTTAATAAGGGGAGAACCCTTCATCAAGTGGTATAAGAGCATACAGAATTTCTTGGGTGTAGGATGACCAAAAAAATTTCATCAATGAGTAGTGCTTAGTGAATTTCAATATTGGGAGTTACCGAGATGAGGTACTTTGTGATATCATCCTCATGGATGCATGTCATTTGTTTCTAAAGGCCTTGGTAGTTTGACAGGCATGTCATACATGATGGTCATGCTAATAATTATTCTCCAAAATGGGATGGAGTCTAACACAAGCTGAATCCATTGAAGGAAATAGGAGAAAAGGTATGTAGTAATGCAAGAATTTGGTTAGTTGATGGAAGAAAGTTCTTAGAAAGTATGAGACATGAGCCTATGTGTTTTTCCCTAATTCCAAAAGTGGGTAAAGAAGAAGTAGAAGATGTACCTGCAAAAGTTGTAAACTTGTTGGAGGACTTTCAGGATATTGTTTCTGATAATGTACCTAATATATTACCACTAGTGAGAAAGATCATTCATCAGATGGACTTGATCCCAGGGGGCAGTTTGCCAAACAAGGCAGCCCATAGGATGACTCCAACAGAGAGTGAGGAATTGAAAAGACAAGTGCATGAGTTGTTGCAGAAGGGATTGATCTGAGAGAGCATGAGAAAATGTGATGTACTAGTGGTATTAGCACCAAACAAAAATGGAGAATGGAGGATGTGTATATATTTTTGGGCTATCAATAAGATCAATATCAAGTAAAGATTTCCCTTGCCAAGAATGGATGATATTATGGATTTTTTGAGTGGAGCTGAGTATTTCACAAAGATAGAAATAGAGAGTGGATATCACTAAATCAAGATCAGAGAAGGAGATGAATGGAAGATAGCCTTCAAGACAAAGGCGGGCTTGTATGAGTGGTTAGTCATGCCTTTTGGGCTAACCAATGCACCGAGCACATTCATGCAGCTCATGAATGAAGTACTTAAAGAATTTCTAGGTAAGTTTTTTATTGGGTACCTTGATGATATTTTGATTTTCAGTAAGACATTGAAAGAAAACATGATGCATATTTGTAAGGTGTTTGAGAGGTTAAGGGAAGAGAAGTTGCTGATTAATCTGAAGAAGTGCAATTTTGTGAAGAAGGAATTAGTGTATCTGGGATTTGTAGTCTCAGCAGAAGGTCTAAAAATGGACTCAGAAAAGGTGCAGGCTATCCTCAAATAGCCTACCAAAAGGAGTGCTATTGAGGTAAGATATTTTCATGGTTTGGATTTCTTTTACATAAATTTGATTCAAAGTTTTAGTAGTATCTATGGACCCTTGACTGAAATAATGAGAGGGGATACGAAAGAGTTTAAGTGGACTGTAGGGGAAGATAAGAGTTTCAAATTATTGGAAAGAAAAGTTACAGAATGACATGTTTTAGCAATTCTAGAATTCAACAAGGTGTTTCAAGTAGACTGTGATGCGAGTGGTAATGCTATTGGAGTAGTTTTGAGTCAGGAAGATAAACCCATTGCCTATTTTAGTGAGAAGTTGAATGATGCCAAGAGAAAATATTTTGTTTCTGATCAAGATTTCTATGCTATAGTTCAGGCATTGAAGAACTGGAGACATTATCTTTTTCCAAAAGAGTTTGTTTTATTTACTAATCATCAAGCTTTGCAATATTTGAATAGTCAAGGAAAGATGAATCAGAGGTATTTGAAATGGGTTGATTTTTTGTAGAGTTACACTTTTGTGTTGAAACATAGGAGTGGGAAGTCTAACATGGTTGCAGATGCCATTAGCAGAAGACTAATTTTTTTGACAGAGATGCAAATTGAGGTTGTTGGGTTCAAGGAACTCAAGATTTTGTATCTTGTAGATCCATATTTTGGAAACGCTTGTAGAGAACATGTTACTTCTGATAGAACCAAATGGTTGGATTTCATAATCCAGGATGATATGTTGTTTAGAGGTAGTCAGTTGTGCATTCCAAAGAGTTCCATGAGGGAGAATATAATCAAAGAAAAGTATAGTGGAGGACTGGCTAGACATTTTGGGTGAGATAAAACCATTTCTGTGGTTTGTGAGAACTATTATTGGCCACAGTTAAAACAAGATGTTAAGAAATTTGTACAAGGCTGCAGGGTATGTCAGATGGAAAAGGGAGTGAAGCATAATATAGGGTTGTATTATCCATTACCTATATTAGAGAAGCCATGGGAGGATATTAGTATAGACATTGTTCTTGGCCTACCGAGAACTCAAAGAGGGCATGATTCCATCTTTGTAGTGGTGGATATGTTTTCAAAAATAGCACATTTCATTCCTTGCAAGAAGACTAATGATGATGTTCATGTAGCAGAATTGTTTTTTAGAAAGGTGGTAAGACTACATGGATTACCAAAGAGCATAGTTTTAGATCAGGACACCAAATTTTTTGGGTACTTTTGAAGAACCTTGTGGAAAAACTTGAAGACAGATTTAAAGTTCAGCTCAACACACTACCCACAGACCGATGGACAGACAGAAGTTGTGAATAGGAATTTTGGAAACCTATTGAGATGCTTGGTTGGAGATAAACCAAAGGGATGGGATTTGGTTTTACCATAGGTGGAATTTGCATATAATAATTCTGTCAATAGGAGCACGTGTAAGTCACCATTCTAGATATTATATGGAAGTAGTCCCAGAAATGCATCAGATTTAAGAAATTTGGACAAATGAGAGAAGAGTAGTGTTGAAGCTGAAGACTTTGAAGAACACTTGAATTATTTTCATGAGGAGGTGAGGTAGAATATTAATAAAATGAATACACATTACAAGGCTAAGGCAGACAAGAAAAGGAGGCATAAGGAATTCTAGGTGGGAGATGAAGTCATGGTTCATTTGAGAAATGAGAGATTTCTAGTAGGAACATATAATAAGTTGAAGATGAAGAAGTATGGACCATGAAAAATACTAAAGAAGCATGATTCAGGAAATGCTGATGAAGTAGAGTTTCCCAGTGAACTCAATATTTTACCAATGTTTAACATTTCAAATTTGACAGAATATCATGAGGGAGGTGTTGAGGATCAGATCACAGAAGCATAGTGGAATATTCTAGAAACTACTTCAGCTACAAAGGAGATTGAAGACATTTTGGATAGTCATATTGGCAAAAGCACAAGGAACAGGACATATGAAGAATATCTGGTCAAATGGAAAGGATGACTTGTAGAATATTCATCATGGCTATCAAGGGAGGATGTTAACCATCTTGGTTTTCTTTTGACCACCTAAGACGTGACAATGTCACTTCTCAAATTACCCTAGATGTCTGATGCAGGAGCATCCTGAGTGACAGAGCAATCTTGCATCACCCAAAAATATTTTTTGGTTTATTTTCAATAAAGTCTATTTCATGCAGAGTTACTATTTCTGGATAAGAACTATTTTTAGTAAGTTTTCTATTTGAGCTCAAAATATTCTATTTTATTCCCAAAAGGTTTACTTTTATTGGATCAGCCTTCCAGTAAAGTTTCATTTCTAGATCAAGTCTATTTTTGTAGATATTGGATATTTTTGGTATTGGAAACAAGGTACAGAAACTTTGAACTCAATTTTGAAGGCTTTAGAGGCTCCGAATGAGGTCAAAACCTTGGCTGACTAGGATTTCCCAACTCAATCACTGTAGAGAACTTCGTATCATTTCCAAAATAGGGTTACAGCGGCCCATCAAGTCAACGATTGATGAGTTATAGTCTCCCAAAGTTGCACTACCTGAACTTGAAAATGTTAAAATTTCTTCAAAAAAACAATTTGGGTTCCGAAGTTGTTTGGGCCTACTCTTATGTAATAAAAATGAATAATAATATCTTAGGGATGGTCAGCCTCAAACTTTAGGGTTTAATTTATAGATTCTTCTTGGGTGGTTAAAATTGTCTATACATTGAAGGCACGTAGGGTTGTCTAGGGAAGTTATGGGTTATGCAGCTAGTGGCTCTAGGTTATAGATTATTGTAATAAAATTCCCATGTGGTTGTGCATGTTGCATTTCTGAAGGTGCATTTTATATTTCATAATATTGTAATTTAATTTCATGGTGGATAATAGAAAGCCCATTTCTCGCCTTTGAAAATCTTGTTATTCTCGATTGTGTTGTGTGTTTGTATTAATATGGGGAGCACCCTTCATCAAGTGGTATCAGAATAGGATTTCCTGAGCTTGTAGACAGATTGTCAACTGTGAGGAATTTTTCACCAGGACTATAGTTGTGGGTTTGCATGATAAGAGCCAAAAATGCCTCTACAAAGGAACCATGGCAGAAGAGTTAGAGGTGTGACAGAAGAGGGCTTTAGAGCTAGATCTACTGAGAACAATGCAAGGATTGAAGCAAGCGGGAAAATCTATACAAGATTATATAGAATAGTTCTACGGAGTCTGTTGGTTGTATTCCTGGTTTTGTTGGTTTTCCCTAAAAAAAATTTGTCTTCATGCCAATTTCTATCCCAAATCAGAAGGTTTGTCCCATTTTGAAGTATCCCTATGGAATTTTTGTGTTTTTAGGTCAAAATCCACATGAATAGTGAAAACCCAAAACTCTGAGCTGTTTTCTAAGTGAAAATGCAAAAAAGCCCTAAAATGTCAATCAAGTTTCTATTTTTGCATTACCTTTTTGAGAAACTTAAATTATAAAAGTCATGTGTCTTTTTAATAGTCACTGATTTTCTTAATCCTAAAAGCATATTCCCTTTTGTCATGAGGCTTTCCGATTAACTGTTGTCAGGATGTCTCAAAAGAAAAGAGAATATTCTTTGTAAGTTATGAGACTTAGCAAAATCCTTTAGTCATGAAGTCTCCCAATGGAGAAACACATCATCTAGAAACAAGAAATTAAGTCATGATGTCACGCAATATATCCTACACTTAAAAAATTATCATGAGACTTGGTGATTAACTCAGTCGCGACGTCTCTAGATCATAACACAGTTAGTGACAAATTAAATTCTTTTGTCGCTAAGTCTCCAATTAAAAATTCAGTTAAGTAAAAGATTCTGAGACTTGGCGACAAACCACAAGGTGTTTGAAGTATATGGTTGTTGGGTAGTCGCTGGTTAAAAGTGCCAAGTCAGCGTTGCTTCAATGATTTGGAGACAAATAGTCAAGACGAGACATGTGTCCACAGTGAATAGAATAAAGGTTATTCATGTGGTCTCCCAAAAGGAAAATATCATTTGGGGATTAAGAGAGTAAAGAATGTAAGGCTATGTATTTTAATGATGTCGTGTGGTCTCCAAATGATTTAAGTTTTTCAAAATATACTCAATGACTTAGAAGAGCTGTCAGATGCAGAATGGAAAAAGATCAATGGTAGTCACTGAGTCTCTATCAAATTTGCATAAGAGTAAAAAGTTCTTGCAACAATGAGATTAGCTTTAGTCATGTAATCTATGAATTAAAATTAAAAGATAAAGCTATGTCATGTAGTCTCCAAAAGAAATATCAAAGAGTAGTTTTAATCAGCGATTGGGTGACTAAGGTTAGTCACGGGGTCTCGTAAAGTAAAATAAACATTCAAAGACTTAGAGACAAGATTTTAAAAGATAAAAGTAACCTTCAGTTGTGGGGTCTCTGAATAAACTCTGAGTTTGGAATTTGATCTAGTGATTTAGATTCATGCGGTCGTGTTATCATGGTTAAGCTTTGTGAAGGAAATCATGTAGTCGCTGGATCTCCAGAAGAATTGAGAGATAAGAAATTTGATCAGCGGCAAAGAGATAATGCATAGTTGCGTCGTCTCTAAATATGAAAAGTGATAAAACGTGGTGGTTGTTGACATGACAACATAGAGATTCATCATCCAATGAAAATCTAGGAGATTAATTACTGTATGAAAAAGGTAGCTAAGATGTCTGGTGAAGAACCAATCATATGACAACATGTCATTCTGTTCAAATTTTATAAGGGTTTTTTTGAGAACGCACTCATATGAATTTGATTTCATGTCACATTCATGAGCTACGGCTAGGATTTTGATTAATTCCATAGCGTGTTAACTTGAAGGCAAAATTGATTGTCTCTTCAATGATGAGTTAAGTACTTTGAAAAGTTACCATAAAGAGATGATCTCAGTTCATTTTCATTCATCATGCATCTAGAATTTTAGAGTGAAGAATAGCTAGGATATTTGTATTTGAAAAGGAAAAAATTGATTAATTTCAGGGTAATTCTCTAATTTTCAAGGCTCTTGAATTGTTAGCAGTGCACAGAGAAGAGTAGGGATTCTTGAGAGAAGATTTGTCTCAATATCGGTGAAAGAGAAGTGAAAATAGAACAAGATGAGTAGGGCAGTTAGTGTGGCTTCTACCAGTGGGAAGAGTGACAAACTAGATGATGATGCAAAGAGAAAGAGAAATTTCTCTGATGAATTTCTAAATTTATTGCCTGGTTCTACGCAGAGCAAGAGGGAAAATGCCAACTTATTGGCAGATGAGTACTGTGACATAAGAGATGCCCGCACTCTAGGCTCCACAGGTTTTTCTCTATTCAACTATTTTTATAATAATTTTGATAAATCCATCCCCATATCAAACCCTTGGACTAGTGGTCTGGGTAGGTTAATTGTCTCTGATGTCTATGTAGATGTTGATTTGTTTCTAGGTCTTACAAGCCATTATGATGCTTTGTCTAGGACAATTAAGAAGAATGATGGTACTCCACTGTTTATTTTGAATAGGAATGCATTCATGAAAGCCTTTGGCTTATATAGTACCATGTCCACCGACATAAATATTAAAAGACAAGAAAAAAGGTATAGGTTACAACCTGGGGTTGCTAGAAACCAATTGCAGAAGCATATTCTTAAGGAAGTTAGGAATCATATTGCCCCTATACTTGGAAATGCACCCTACTATTTCAAATATTTACATTTCTATATCAAGTACTTTGCTTATGCTTTGTGTAGAGTGTTGGGTGTAACGCCCCGCCAGGAAACCTGAGAGGACAATACATAAGATTTAATCAACTTAAGTCCTCACAGGTTCCCTAACGTCGCTACTAAAGCAACATTATCTAAAATATTTACATGCATAAGATATCCATTTAATTATGAGCTTAAAAGGTCTACATTAATTTTAATGCACCAAGGTAAATTTTCCTAACTTGTTTCTTTCATTAAACATAAGTTAATCGTCTAACATCATTATTCCTTTTATCAATTGATGTCATTAGATCATATTGATTTTATAAATATCTATTATCCTTTTTACCACTTTCCTCTAAAAATTTAGGTAAGAGATTAGTATTAATAAGGTAGACATTATGCTAGGTACTTCATTAACCCATAAAGATGAACCAACCCTTAACATTACTATCAAGTTACTATCTTGTTTCATTATTTCATAACTAATC
>MU227555.1:1351838-1394415 GCA_018584345.1 Thuja plicata
TAGACAGTATGTCTGATATTAGAATCCTTGGGTACTGGTTTATGAAATCATTGTAAACAAACTATAGGAATAGATCAAACAAGTATCATGAACAACTTAAGTTGTAAGAAAACATCGAAACATCTTAATTCATTCAAAAATACAAAACTTATTTTAGGGTTAGAGGGGTATTACATTGGGTATAGATGGAGGAGCTGAGAAAATAAATTCTGGAATTTTGATGATGGTACTAGATTTGCAAGATGTGCATTCTATCACTAGTTATGACTATATACAGTATATCATTGACAAAATGCATGAGGGGTTTTTTTCTGTGCAGAAGAAGATGAAAAATCCTAAGGAAAAGGAACCTAGGTTTTTACATTATTATATCCTGATGCATTTGTTATTGCATTTCAATTATGGGATCATGAATGTGAACAATTTGAACCCTTAGAGGATTTTTCAAGACCGACCCAATCCTATTCAATTTTGAGTTAGGATATGGAATTATACATCCAAGGACTGTGACTTTTGTGGATTTTAGAACTAGATTGTATATCCCTTGATGTAGAGCATGGGTGTTAGTAATACTAGACTCCTAGTAAAGGTGTTGCAATTGTTGAGACCTTGTGAGTATGTGGATAAGTGGGAGGGTGACCATAACTGGGGAGATTTATTTTTAGAAGAAAATTTTACTATGATAAGGGTATACGAATGCACACATCCTCCTCATGTCCTACCTTATCATGTGCCATCCAGAGTTGTAGGTATGGAGTTCATCTGGTAGTTGTTGTTGACAGATAATGAGCATTTTGCACCACACAGGTAGGGGACATTAACCCCTAGGAAATTTAAAAAATTTTAGTTTACAATTGGTAAGGGTACCATTGATTTAGTGAGCACGTGGTTGGAAAGTTGCTAGATGGGAGCAGCATTATACAGATACATTGACCCAAAAGGATTTATTGTAGGAGCTAGGAAGCTCCTAACTCCTACCATACCAAACACAAATGTACATAGTTTTTGTGTGGAGGAGGATGTTACAAGGAATATCCTTGATGAAGATGAGGTAAGAACTAGGAGAGAAATAATTCAAGAGTTACTAAATTTGGAGAAAAAAATAAGAAGAAATGGATTATCATTTGGAGGTTTTTACCCTGACCTACCCTATTTTGATAAGATCAAGGCTATGATTGATAATTTTTATACACTCTGTAAGCAATTAGACAGAGTTCTAGATATAAAGAAAGGGGGAAAAGAATCTGAGTATGAAAGTGAAAGTGATGGATAATATGCACATCCACCTCAAATTGATCAACCTCAATAGAATGTTACAGAGGCAGCTCAGATACAAGGAGAGCAAGGGCATATCATAGACCTGACTAAGGTATCCCATCCAAATGATATAGAGGAGCCTACCACTAAAAGGAAAAAGGTTGACCCTGGTCAGACATCTTCTGTAAGAAAAGAAAAAAAAGGAGATAAGACAAGTGATCTTATTCCTGACAACAAGTTATATGACCACAATTTGAGGAAATTAATTAGAAAAGGAAAGAGACAAAAGCATGATGAAGAGGAGAACATAAAATTGCCTCTTAAGGCATGTATTTATGAAAGGCTACTTCATCAGCAACAATTTTTGAATGATGATAATTTTATTAAAACTGATGAGTTTAAAGAATTCTTGAGATGGCATAAGAAGGAGGAAATCAGAGAACAACTAAAGCTAGATGGTGAAGAGATAGTGACAAATGAGGCTCTATTAGCTCTGCAAGCCTATGACCCTAATAGTGAAGATGTCTCTCCTGATGAGGCAAGAAAGCTGGTTTTAAATAGTGGGATTTTGCTTGTTGAGGGCTGGGATTTAGCCTCAGCATTCATAATTGATCAAATTACAAAATAGCCAGATCTTAAGATGGAAAGTGAGATCCAGATGGGCGATATGATTAAAGGGTTTGGATATAGTCCAAAATCACAAGCTTTTGCCATGTGGAATCTGTCCAAAACACCAAAAGCCTCAACTGGTCAATATTCAGGAGAGCATGGTTGGAAATCAAATGTTCTGGACAGTGAAGAATACTAGAGATCTTGAGATTTCCCAGATCATGACACATTGGGCACACTTGAATTAGGATAAGACAAAACAATTATCTGAGAAGTGTGGCATTTTGATTGAGGAAGCTAGTGCCCTAGCAAAGGATAGGGAATTATGTCACATAAAGATACATCAACAGGACATGGTAATTTTTGAGATGACCAAGAAATTATAAGAGAAACCCGAAGTGGTTTATGTGCCCTCAATGCAGCCTTTGCAAATAGAGGAGAAATCTGAAGCAAAGGAAGTGGTTGAAATAGAGGATATTGCCAAAAAGAATAATGAGGTGGCCATTAATGCATTAAGATGTATTCTTTAGCATAGGATAGATATACTCAAAGATAAAATAGATATCATCCTTAATGATTATAACAAATTACCCACATTACATGTTGAAGTAACAGGGTATATTTCAATTTTGAACCCTTATTTTGTCACTTGGTCTCCTAGGGTGCAAATGTTTGAGAAGCTTGCCTCTTTGCAACAACATAGGTCAGATTTACTAGAGATTGTTATAGAGGTACAGGATGAGATAAAAAAAGGTGAATATATCTTTATCTTTCTTTAAGGGAAAACTCAATCAGATAGAAGCTAAAATAAGCCTATTTTCACCAGATTTTAATAGGTTTGTTCCTCCTTTAAAAGGAGAAGATGATCAGGTTAAGGCCTTGGAGGCCTGGAGGAGTGATTTTGATAGCAGAATGTCAAGCAATGAGGCATTTATTACAGAATCTAATTTAGATTTAGATGGCTTTAATAAGACTTTGGATGAGGCCTTTAAGGCAGAAATTGAAATGAAAAAATTTTAGTGGATGTTAAAAGCATCACTGATGTCAGATGGGAGAGACAAAAGGGACAATTGTAGAGCATACAGAGTTTTAAATGGCATGCAGAGGATGAAGTGATAGCTTGGGACTTAATGACCAAGCCAAAGAAAAAGAATCCTATGGTAGTAGAGGAGGATATCCTAGATGAAGAATTAAGAGAAACACTTGGTGCCTAACCATTGAGCACAGGGATGTTAGTTATTATCAAAGACAAGTGTATGTTAGCCTGAGATGGCGGTCACTTAATCTCAGTATGAATATCAGAGGCTATCACAAACATTGTCAGACAAAGGTGCCAGATTCTAGATGAAGACAAAGAAGATCATATATCATCCCCTATTTTTGTCTTCCCACTGCTTCTACATTCTCATTTCTTGTCTTTTCTGTAATTTTAGGGTTAGCTTCCTTAAACCATCCAAATATTGTTGCATCTGAAATTTAAGGATTCCAAGATGGTTAAGGACCTATATATAGATCAAAATTGTAATAGTTGAGAGGGATGAAATATATTGACATACCAGACTTTCTAGGTTTCAGTCTGTGTCTCTGAGCTTTTTAGAGCTTTCTATGTATTGAAGCAGAAACATATGAATAAAATATAGTGCAACTTTACTCTATCTTATTGTTGTCTCTTTACTAGTTGTGTATGCTCTTTTATGTTTAAATTTGTAAGGCAGTTTTAAGCATATTAGTTATAAGGTAGCTATTTAATTGCTTTCAAGTTTCTTTCAAGGGAAGAACTAAGTTTTGTGAGTAGTTTCAAGGAGCATAACAATATCTAAGGATTTGATACAATATTGTAGAGGTAATGGGATAGTTTGTAAGGAATTTTATCTGAGTTGCATGTAGGTTGTAAGGCATCCTACAGTATTCTATTTTTATATTTCTGTGGATTTTTATTGATTCTATAAGCCCAAGGATAGGCACTAATCTAGGAATTTGTATTGGTAATCTATCATCATCCAAATATTCAATACTATTCAAAATCATTTTAGTCAAATATACTTTTGTTATTAAAAACAACTAAGCTAAACTCATAAGGATTTGTATCAGTAAGATACCATTCAGTTTGTTAATCCCTTGAAGAGTGGATCATTAGGTTACCCCTCCTAAAGTAAAAGGAAGAAGGATGAAAATCCTTGTCTCATTGGTTTATGTTATTAAGACCATAGCCTGGCTTGTAGTACTCTATTTCAAACTAATTATTGCAATCTCCAAGGTACTTTATAAGTTATTACAGTGAGGTCTGAAGTAAATAACCAGTGAATGAATTAGTCCATCAAATACATAGGCTGAAGAATCAGCAATCTTTCAATAGGTAATACATGCCTGAGTCTATGGAACTCAAAAATGAAGGAGGTGATAATAGGTATCCCCAGTGTTATCAAATACCTCAACAATCAGCCTTTCTCTTGTCAAAAGGGAGTTTCCATTCAAGTATAATCAGTATACTATCATTTTAAGGTTGTGGTGTAAGAAAAAGAGCTAACAAATTGGTGACTCTACTAGGGATAGAGATTACAAAGTCTTATCCAAGTATTCAGAAGTCTCTGGTGTTCTAAAGTTTAAAATTTTACAAATCATACCAGTTGTAGTTGTCAAAATTCTCTTTTGATTAGTATTAATTCATTCCAAATTATTGGGTGGCGACTCTAAATATAATCTCTGAGATTAGTGCAAATTTAGTAAAAAAAATTCAGAATGAATACTAGGTCAAGAATGAGAAATGATCTTGAGAAGGTCTTATATGGTGGAATTCCATCATCCTCAAGGATGGAAATGTCTTAGAGAAAAAATAGAAACCAAATTAGTATGGATGAAACCCCTTCAAGAGGTAAAGAGGGTAATTTTAGGAGAGACATGAATACCAATCAGAATTCTCATGATGGAAATACTTCAGAATATGAAGAAGCTGCAGAAAGGGTATTAGAAACACCTACAGTCACTTCTACTTCTAATGAGAGAGAAGAAACAAGTACATCTAGTTCAGATTTTGAAGATGCTCCCTCTGATGAGCTAGCAAATGAGGAGAAGTTCATGAAGCAACTTGCCCTTGTTCAACAAATGAAAAGGGAGAGAGAAATGAGAAAGAAAAAACATGACCATAAGGATGTTGATAAGAGTAAAAGAAGATCTTCAAGACATCAGAATATGAAAGATACAGAGAGGTCTCAAAAGGACCAAGAAATACCACTCACTCATAAGGCTTCTAGTTCACAGAATGATAAAGGTAAGCAAAAGATGAGTGAATACAGAAATCAAGAACCTAAGTTTCAGAAGCCTTTAACAGAGCAAATGTCCAAGTTGGATATTGATTTAGAGAAATTGAGAATTGAAAAAGAAACCATGGAGAAAATGTTAGAAAAGGCACAAATGGAAGCTGCAACAGTTGAAATGAAGAAGAAAATAGATTTTTTGTAGTCTTCAAATTATTCTCATGTTGGGCCAGAGAATATTATTGCTTCTAAAGGAAAGGCCACTACTTTCAAAGAGGATGATAGTTTTCAAAGGAAACCATTGCATACTGAAAGGTATAAACAATTTAATTTTGTTGGTATCCCTGGATATCCTAATGCTTTCCCTAAAGATGTGGGTAATATAGGAGAAAATCTCCCAAAGTTTGCAAGTAACAATGTTATTTCTTATGAAACACATTTAAGAAAGTTCATTGATTTTGTTGATGATTTAAATATCACTCATGAGGATGTGTTAATGAAATTATTTGTTCAATCTTTAGTGGAAGATTCAAGAGAATGGTTTAGGAGCCTTTCTAATGGATCTGTTATTTCTATGGATGAGTTGATTGAATTATTCAAGAATCAGTATGGAGATAAAACAAACAAAGGCTTTTTGTTGAATGAGTTCAACAATATCAAAAAGAGTTACAATGAAGAGGTCACAAAGTTTAATACAAGATTTCAAAGAGCTATGCACAAGCTATTTCAGAAGATAAGGCTGGAGGAAGAGGTATGTCGAGCAACTTATTTGAATGCCTTTGATTCTAAAATGGGATATGCTCTTAGAGATAAAAGCCCTAGAACTCTTACTGATGCTTATAAGATAGCAGTGAATATTGAAATGAATAGAAGAGTATCTGGTAAGTTGAATAGGAGGGATGATTCAAGGTTTAGTAAGAGCAACTTAAAATAACTAGAGTGTAAGGAATATAGGGCTCCTCAAAACAATAGGCCTTCTTATAATACTACATACAATCCCCAAAATAGAATGCAAAACCATCCTTATGGAACACAGTTCAAGGATGGAATGCATGTTATTCTACCTAGAAAAGAGATGGATAACAGAACTCCAGACCCTCTACATAAAAATTCTATCCATTTTTGTAATGATGATCCTTGGTGTGAGGCTTGTGAAGCCCCACATAACCCTAATTTTTGTATTATTTCCATAGACTTTAGAGTAAGTGAAGAGCAGAGAAATGATGAGGGTGAACAATGTGATCATAGTATGACAAATACTTATTCATGTCATGATATAGATTCAGATAGTGAAAATGAAAATCATGATTCTTTTAATTCACAAAAAAAGGTAGAAAATTATCATCAACAGATCTTATCTAATAGTGAAACTGAGGAAACTGATGATTATATAAGATGTTATGCTCAAGACAATCAGGATGTTCCACTTATTAGAAAATCTTTAGATGAAGAGAAAGCTAGGATTACTATAGATTTAGTGAACAAGGCTAGAAGCAACTACCATTTGAGAAACAGAGTAGTGGGTAGTACTAGTAGTCAGCCATCAGGTGTCTTTATAAATGAAAATAAGATAAACACTAAGTATGTGCAGAAAAAGGAAGGACCTGGTGAAAATATAAATAAACATAAGGTCAAAATCATTACAAAAGCCCTTGAACCAAATGTTGTACGAGAAGGAGAATTGAAAAGGAAAGAAACAAATACCCCTGTCCAAAAGATAGAAAGTAAAAAGTTAAAAGAACCAGCTCTGAATGAACATACTGAGGAAAGTGATATCACTATTGACAAATCAAAATCTTCAGATGTGAAATATACTCTAGTAGATATGGGTCATTGTTTGTCCCAAATGACACTTAAAGTGCCATTTCTAGAGATGATGAGAATTAAAGAACACAAGGAAAAGTTAATGTCATTGTTAAACAGTGTGCCCATAATAAAGGTTCAAAGTCCAGAGAATGTTGGCAAGAAACCAATTAAAAAAGGGAAGGAAGTTGAGGTGTTAAACTTTGAGATTCCTCAGATTTTCTTGAATACAACTTCTTCCCCAAAATTTGTTGACCCATTTTTTATTTCATTGATAATTAATGGAAAGATGCTAAAAAATTGTATGATTGATTCAGGAGCATCTAATACTATTATGCCAGTGGAAATCATGAGGTCAATGGGATTACAAGTTGATACTCCTCATGGGAAATGTCAAGCTATGGACTCTAGAGAGGTCCCTGTGATTGGTACCATTGAGGCTATGCCTTATATATTAGCAGTCTGCCCTGATGTTGTAATGACTATGAATGTTCTTGCGGTTGACATCCCACCACATTATGGCATGCTTCTGTTAAGAAAGTGGAGTGCTTCAATGGGAGGTAGTATACAAAGTGATTTATCATATGCTACTTTTAAGATTGCTGGAGAAAGTGTCAAGGTCTTAAGGGAGAGTAGAACTCCTCATATGATCAAAATATTTGAGGACACTAACATTAATTGTTGCATTGATATGGATATGGAGAATTTTAGGATGCAAAAGAATGAACTTTATTATCAACATGAAGAGATTGACCCTCTGAACAGAGAGTTGATTATGCAAGGAGATGGATTGTGGAAAATGTACTTTGATGGGGCTTGCTCTAAAGAAGGATCAAGGGCAGGTGTATTATTGGTATCTCCATCAGGTACAACTTTTAAGTATTCATTTCTATTAGCCTTCCAATGTACAAATAATATTGTAGAATATGAGGCTTTATTTTTAGGAATTGAAATTGTTATCAAACATGGGATAAAATGTTTAAAGGTTTATGGTGATTCTAAATTGGTAGTATCTCAAGTTAGATCCAAATATGGAGTAAAGAATGATAGATTGAAAATGTACAAGTATGCTATTTGGGATCAAATTGAAATGTTTGATGCCTTTTATATAAGTTGGTTAGAAAGGTCAAAGAATATAATGGCTGATTTTTTAGCAAATGTTGCTTTGAAAAATAATGATTTGACCTTACATGGGGTATCAATACTAGAAGTCAAAACAAGACCAGTTGTTCCGAACAATATATACAACTAGCAGGTTTTCCAAGATGATCAAGATATTTTGAGGTTTATGCAATGTCTAGACCATTATAAGAACCAGAGTATAGATTGTAATACTTTACTAGAAAGAAATTATGGCAAAGACTATATTTTGGGTAATGAGATTGTCCAGTTAAGTTCTAATCAGATTCCTAGGGGTTTGGTTGAACTTGAAGCATTGTTTAGTAGTCAACAAAATGATTCGTCAAAATTAAGCAATGCCAAAGTTTAGAATTTGGAAGAAATAAATTTAGGATCTAAAAATAGTCCTCAAATAGTTTATATTGGAAAGGGTTTAGACTCTCATATAAGGGTAAATTTGATCAAACTATTGAGAGAATATAAACATGTTTTTGCTTGGTCATATGAGGATTTGAAAGCCTATAGAGAGGACCTTTTTCAACATGAAATCCCATTGAAGTCAGATGTGAAATCATTTAGTCAAAAACAGAGGCCTATTAACCCCTTTTTGGCTCCTAAGATGCAACAAGAATTGATGAAACTAAAGGATGGTGGGATAATCCAGCCAATCAAACATTTAACTTGGGTATCAAATTTAGTACCAGTCAGAAAGAAGAATGGTGATATCAGACTGTGTGTGGATTTCAGGAATTTAAATATTGCTTCATTAAAAGATAATTATTCCTTACCTAATATGGAAGAAATGTTGCACAAGGTGACTGGTTGTGAGTTACTGTCTATGATGGATGGTTTCTCAGGTTATAACCAAGTCCTAGTTAAAGAATCAGAAAAATACAAAATTGCATTTACCACTCCATGGGGAACCTATGTTTATATCAGGATGCCATTTGGACTAATAAATGCAGGAACAACTTTTCAAAGGGCCAAGGATGTTTCTTTTAAATAATTCATTGATTTATTCATGGTCATTTATCAGGATGATTTGACTGCATATTCTAAGAAAGCTTTGGATCACTGTGATCACTTGGGAAAGATTTTCAATAAGGCATTGGAATATGGTGTCTCACTGAATCCCAAGAAATGTCATTTTGTAGTAAAAGAGGGAAATTTTCTTAGACATATAGTGTCTAGGGAAGGGGTAAGAATAGACCCTGAGAGAGTGGAAGCAATTCAAAGGGTGATTGCTCCAAAATACCTAAAAGGAGTACAATCTTTCTTAGGAAAGATCAATTTTGTCAGAAGGTTCATAGCAAAATTTGCAGAGATTGTTAAACCTATTGTAAAGTTATTAAAGAAAGATATCAAATTTGTTTAGAATGAAGAAGCTCACATTGCATTTGAGAAAATAAAAAAAGCAGTACCAGAGGCTCTAGTTTTGAAGTCTCTTGATTATACTAAGCCTTTCTCTTTGTTTGCATTTACATCTTTTCATACGATTGCTGCTATTTTGCTACAGAAAGATGAACAAGGATTTGAACATCCAATAGCTTTTTACAGCAAATCCTTACAAGCTGCAAAACTTAATTTTGAAAGAATGGAGAAGTAGGCTTATGCTTTGGTAAAAGCTATGAAATCTTTCAGGCCATACTTGGTTTGTGCTAAAATACAAGCATATGTTCCCCATTCAGCAGTGAAAGATATCCTTACACTGTCAGAGGTAACTGGTAAGAGGTGTAAATGGATCACCAGAATTCAAGAATTTAACCTTGAGATCCATATTACAAAATTAATAACAGGACAAGGTTTGGCAAAGCTCATGACAGAAGAAAACTTGGATCTAGTACAAATAAATCAAACAGAAATACATGATCAAACTACTACAAGCATAGAGAGGCAACCATTCTATATAAATATTGTGTTTTTTCTCAAAAATGCCAAATGTCCTGATTATATCTCAGAGAATCAGAAAACAAGTCTAAGATTGCAAACTCAAAGATACACTTTGATTCAAGGTGACTTGTATTGGAAGGATAAGAATGGTGTATTGTTATTATGTCGTGATAAATACCAAGCTAAAATAATTTTATGTGAAATGCATGCTGGAGAATGTGGGGGTCATTTTTCTGCTAAGACTATTGCCCATAAGAGTTTAAGAGCTGGGTACTATTGGCCCACTTTATTCAAAGATACTTATGAATATGTCAAAAAGTGTGAGCCTTGTCAAAGGTTCTCAAACAAGCTGAAATTTGTAGGTCCTTTGTTGTTAAACCCAGTAAGTATTGAGGCTCCTTTTACTATGTGGGGAATTGATTTTATTGGTGAATTCCAGGAGAAATCTAGTGGAGGACACAGTTGGATATTAGTTTCCACAAATTATTTTACCAAGTGGATTGAAGTTATCCCTACAAAGAAAGCAACAAGCAGGGTAGTCACTAAATTTCTAATGGAGAATATTATAACTAGATTTGGTGTACCTGCTAAGTGAGTAATGGATAATGCCATGAGTTTTAGATCAGAAGAAATGATAGATTTGTGTGAAAAATATGGTATTACAATATCATATTCATCCCCATATCATCCACAGGCCAATGGACAAGTTGAGTCTAGTAATAAGAGTATATTGAAAATACTAAAAGGGAATCTGGAAAAGAATAAAAGAGCATGGCATACTAAGTTGACATTAGCACTTTGGGCTAATAGAATAATAGTTAAGAAAGAAACTTGTAAGTCTCCATTTGAGTTGGTGTATGGTATACAAGAAAGACTGCCTATCAACAATTTATTACCAGTATATCAGTTTATACAAGAGGAACATTTAGATGTTCCTGACATTATGAAGAATAGGATGACTGAGTTGATAGAGTTGGATGAAGAAAGAAGAAATAGCCAAAAAGAAAACCTAAATTTGAAATAGAGGATGAAGTACCTTTTTGATAAAAGGGCTACTGTAAGAAAATTCCAGTCTAGTGACCTAGTTCTCTAGTGGAATGCAAGAGCAAAAGATAAAGGAAAACACAAGAAATTTGAATCTTTATGGCTAGGGCCATTTATTGTCTCAAAGAAATTTGGAAAAGACTCTTACTTATTGAAGAACATAGATGGAGAATATTTTGAGTTGCCTATGCATGAGAAAATCCTGAAGCCCTTTTTCAACTGAGAATTGAAGTTCATGCACAGGGTAAGTATGTATCATACTGTGAATACTTTCCTTTATTTATGTAAATATTGTAAATAGTTTCCCTTCTGTTTTAGGTCAGTTGGTTTCCTCTTCATTTTTGAAAGGTCTAAAATCAAAGATTTTGTGGTTCTTTGCAATAAACTGTGTTTAGTCAATCATCAGGTAGAGCCACTGTTGGTTGTATTCTTGGTTTTGTTGGTTTGCCCTACATTTTGTTGTCTTCATGCCAATTTCTATCCCAAATCAGAAGGTCTATCATATTTTGAAGTATCCCTATGGAAATTCTATGTTTTTAGGTCAAAATCCACATGAATAGTGAAAATCCAAAACTCTAAGTTGTTTTCTAAGTGAAAATGAAAAAAATCCCTAAAATGTCAATCGAGTTTCTATTTTTACATTACCTTTTTGAGAAACTTAAATTATAAAAGGCATGTGCCTTTTAAGAGTCATCGAGTTGCTTAATTCTAAAAGTATATTCCATTTTGTCATGAGACTTGGCGATTAATTGTTGTCAGGATGTCTCAAAAGAAAATAGAATATTCTTTGTAAGTTATGAGACTTAGCAAAATCCTTTAGTCACGAAGTCTCCAAATGGAGAAACACATCATCTGGCAACATGGAAACAAGCAGTTAAGTCACGATGTCACGTAATATATACTATAGTTAACAAATTATCATGAGACTTGGTGATTAACTCAGTTGTGGGGTCTCTAGATTAGAACATAGTTAGTGACAAATTAAATGCTTCTGTCGCTAAGTCTCCAATTAAAAAGTCAGTTAAGTAAAAGATTCTGAGACTTGGTGACAAACTGCCAGGTGTTTGAAGTATATGGAGGTTGGGTAGTCACTAGTTAAAAGTGCTAAGTCAGCGTTGCTTCAGCGATTTGGAGACAAACAGTCACGATGAGACACGTGTCCATAGTGAATAGAATAAAGGTTAGTCGTGTGGTCACCCAAAAGAAAAATATCATTTGGTGATTAAGAGACTAAAGAATGTAAGGCTATGTATTTTAATGATGTCACATGGTCTCCAAATTATTTAAGGTTATCAAAATATACTCAGTGACTTAGCTGAGCCATTAGATACAGAATGGAAAAAGATCAACGGTAGTCGCTAAGTCTCTATCAAATTTGCATAAGAGTAAAAATTTATTGTGAAAATGAGATTAGCTTTAGTCGCATAGTCTCTAAATTAAAATTAAAACATAAAGCTATGTCATGTATTCTCTAAAAGAAATATCAAAGAGTAGTTTTAATCAGCGATTGGGAAACTAAGGTTAGTCGCAGGGTCTCGTAAAGTAAAATAAAAATTCAGAGACTTAGCAATAAGAGTTTAAAAGATAAAAGTAACCTTCAGTCGCGGGGTCTTCAAATAAACTCTGAGTTTGGCCTTTGATCTAGTGACTTAGATTCATGCAGTCATATTATCGCTAGAATTTAATCATGGTTAAGCTCTGTGAAGGAAATCATGTAGTCGCTGGATCTCCAGAAGAATTGAGAGTTAAGAAATTTGATCAGCGACAAAGAGATAATGCACAGTCGCGTGGTTGCTAAATATGAAAAGTGATAAAAGGTGGCGGTTGCTGACATGACAACATAGAGATTCATTGTCCAATTAAAATCTAGGAGATTAATTACTGTATGAAAATGGTAGCTGAGATGTCTGGTGAAGAACCAATCATATGAAGACATGTCATTTTGTTCAAATTTTATAAGGGTTTTTCTGAGAACGCACTCATATGAATTTGATTTCCTGTCACATTCATGAGCTATGGATAGGATTTCAATTAATTCCATAGCGTGTTAACTTGAAAGAAAAATTGATTGTCTCTTTGATGATGAGCTAAGTACTTTGAAAAGTTACCATTACGAGATGATCACAGGTTCATTTTCATTCATCATGCATCCAGAATTTCAGAGCAAAGAATTGCTAGGATATCTATATCTAAAAAGGAAGAAATTGATTAATTTTAGGATAATTCTCCAGTTTTCAAGGCTCTTCAATTGTTAGCAGTGCACAGAGAAGAGTAGGGAGTCTTGGGATAAGATTTGTCTCAATATCAATGATAGAGAAGTGGAAATAGAACAAGATGAGTAAGGCAGTCAGTGTGGCTTCTACCAGTGGGAAGAGTGAAAAAGTAGATGATGATGCTAAGGGAAAGAGAAATTTCTCTGAGTAATTTCTGAAGTTATTTCCTGGGTCTACACAGAACAAGAGGGCAAATGCCAACTTATTGGCAGATGAGTACTGTGACATCAGAGATGCCCGCACTCTAGGTTCCATAGGTTTTTCTCTATTCAACTATTTTTATAATAATTTTGATAAATCCATCCCCATATCAAACCCTTGGACTAGTGGTTTGGCTAGGTTAATTGTCCCTGATGTCTATGTATATGTTGATTTGTTTTTAGGTCTTGCAAGCCATTATGACGCTTTGTCTAGGACAATTAAGAAGAATGACGGTACTGCACTGTTGCTTTTGAATAGGAATTCATTCATGCAAGCCTTTGGCTTATATAGTACCATGTCCACCAAGATAAATATTGCCAGAAAATAAGAAAGGTATAGGTTACAACCTGGGGTTGCTAGAAACCAATTGCAGAAGCATATTCTTAAGGAAGTTAGGAATCATATTGCCCCTATACCTGGAACTGTACCCTACTATTTCAAAGATTTACATTTTTATATCAAATACATTGCTTATGCTTTGTGTAGAGTGTTGGGTATAGATGGAGGAGCTGAGAAAATAAATTCTATAATTTTTATGATGGTACTAGATTTGCAAGATGTGCATTCTAGCACTAGTTATGACTATATACAGTATAGCATTGACAAAATTAATGAGGGGTTTGTAGCTGTGTAGAAGAAGATGAAAAATCCTAAGGAAAATGAACCTAGGTTTTTACATTATTCTATCCTGATGCATTTTTATTGCATTTCAATTATGGGATCATGAATGTGAACAATTTGAACCCTTAGAGGATTTTTCAAGACTGGCCCAATCCTATTCAATTTTGGGTTAGGATATGGAATTATACATCCAAGGACTATGACTTTTGTGGATTTGAGAACTAGATTTTATATCCCTTAATGCAGAGCATAGGTATTAGTAAGACTAGACTCCCAATAAAGGTGTTGTAGTTGTTGAGACCTTGTGAGTATGTGGATAAGTGGGAGGGTGACCATAACTGGAGAGATTTCTTTTTAGAAGAAAATTTTACTATGATAATGGTATATGGATGCACACATCCTCCTCATTTCCTACCTTATCATGTGTCATCAAGAGTTGCATCTATGGAGTTCATCTGGCAGTTGTTGTTGATAGATAATGAGCATTTTGCACTACAGAGGAAGGGAACATTAACCCCTACGAAATTTGAAATTTTTCAGTTTACAATTGGTAAGGGTGTCATTGATTTAGTGAGCACATGGTTGGAAAGATGCAAGATGGGAGTACAATTATACAGATACATTGACCCAGAAGGATTTATTGTAGGAGCTAGGAAGCTCCTAACTTCTAACATACCAAAAACAAATGTGCATGGTTTTCATGTGGAGGAGGATGTTACAAGGAATAACCTTGATGAAGATGAGGTAAGAACTAGGAGAAAAAGAATTCAGGAGTTACTAAATTTTGAGAAACAAATAAGAAGAAATGGATTATCATTTGGAGTTTTTTACCCTGACCTACCCTATTTTGATAAGATTAAGGCTATGATTGATAATTTTTTTACACTCTATGACCAATTAGACAGAGTTCTAGATACAAAGAAAGGGGGAAAAGAATTTGATTATTCAAAATCTGAGTATGAAAGTGAAAGTGAGGGAGAATATGCCCATCCACCTCAAATTGATCAACCTCAACAAAATGTTACAGAGGAAAATTAGATATAGGGAGAGCAAGGGCATATCATAGACCTGACTGAGGTATCCTAGCAGATGATATAGAGGAGCCTACCACTAAAAGGCAAAAGGTTCACCCTGGTCAAACATCTTCTGTAAGAAAAGATAAAAAAGGAGATAGGACAAGTGCTCTTATTCCTTGAAATAGGTTATATGACCACAATTTGAGGAAAGTAATTAGACAAGGAAAGAGATGACAACATGATGAAGAGGAGAACATAGGATTGCCTCTTAAGGCATGTATTAATGAAATGCAACTTCATCAAAAAAAAATTTTGAGTGATGATAGTTTTATTAAAACTGATGAGTTTAAAGACTTCTTGAGATGGCATAAGAAGGGTTAAATCAGAGAAAAGATGAAGTCAGATGGTGAAGAGGCAGTGACAAATGAGGCTCTATTGGCTCTGCAAGCCTATGACCCTGACTGTGAAGATGTCTCTCTTGATGAGGCAAGACAGATGGTTTTAAACAGTGGGATTTTGCTTGCTGAGGGCTGGGATTTAGCCTCAGCATTCATAATTGATCAAATTAAAAAATAGCCAGATCTTAAGATGGAAATTGAGATCCATATGGGTGACATGATTAAAGGGTTTGGATACAGTCCAAAATCACAAGCTTTTACCATGTGGAATCTATGTCCAAAAGACCAAAAGCCTCAACTGGTAAATATTTAGCAGAGCATGGTTGGAAATCAAATGGTCTGGACAGTGTAGAATATTGGAGATCTTGAGATTTCCCAGATCATGACACATTGGGCGCACTTGAATTAGGATAAGACAAAACAATTATCTGAGAAGTGTGGTATTTTGATTGAGGAAGCTAGTGCCCTAGCAAAGGATAGGGAATTATGTCACATAAAGATACATCAACAGGACATGGTAATTGCTGAGATGACCAAGCAATTACAAGAGAAACCCAAAGTGGTTTATGTTCCCTCAGTGCAGCCTTTGCAGATAGAGGAGAAAGCTGAAGCAAAGGAAGTGGTTGAAATAGAGGATATTGCCAAAAAGAATAATGAGGTGGCCATTAATGCATTAAGATTCATTCTTCAGCATAGGATAGATATACTCAAAGATAAAACAGATATCATCCTTAATGCTTATAACAAATTACCCACATTACATGCTGAAGTAATAGGGTCTATTTCAGTTTTGAACCCTTATTTTGTCACTTGGTCTCCTTGGGTGCAAATGTTTGAGAAGCTTTCCTCTTTGCAATAGCATAGGTCAGATTTACCGGAGATTTTTACAGAGGTAGAGGATGAGATAAAAAAGGTGAATATATCTTTATCTTTCTTTAAGGGAAAACTCAATCAGATAGAGGCTAAAATAAGCCTATTTTTACCAGATTTTAATAGGTTTGTTCCTCCTTTGAAAGGAGAAGATGATCAGGTTAAGGCCTTGGAGGCCTGGAGGAGTGAGTTTGATAGCATAATTCCAAGCAATGAGGCATTTAATATAGAATCTAATTTATATTTAGATGGCTTTAATAAGATTTTGGATGAGGCCTTTAAGGCAGAAATTGACATGAACAAGTTTTTAGTGGATGTTAAAAGCATCACTGATGTCAGATGGGAGAGACAAAAGGGACAACTGTAGAGCATACTGAGTTTTAAATGGCCTACAGAGGATGAAGTGATAGCTTGGGACTTAATGACCAAGCCAAAGAAAAATAATCCTGTGGTAGTAGAGGAGGAGATCCTGGATGGAGAATAAAGAGAAACACTTGGTGCCTGACCAATGAGCATAGGGAGGTTAGTTATTATCAAATAAAAGTGTATGTTACCCTAAAATGGTGGTCACTTAATCTCAATATGAATATCAGATGCTATCCTGAACATTGTCAGATAGAGGTGCTAGATTCTAGATGAAGACAAAGAAGATCATATCGCATCCCCTATTTTTGTCTTCCCACTGCTTCTACATTCTCATTTCTTGTCTTTTCTTTACTTTTAGGGTTAGGTTCCTTAAACCATCCAAAGCTTGTTTCATTTGAACTTTAAGGATAACAAGATGGTTAAGGACCTATATATAGATCAAAATCGTAATAGTTGAGAGGGATGAAATATATTGACATACCAGACTTTCTAGGTTTCAGTCTGTCTTTGAGCTTTTTTTATCTTTCTATGTATTGAAGCAGAAACATATGAATAAAATACAGTGCAACTTTACTCTATCTTATTGTTGTCTCTTTACTGGTTGTGTATGCTCTTTTATGTTTAAATCTATAAGGCATTTTTAAGCATATTGGTTATAAGGTAGCTATTTAATTTCTTTCAAGTTTCTTTCAAGGGAAGAACTAAATTTTGTGAGTAGTTTCAAGGAGCATAGAAATATCTAAGGATTTGATACAATATTGTAGAGGTGACAGGATATTTTGTAAGGCATTTTATCTGATTTGCATGTAGGTTGTAAGGCATCCTACAATATCCTATTTTTATATTTCTGTATATTTTTATTGATTCTATAAGCCCAAGGATAGGCACTAATCTAGGAATTTGTATTGGTAGTCTATCATCATCCAAATATTCAATACTATTCAAAATCATTTTAGTCAAATATACTTCTGTTATTAAAAACAACTGAGCTGAACTCATAAGGATTTGTATCAGTAAGATACCATTCAGTTTGTTAATCCCTTGAAGAGTGGATCATTAGGTTACCCCTCCTAAAGCAAAAGGAAGAAGGATGAAAATCCTTGTCTCATTGGTTTATGTTATTAAGACCATAGCCTGGCTTGTAGTACTTTCTTTCAAACTAATTATTGCAATCTCCAAGGTACTTTATAAGTTATTATAGTGGGGTCTAAAGTAAATAACCAATGAATGAATTAGTCCATCAAATACATAGGCTGAAGAATCAGCAATCTTTCAATAGGTAATACCTGCCTGAGTCTGTGGAACTCAAAAATGAAGGAGGTGATAATAGGTATCCAGAGTGTTATCAAATACCTCAGCAATTAGCCTTTCTCTTGTTAAAATGGAGTTTGCATTCAAGTATAATCAGTATACTATCATTTTAAGGTTGTGGTGCAAGAAAAAGAGCTAACAGAGTCCTCATTAGAACAGGTCAGGAAGAACCTGAGAAGGAAAAATTTTCTCATTATCTTTATGGATTATGGCCAAGTATTCAAGATGAGTTGAGTTTGGTTAGAAAGACCAGCATGTAAGAGGCATAATAGTTTTCCCTAAGAGTGGAACATAAGATGAACAAGAAGTTTGAAAGCAAGCAAGCTTGAAGAGGTCATGGTGGAAGATTCGATAGATGGTCTTGTGGAGGCTGAAATGAAGATCAGAAAAGAAATGATTAGTCAAGTAGCAATTAGAATCAGAGGGGAAATAATTTCAATCGTTCCCATAATTAAAATAATAGGGATCATAGAGGAAGAGGATGAGGGAAATGACCAGGAAGAGACAGTTTTTGTAGGACATGTTTCCATTGCAGAGAAGAAGGACATGAAGCATATGAATGCCCACAGTGTCAAGGAAGGATAGATAGGAAGAACGAAGCTAATGCATGGGTTACACATGCAAATGAAGAAGCTTAGTCAGAACACTCAGATGATGGTGAGAGAGGAGAAACCCTAGTTGTTAGGAGGATCCTAATAAATGAAGAGAAGAGCTCAGATCAAAGGAAGAGCCTATTTTGAACTAGATGAAAGTGAGAGGATAAGTGTTGTGATGTGATTATTGATGGTGGAAGCACTGATAATCTAGTATCAGAATAAATGGTCATAAAGGTTAAGCTGAAAAGAAAAAAACACCCACATCCATACAAAATTTCCTAGGTGCACAATGATCATAAAGTCCTTGTCAATGAGTAGTTCTTAGTAAAGTTCAAGATTGGAAGTTACCGAGATGAGGTATTTTGTGATATCATCCCCATGGATGCATGTCATTTTTTACTGGAGAGGCCTTGGCAGTTTGACATGCATGCCATATGTGATGGTCAAGCTAATACTTATTTTTTGATAAAGGATGGATTCTAACACAAGCTGAAGCCATTGAAGGAAACATTAGAAAAGGTATTTAGTAATGCAAAAATATGTCTATTTGATGGAATAAATTTCTTATAAGGTATGACACATCAGCATATGTGTTTTTCCCTAATTCCAAAACTGGGTAAAGAAGAAGTATAAGATGTACCTACATAAGTTGCAGACTTGTTGGAGGAGTTTTGGGATATTGTTTCTAATAATGTACCTAATGGATTACCACCAGTGAGAAAGATAAGTCATCAGGTGGACTTGATCCTAGGGGATAGTTTTCCAAACAAGGCAGCCCATAGGATGACTCCAGCAGAGAGTGAGGAATCTAATAGACAAGTGCATGAGTTATTGCAGAAGGGATTGATTCAAGAGAGCTTGAGTCCATGTGTTGTACCAATATTATTAGCACCAAATAAAAATGGAGAATGGAGGATATTTAAATATTATTGAGCTATCAATAAGATTAGTATCAAGTACAAATTTCCCTTGCCAAGAATGTATGATATTATGGATTTTTTTATTGGAGCTGAGTATTTCACAAAGATATATCTAAAGAGTGGATATCACCAAATCAAGATCAGAGAAGGAGATGAATGGAAGATAGCCTTCAATAAAAAGGAGGGCTTGTATGAGTGGTTAGTCACACCTTTTGGGATAACCAATGCACCGAGCACATTCATGCGACTCATGAATGAAGTACTGAAAGAATTTCTGGGTAAGTTTTTTAATATTTACCTAGATGATATTTTGATTTTCAGTAAGACATTGGAAGAACATATGATGCATATTAGTAAGGTGTTTGAGAGGTTAAGGGAAGAGAAGTTGCTAATTAATCTGAAAAAGTGCAATTTTGTGAAGAAGGAATTAGTGTATCTGGGATTTGTAGTCTTAGTAGAAGGTCTAAAAATGGACCCAAAAAAGGTGGAGGCTATCCTCGAATGGCCTAACCCAAGGAGTGCTATTGAGGTAAGATCTTTTCATGGTTTAGCTAGCTTTTACAAAAAAATTATTCAAAGTTTTAGTAGTATCATGTGGACCCTTAACTGAAACAATGAGAGGGGATAGGAAAGAGTTTAAGTGGACTATAGGGGCAGATAAGAGTTTTGAATTGTTGAAAAGAAAAGTTACAGAACAACCTATTTTAGAACTTCTAGATTTTAACAAGGTGTTTCAAGTAGACTGTGATGCTAGCGGTAATACTATTGGAGCAGTTTTGACTTAGGAAGGTAAACCCATTGCTTATTTTAGTGAGAACTTGAATGATGCCAAGAGAAAATATTATGTTTATGTGAAGGAGTTATATGCTATAGTTCAAGCATTGAGTAAATGGAGACATTAGCTTCTGCTAAAAGATTTTTTTTTATTTACTAATCATCAAGCTTTGCAATATTTGAATAGTCAAGGAAAGTTGAATCAAAGGCATTTGAAATGGGTTGAGTTTTTGCAGAGTTACACTTTTTTTTTTAAACACAGGAGTGGGAAGTCTAATAGGGTTGTAGATTCCCTTAGAAGAAGACTATTTTTTATGACAAAGATGTAGATAGAGGTTGTTGGGTTCAAGGAAATCAAGAGTTTGTATCTGGAAGATCCACATTTTGGCGAAGCTTGGAAAGCTTGTAGAGAACTTGTTACTCTGGATAAAACCAAATGGTTGGATGTCATAATCCAAGATGATATGGTGTTTAGAGGTAGTTAGTTGTGCATTCCAAAGAGTTCCATGAGGGAGAATATAATCAAAGAAAATCATAGTGGAGGACTGGCTGGACATTTCATGAGAGATAAAACCATTTCTCTGGTTAGTGAGAATTATTATTGGCCACAATCACAGCAAGATGGTAAGAAATGTGTACAAGGCCATAGGGTATGTCAGATGGAAAAAGGAGTGAAGAAAAATATAGGATTGTATCAGCCATTACCTGCACCAAAGAAGCCATGGGAGGATATTTGTATGGACTTTATTCTTGGCTTACCGAAAACTCAGAGAGGGCAGGATTCCATCTTTGTAGTGGTGGATAGGTTTTCGAAAATGGCACATTTCATTCCTTTCAAGAAGAATAATGATGTTGTCTATGTAGCAGAATTGTTTTTCAGGGAGGTGGTAAGATTACATGGATTACCAAAGAGCATAGTTTCAGATCAAGACACCAAGTTTGTTGGGTACTTTTGGAGAATCTTGTGGAAAATTTTGAAGACAAATTTGAAGTTTAGCTTAGCACACCATCTACAAACTGATGGATATATAGAAGTTGTGAATAGGAGTTTTGGAAGCCTGTTGAGATGCTTGGTTGGAGATAAACCAAAGGGATGGGATTTGGTTTTTTCACATGCGGAATTTGCATATAATAATTTTTACAATAGGAGCACTGATAAATCACCATTTTAGACAACTTATGGAAGTAGTCCCAGAAATGCATCAAAATTAAGAAAGTTGGACAAAGAAGAGACAATTAGCACTGAAGTTGAAGATTTTGTAGAATGCTTGAATAATTTGCATAAGGAGGTGAGGAAGCATATTACTAAAATGAATACATAGTACAAGGCTAAGACAGACAAGAAAAGGAGGCATAAGGAATTCTAGGGGGGAGACGAAGTCATGGTTCATTTGAGAAAGGAGATATTTCCAATAGGAACATATAATAAGTTGAAGATGAAGAAGTTTGGACCATGCAAAATACTAAAGAAGCATGATTCAGGAAATACTTATGTAGTAAAGTTGCCCAGTGAACTCAATATTTCACCAATTTTTAACATTTCAGATTTGATAGAATATCATGAGGGAGGTGTCTAGTGAATAACATTTCAGATTTACAAAATGGGGTTACGGCGGCCCATCGGGTCAACGGTGGATGAGTTATGGTCTCTAGAAGTTGCACTACCTGAACTTGAAAGTTTTAAAGTTTCTTCAAAGTTTCTTTTTGGGTTCTGAAGTTGTTTGGGCCTAATCTTATGTAATAAAAATGAATAATAATATCTTAGGTATCGTTGGCCTCAAACTTTAGGGTTTAATTTATAGAATCTTCTTGGGCGGTTAAAATTGCCTATATATTGAAGGCCTATAGGGTTGTCTAGGGAAGTTCTGGGTTATGCAGCTAGTGGCTATGGCTTACATATTATTGTAATAAAATTCCCATGTGGTTGTGCATGTTACATTTTTGAAGGTGCATGTTATATTTTAGAATATTGTAATTTTATTTCATGGTGGATAATAGAAATCCAATTTCCTGTCTTTACAAATCTTGTTATTCTCAATTTTGTTTTGTGTTTGTGTTAATAAGGGGAGCACCCTTCATCAGGATGAGACCCACAAAACTTCACTACTGTAGTAAATAAAGTAGCATGTTAAAGCTTACAAATATTGATCACTTATGGTGACCTTACCATGTTAGGAGTAACAATAAGATCGATTAGATCTACCTCATGTGAGGATTTAGAAACACAATGTATGTGTGCACTTAGTTAAGATATTTATACAAAGATAGTTAAGTCTACTTTGTTAGGATATTTTAGGATTGTTACAATTGTCAAAGAGTAACAAACTTGTGTGATCTGAACAAATTAAAATCTCTATATTTGTGGATACAGATCCTTTAAGTGCAATAAAATATATCACCTTACTGTGAATGATAATACATTCTTCTTTGCTGGGTAGCATTGCCTCTATTCTAAAAGCTGAATACTTGCAAATGCAGTCCTTGTCCTAAAACCCTTGTCTGATCTCTGATGTCCATAGTATGGTGGCTACTTGATCATTACTTGATCAACATACATTACAAAATGACATCGTAACATTACATATATCAAACTTCTTAACCTAATTAGGGTTTTACAATATCTTACAAAACCTAAGATCAATGGTGTACAAAATATACCTTGATCATCTAATCATATGAGATATAAATAATTAATGTTTTGAATCCATAATTAATGTTCTCCTTGATCATTTTGAACCATTATCTAGGTCAGAAAAAAAATTTGTTACCTAGATTGATGTGTCATTACAAAATTTTATGTGATCGTTGGTTTACTCGGTAAGTATTGTCTCTTGGTGCTCAGTGTTCTATGTGTATCTCATTTATACTATGTTTCTCGATGCATACTGTGTCCTCAATGTAAACTGTTGCTTGGTGAGTCTATCTTCTTGATGATCATTGCATGCGGTTAACTCTGCGCATTATCAGTGCTCTCGGTTAACTCTACACTCGGTGATCATACTGACTAGTCTTTCTGTGACTTTATTACCAACTATCCATTTGAATACCTGAATTCTAATGACAACCTTCAAATCTCATTTGGAGTACCAGGACGATCCTTATCTTTCTCATTAGGCTTAGGATACTTGTGTTGTTTCTTTCCTTTGCCACTTGATCCTTTGATGTGGAGTCATTAAAAAAGAAGTGCATGATACTTTGGAGACTTCAAGTGACCCATGTGTGCCAAATTTTCTTGTTCCCTTATGATTTCAGCTGCAAATTCATCAAGAGAAGGCATTTTGCATGCACTACCAAGAGCATCCATAGTAGCCTAGAATGTAGAAACAAAAATTGAATATTAAAAATCTAGCTTTAAAAGAATAGATAAAATTAATTTTTCATCATCTTTAGTAATCCCACCATTAGAAAACTCCAATCTAAGAGAATTGAATTTAGAGAATAAGTCTTGAATATTGTCAAAATCACTAGGATTTAGACTTATTAGCTCATTCTCCAACTTGAATTTTCTCATTTTATCTGGGTTTTCAAAGAGTCCCTCCATTGTAGAACAAACATCATGAGGATGTGTGCAAGATGAAATATGATATCTCAAATCAGAAGAGATAAATAATCTCAGAGTGTTAAGAGCTTTATCCCTTCGTTCAAACTATTTTCTCCTCTCGACATTACCAGTGGGTTCTAGATCTTGACCAAAAGTGATTCTATGCAATTCCGCATGTAACAACAAATCCTCAATTGCATTTTTTCCTTCATGATAATTATATGGAGTTAGGAATCCAACTTTTGAAAATTCCATAATATAATTAAAGAGTATAATAGAACACCAACTTACCCCTTCAAATCACTAATGCAAAATACCAAAGTGATATCCAAGTGTATCAAGTGCCAAAACAACCCCAAAAAGGACCAAATGCTAGAAGTGATATGTCTACTCATAATGATGAGAATATGATAGAAAATTTGGAAAGTAGATGAAAAAGCATGCACTTTTAAAAAAAACACCTGAAAATGTTACCATGTGCCCAAATGAAGCCTCGAAAGTTGCAAAAAATAGGATTAAACAAATACAAACATGAAAAATTGCAATTTCAGATCAATATGGCGACCAAAATCAGAAAATAATACCACCAATAGAATATTCACAAATCTCTACCCCAAATAAATAAAAAATATCCAAAAGGGACTTAAAATGAGCAAGATATGAGCCTCTGAAGTTGAACTGCAAAATCAAAATAGCTCACTGGTAAAGGGGTAGAATAGTCAAACCCTTGATGATGTCAGTAGAACACTAGATAAAATTTGACTATCATATGGTCATCATAGAAATCCAATAACCCTAAAAAAGGACAAGCAGATGGGCGTAAAATTTCATCAGGCACAAATCTATGTGACAAAATAATTGGCTTATCTGGATGACATGGTGCTTATTTTTGTTTCTGACTAGATCTGGCACTAGTACATTTGACCCACAAAATTAACCAATATTTCCGACCAAGCATTAAAATAGTTTTTCTTGGTCGGTTTGTAGAAGGAAAATTTTGATCATGTTGGTTGGAATTACGAAAACCATGACATGTCAGAATTATGACCAACATGGGCATATAACTTTAAAAAATGGGTGTTTTTGTTATATTTCATTTTATTATTGCACATAGCTGAAGGAGGCCAGAAGGAGGTCATCTCTTGACACCACCTACAGATCTCAATATTCTACAGAGCTAAAGGAGACCGGAAGGAGGGCATCTCTCGACACCACCTGTAAGGGCATTTTTACCAAATTTGGTATTATGTAAAAAATTTCTTCAGCGTATGATGTCAAACTAGTTTCATGCTTCCATCATTTCATAATATTGACTAGAGGCAATCTTCTTAAGTGGGTTGGATTCTTTGTCTATACTTCTATGTTATAGAATTTAAAAATGGAACTTGCATTTGTGATACCCCATGTTCTGAGGCTTCAATGTGAGGCTTATATAAAAAAATGTTTAAATCATGCCTCACTAAATTTTCCATGTGCACATTGTTTTATTGGGTGCATCTTGTGAGACCACATTCACATATTTGTATTCATCTTACATTATTTCAAACAGACATGTTCAGCAGCAAACCCTTTTACAATGAATTAGAGTACGACACCATTTTGGAGATAGTCATCATCAATCGCTCATCTTTTTATATAAGTTAGTGTTTTGATAAAATACTTTTTTTTCTTTCATCAATGATTAGTGTTATATTGACATGAGTGTGTTCCTTTATTTTTCTAATGAGATTAACTATATGTTCCTTCAATGCACTTTTTGATATAACATATAGTTTCAGTAATATTTTTATGCCTTGTTCGATGTTTGATGTTATTCCAATGTTGGGATAATTCAAGTAAAGCTCTTATATATCTCTTCAATGCTTTGCTATATGTGATGGTTGAAGAAAATTAGAAAGACCCACCATGTGATTTTTATTGCCTTTAATAATTTTTTGTTCAATGAATGTATTTATTTTCCACTTTTAAAATATGGAGCCCACACCATGCCTCTTCTTCAAGGAATATTAAAATCAACATTTGTTTCTTCACAACTTTATTTTTTTGTTTTATTCTCATCCATCTACCTTTTACCCTTATTTCTTTCTTAACATTAATATTTAAATCATAATTATTTAAATATTTAGCCTTTTGTGCTCAACTTTTAAAATGCCAAATTAAACGACATGGTGCCTGACTTTGTCTCTGAAACACTAATTTTTTTAAATCATAACGAGTTTTAAGTATTGATCCTTTGGGAGTTAATTCAGAATGTCTCGGTATCACATGATTATAAATATGATTCACAACATTCACTGAATATTCTATCTCTGCCTCAATGAGATCCATAGATAATGAAAACCATAAAAGTTTTCTAGAAGTTACAAGCTCTAAAATGAAAGTGAGTAAACTTTCATATGCCTCTACAATCATACCCAATAGTTTTTGCAGCTGCTTTTTTATTAGAATCCTTCTTTTTGCACATTGTTGTGATTTGACCTCCTTTTGAGTGGAAGCTAAGCTAAAAAACAATTGTACCTGTAAGCCTACTCCACAATTAATCAATGGAAAGTCCAAGGTACCCAAAATGAAATCCTTAACATCATTGCTATTCCTATATGAAGAAGAATCTCTACCTAGAGCATTTAAATAGAGGATTTATCCTCCATATTTAATCTCAAACTATACATATTGTGCATGATGTAATCACCCTTCACCTATTATGGTACTTTGAATTTTGTAAAAATTTGAAGTCCCAACAACATACATCAAACTCCCAATGGAACTAGCATAAGGACCTTGGTACATATTCTCATAATCACCATTAATATAACTTACATTCATGTCTATTTTCAAGTTAATACCAATTATAAATGGAATATTAATTGGCCTAATAATATGCATATTAAATCTCTACAAAAATAGTATCAACATACTATGACTTAACTAAATCTTTCTGTGATCCTAATATATTTTGATCTTCATACTAAGAATATATTTTAAAGCCCTAAATTCCTTCATACTAAATGTTCCAAAAAACTTAGTCTTGAGTTCTTTAATCATCACCTTGATGTTACAAATAAACAATATGCCATCAACATACAAGACAATGATTAACTTATATGATCATCAATGACCTGAATATAATCACAATAATATTCCACAATCCTCATATAACCTAACTCCAATAAGAAGGTATCAAACTTATGGTACCACATCCTAGATGATTCTTTTAAACCATACAAAAACCTCTTAAACTTGTAAACCTATTTTTTCCCTTTCATAACAAAATCGTCAAGTTGTTGCATATGAATATCCTCCTCAAGATCCTCATCTAATAAAATAGTAAGTTAACATCCATTTTCTCTATACATTCTATGTACATGGAGTCTAATCACTATCCCCAAGAGGTCATACATATTGAATGGTGGGATAGTGAGCTAGGTCTCTATCTTTACAAACTACCTGGTTTAAACTAGTGACAGTGCAAAACAAGAATATTTATAGAAAACCAAACAAAGAACTTCAAACTACCAAACCAATAGCACACAAAGAAATAAAAACAACTAATATAATCCATACACCAGTTATAGTGCTGAATTCAATCCATTTTTAGTCTACTATTACTTAATAACTAACTACATGCACACAAAACATCACTTCTTTGTATTCTTCCAAAATCAGAATCCATACAATGGGTATCTAACCTTTGTATTAGGTCATAAAATGTCTTAAATAGGACAATCATTTCATTGGTTTCCTCTTAGGGAACTTCTCCACCATTTCTGCAAACTTGGACAAAGTTGTCCGAGCAACTTTTAAAAGTTGCAAAAGTTGTTGAGCAACTTTTTTACATATTTTTGCACTTTTTCACAACTCAAGGAAAATGAGATTAAAAATAGCTCTAACCTCATCCTAGCCTTCTATCTTTGTTCAAACATTATTCCAAACATCTCCAATCCCTGATGACATCATGATGGCATCATCATCTCTTTTAACCAATCAGGAGGCTTTACAACATTTTAACCCCTAATTGCAACTTCCTAAGGACTTACGACACAACTAGACCCTAATCCCTATTTTACTCACACACTATGGTCAACATGACCTTATGAAATATACAACATGCCTCAGAGGGCTTCACACAAAAAAATTTCATAGGATTGACTTACCAATCCATGGGTTCTCCTACACCATTCTCCCCCTTTGCACAAATATTAAGGAACATGAGTGGATATTAGAGACACTCCACTCTTTGAAATATCCATGAGATACTCTATAAAATTATTCTTGTTCATGTGCTTCCAAATTTTGCACCTGTGAATTTCAAAAGTTGCTAAATCTGATTTTATAGATGTGAATTTCATTGGTTTCAAAATCACAAACACTTTCAACACATCCCTCATTTGCAGACCTGTGAACCTTCATCGACATGGCCACACATTTCTTGTAGAGATTTGCTCAATAATTATCTTTCCCTATATTTAATTTCAAAGCACATACAGGAAAAGGAAGAGGTCGGCATGACTATCAATCTACAATTTTCCTACAACTAGAACTTGCGTTGTCTGTGCATCCACATTCTTACACACAGATGGAACAAAGATTAAGATTTTCTAATGCCCTTTAGCAATTTGTTTACAACATATCACTCTTCCAAGGCTTTTGTTTGAGCACAGGAAGAGAGGATGTTACATAGGTTGTTGAATCCGGCCTACATCTCCCAATGCATTAGCTTTAAAGTTTATAAAGCCTTTTCATTGAATCCGGCTTACATCTCCCAATGCATTAGCTTTAAAGTTTCTAAAGCCTTTTCATTGAATCCATTATGCGGTCCAAAACATTGTGTGCATTTCCTTCATTGGATGTTTTTCTTCCAATAGTCAGACATGAAATAGAAACCCTAAATTTTGTTTTGCAAGGAAACACCAACTCGCCCGCGTACCCACAGACATTGAATAGAAAATTTAAATAATAGTGTAGAGGTCCTCATTTGGACTCGAATGAAAGAATGTGACTGTTTGCACACTGTGACCCCAAAAGTGAAAAAAAATGAGTGATTTAACAAAGAGACCTTGTGTTTCTTGTACTCCCAAACTTGAAACTGTAGACAGTGTCTTATTATGCTATAACTATTGGAAAGTGATCAATTTGGGTAATGTGATTCACATTTTGGTTGTCATTTATGGAAACACATCTAGGTTTAAGATTGATTGTTTTGAAGATAAGTTTTGGTATGTCCAAAATTGACTAAGTACAGAAATAGAGGTATAGTATTGTTTTGGATATTGAAGACAGAGATCGATGAATTAAGGCATGCAAGCTTAGTGGAAGACAGTATGGAGTATTTCTGACATACACCTAAGATCGATTTGGATTTGGTTAGGTTTATGATAAGTTATAAGGATTTGAAGACTGACAGACAGTAAAGAACAACGATACAGAGCAGTTGGATAGCAGCAAAGAATAAGGCAGTATGGCTTGGACTACAGGAAATTGAAGTTGTATTTTTGTTATTGATAGTCTATAATTTGACTATGCAAGTGTGAAAACTATGAATTTGATATTTACTATATTAAATATATTTTGTATTGAAGGCCAACTTAGTACTGTTTGTAATATTCATACTGAGAGCCGACTTTGTAAAGTTAAAAGATATATATGTAAGATATTTTTGGTAAAGATTATGTAGTGAAACAATGGGGAAGTGAAGTGTATGCAGTATTTTATCTAGAAGAGTAGACATGTGAATGGCAGAGCAGAGAATGGAAGAGCTATAAAGGAACTATCTATTAGAATAATAAGCAGAAAAAATGCAAATATAAACACATAGAAGAGAACACAATGACACAGATATTTAACATGGTTCACCCAATCCCAGGGCTACGTCCACCAACAGTGAGTCCATTGTTTTTATTATCATCCAGTGATTACAATCTGAAACCTACAACTCAATACTATCATGGGAAACTATGAAAATCCCTCATACAATGAAATCTGGAAACCCTAAGCCCCTTTCACAAGTATATTTGACCTAACCTAATTAGGGAAAAAATACTCTAACTAATAGAAAATTGATGGTCGACCCTTTACAATATTAAGTCATTATTGGGCTTTGCCCCTTGACCCTGAGCTTGGGGGCACTGCCCCAAAACCCCTGTAGATAAGTCTGGGGGGAAACCACACCAAAAGAACCTGAGTCTAATTAGGCTCCACATACATAACACTATCAAAGCAATTTTTATGCTTGTTTTTGTTCATGACTGAGAACCTTTTGTAATAGAATTACATTGTAAGAGTTGTAAGCTCATTGGCCCCTAGCAAGGTGTTGTGAACCTTTAATAGGGTTGTTATTCCTCTAACAGGGAAATATACTATGTAATATTTAACTCCTAACAGGGTAGGTCTCCTTACAGGGACATTATACTTTAGTACATGCTTGTGGGTATCATCCCCACCAGGGTTTTCCCTTGGCCAGGGTTTCCTCGTAAACAAATCATGGTGTTATGAGTTCTGTGTTATTTTTTTATGTTCTTTCATTTACTGCAATTGTATGGTTAATGTTCAAGTGGTTGAATAATTTAATTAACTGTTATAATACTGATTCACCCCCCCTCACAGTATTATCCAATCCTAACAATTGGTATCAGAGCTTTTGGCCCTTGGAGAGAAAGCCTGATAGCTTGAGGGAGATCAGAATGGATTTGAACAGTTTACAAGAGAACTTGGAAGCTGCACTTGAAGACCTTGATAATGCTAAAGCAGAAAATGGTGAATCAAAGTTCAAAATCTGAAGAGCTGATAAATTCATAAAGAAACTGAAAGAACAACTTGAACTTTTTAGAAGTCAGAGAGAAGATCTTATGGTTCAGATAAAAGAAGACTTGGATGAGGACAATTTAGATTAGGTGAAGCACCTAAAAGAAGAGATTGAGACTCTAAAGCTTGAGAACAAGAATATGGATAAAGAAATATAGATACAGGAGGATGCTAAGAAGAAAGCTAAAGAAACCTTGAACAATGCATTGAATCAAATGAAAGATGAAGCTGATAGCTACAAGAACAAATACTTAGAATTGGGGAAATACAATTAGATTGTGAAAGGTGAACTTACTGAAGTAAAGAAACATATTGAGAAACTTCACACCAGCAGTGATTTGATTGATGAACAACTAGATAAGTAGAAACCTATAGATGACATGACTAGTATTGGCTTCAATGAAGCTGAATGTTCAAAGAATCAGGAAGAGAAATCAGTTGAGAAGATTAATGTTGAGAAACCATCTATTGAAGAACCTATAGAGTAGATCGGACCTTTTAGAGGAAGATTCTTTGGTTGCAACATATTTGGACACATGAAGAAAGACTGTAGAGGTAATGCCCCTTTTAGAACTTTTTCTGGTTATTGTTTTAACTGTAATGGATATGGGCACAAAAAGATAGAATGCAAAAAATCTAGTTATAGAAAAAACAATGGAAGAGAACCTACAATGAAACCTACATGCTACAAATGTAACAACATTGGAAAATTTGTGAAGTACTGTAAATTACAAGTTAATCAAGAAAGAAGACCACCTATATGTTACAAATGCAATAATCCATGACATATAGAAAAGTTCTGTAGGTATAATGGAGTAGATAACAGAAGAACACCACCTCCTATGAAACCTCAGAAGAATGGAAGTGATAATGGAAAGAGTATTGCAGATGTGAAGAGTGATTTTGAAAAATGTTTTAAGAAAGAAGAAGATAGAAATAGTGGTAATATATGGAAGATTAAATAAACTAGTGTGACATCAGTTCAAAGAGAGTCAGTAGATGCTATTGGATCTTTTCCTGAAGGTAGCAAGACAGAATCGACCTAATCGGCTGATCATGGCCTTAAGGGAGCATTAAATGCAACACATCAGAATTTATCCTCCCTCACAAATCATGTAGTGATCTCATGTGAGCTTGGGAATATGTTGAGCTGACATTATGGATCATATATCTAAGAGTGCATCATCAGCTGACTTGTATATTTTGATCACGAGAATTAGCAGCCAACCAAACAGTTTGGAGTGAAAAAGAAATGTTATAACCTAACTTGTATAAAGCACCGTGTGGTGATCTATTTTTCTATCATTTGACAAGGAGCAATCCAAGGAGATCAGAGAGAAGAAGTATTCATAAATTTCTACATCTATCGTGTGTGATCGATCAAAGCATAAACTCATATTTCCGCGTGTGAAAGATATTCTACATTATCTAAGCTATGGATGCACCTATGATTTTCAATGTTGTTGATCATCCTAGATACAAATTCAATAAAAATCCTTATAAGTCATGTGAAGAGGATCCAAAAGGAGCATTTTCATAGACCCCACATGTCATATTACACGTAGAAGACATCAGGTCTTACATACATTGTAAGTATGAAACATTGGGAGATGATGATATACTCACTGAAATGGAAGATATGACTAAGAATGGAATCATGAAGGACAAATGGAAATATGTCAGTCAATTAGGTATAATGAAATTATGGATTTGTGTAACTTTGATGAAAATGAATGGTTTAAAGTACTTATGAGCAGGGTTCATGACCAATTTATATGGATTGGTAGCCAACCTATGAAGATATGCAGTGACCTAATTCATGAGATTACTGGTTTAGACAACACTAGAATTGTACCCATTGTGGAGAAACATTTCAAGAAGGAAGTTGAAACCCTAACACACTCGAAGTGGGACAGAAGGGCAATGATAGTACAAATGATATTTTCCAACAAGATGTAAGGTTGATTGCAATGATACTTGGTTACAAATTTTTCTACAATAGCAAACCTAATTCACTATCAGCTAGAGTTATTATGATGGCATGGAGAATGATAAAAGAAAACACACAGTACAACCTATGTGAAGTATTGGTACAGAAATTCCTTGAGAATGTAAAGCTTTTGAAGAAGGACAAAATGAAAAATTTCATGTTTGGATCATTATTGGTACACATGTTCATTCATATTGAACATAATTTTATTGGTCTACACCCTAGTGGCTTGAAAACTGGAGTTCCTATTGGTATACTAATCTCACAGAGTTACAAAAGATAGAAAACTACTTGGGTAGATGGAGAACTGTTTGCAATGATAAAAATTCTACAAAGACAAATGAAGAGTAGATACAGACTACATGAGGACATTGTTGAGAAGTACAAGGACAATTTTTTTTATGGTTGAAATAGACTGTGTATGTTTTTTTTGGAAAGATTTTTATAATGTAGAAAATTGTTATTTTTTCATTGATGTCAAACCTTAACTGGTGAGACTATTGTTGTATGTTTGAGTACCTTATCCATTGATTGATGAATATTTGAAAGAATGGGATAAAAAGAAGACCAAGGAAATGGTTGAGTTATGAGTATACACCAAGGTACTTGATCATTTGGCACTTTGGAAAAGTGATACGTTGTTTATCTATCACTGATAGTTCACTAGAAGATCGATGCTGAGAAAAGCAAAGTCAATGCTGAGAAAAGTGAAAAGTGATGCCGAGCAAAGAAAAGATGATGCCGAGTGCCAGTGAAATGCCGAGGGAGACAAAGGAAGCTGAGTAGCAGTATTGTGTAAATTGATGAGATTTGAGATCTATGGCCAACATAGTTGATTTTATTGGGATATGTATTGTTAATTAAGATTGGTCCACACTCATTTAATGCATGGGAAATCAATTTTAGCGCATGGATTCAATGTTTAATTAATTACTGTATTGGAGAAGTAAATTAAATGTAATGATGGAAAGATCTGTTGGATCTGACCTAACCTAAGATCTATGATCTTGGTCAAGCGGCAAAATATTTATCTAACCTAGATGAAGAGGTATATTATAACCTACTGTGGTTATTATTATAGTATCCAAGCAAGGAGAAGTTGAATGCAAAAAGTATTGCATGGATAATTGACTGATTGGTAAAGACCTAGCAGAGAAGGCTGAGCAGAGAAGCGAAGTGATTTCTTGATGGATTTCCAAGAAGATTTGAAGTTTGAGATGAAAATGGAGGTCACTCAGTGAATTAGAATTAGAGCTGAAATTGGATCTGGATTTGCAAAGTAAGTTGTATGTATCAGATCACACCTACTGATTACTTTCTAACCATTGTATTAGTTCAAATCCTTTAACCAAGTTGACCTAAAAGCCATCATATAAATCCTTTGAACAAGGTGACATTTAGATTATAATTTTCTAAGTCCTCTAACAAGGCCACTACTGACAAGGTGATTAAATCCTTTAACCAGGTCACATTTGACAGTGTGTTTCGTAACCTTTAACAGGGTTGGCTCCTAAAAGGGCATCACTTCAGAAGAGTGAAATTTTGGTAGCAAGTTACTGGTAGTTTTTCCCATAATGGGTTTCCACATTAAATCATGGTGTCAAAATGTGTGAATGTTATTGTTGTGTTTTACTATTAAGTTTCTGCAAGCTTATTTTATTAGTACAGTAAACTGCACACTTTTGTTGTTTATTGTTGCCGAGTAGATCTGAGTTGTTGAAGTTAGTTTAAAGTTTTATATGGGCACATCTGGACCGGAGGATAAGTGATTCACCCCCCCCTCTTAGTTATTTTGAATTCATCCTAACAATTGGTATCAAAGCACTTGTTCTCTTGAATAAGTTTGAAGGTACTTGGAGATAAAGATCAAGATGTATAAAAGGGATGGACCAAAGATTAACAAGGAAAACTTTCCTACATGGAAAATTTTGATGAAACTTCACTTGGCTGGTATTGGTGATTCTGCTAAATGACATATTGAAATAGAATGTGTAGCCCCTACTGGAGTTTTGAATGTTGTACAATTAAGAGAAAAGCACGAACATAATCAAGCAATGTTGGAACTTGCATCATCTCTGAACTATCATGAATTTGAGGACATCAAGGATTGTACAAGCACAAAGTAGATGTGGGGTTCCCTTGCAACCATTTATGGAGGTGATATTAATGTACTAAGAGCCAAATCTAAAAGCTCGAGAGGTAAGTTTGATGATTTAAAAATGCAAGAAGGAGAAAACATAGTGCAATATTATTATAGGATAAAGGAAGTTGTAAATGCTATTAGACGAGATAAGGGAACCATTGATGATGACACTATCATGAGAAAGGTACTAAGAACACTTCTTCCTATTTATGCTATTAGAGTATCTGCAATTCAAGAACTAAGATGTACTCCTAATAACAATTTGACTCTAGAAAGTTTGGTAGGCAGACTTACTGCATTTGAGATGTCAAATTTTGACAACTATACTCCACAAGCTGTTGAATCTGCATTCAAGTCACAAATGGTCATCAAAAAATCAAGAAAAGGAAAGAAATGTGTGGACAGTGATAGTGACACCTCAGATGATAATCTAGAAGAGCTTGAGGCACTTATGACAAGGAGACTAGCTAGAGGAAAAGGAAAATTCCAAGGTAAACTTCCTATTATTTGTTTTTCTTGTAACAAAGTTGGTTATATTGCTACTAGATGTCCTGACAAGAATGAGAAAGATGAAAGAAGAGATAGAAAATACCAAGATAGAAAGGATGACCAAGACTACAAAAAGTACAAGGATTACAAAGACAAAGGTAAGAAATCTTTTTATATAGCTAAAGAAGCTTCTGACGGTGAATCTGATAAATCTGATGAAAATGATATAGAAGTTGTGTATGTTGCAATGAAAGATGATTCTGATGATGATGAGAAAACTACACTAATTTCTTATATGAGTAAAGGTGATCATTGGATTATTGACAGTGGTTGTTCATGTCACATGACTAGTGATAAGGACAAATTTGAAACCTTAGATCAATGTAAAGGTGGATATGTTAAGTTTGGTAATGATACACCTTGTAGAGTTAAAGGGAAAGGATCAATTTAATTGACTAACAAGATTAGATGTGATGATGTATAGTGGGTTGATGATCTTAAGTATAATTTTTTGAGTGTTTCACAGCTGAACACTTCTAGTTACAGAGTTGAATTCCATCATAGGAAAGGAAAGATCTATGATGCCAATGGAGAATTAGTCAGAGGTGGTGAGCAAACAAAACGTAACTTGTTCTATCTGGATTTAGCTGAAGAGACATGCATGTTTGCACAATATAATGATGTTTGGTTATGGCCTAAGAGGCTATCTCATGTTAACTTTGATAACTTGGTAAGCATAAGTAAATTGAAAGAGGTTAGAGGGCTGCCTAAGTTAAAGAAACCTGAGAATACAATGTGTAAGCAATGTCAAATGGGAAAAATAACTAAATCTAATTTTAAGACCAAAACTCATAATTCTGAGAATATTTTGGAATTGGTTCATACTGACTTTTGTGGACCTATTGGTGAGAAAAGTTACTATGGAGACAAATATTTTATTCTATTTGTAGATGACTACTATAGGATGATGACTGTTATGTTTCTCAAAGAAAAATCTAATGCATTTCAGTTATTTAAGTGGTACTTGGCAAAAGTTGAATAGGAAACAGGTAAGAGTCTGAAATTTCTGCAATCTGATAGAGGAGGTGAGTTCATTTCTAATGAGTTTATCAGGTTCTACAATGACCAAGGAATAAAAAGACAGATGTTAGCACCTAGGACACCACCACAGAATGGTATAGCTGAAAGAAGAAATTGATCTATCATGGATTGTTCTAGAACATTAATGATGGAGAAAAATGTTGCACATAAATATTGGAGAGAAGATGTGAATAAAGTTGTTTATACCTTGAACAAAGTACAAGTCAAGAAAGGTACAAATTCTAAACCTTATGAGCTATGGTATGGACATGCACCTACTGTAAGTTATTTTAAAGTCTTTGGGAGTAAATGTTTTATACTGAAGGATAATAGAAATGGTAAACTTGATGCTAAAGAAGAAGAAGGCATATTTCTTGCATATTCTACTAAGAGTGAGGCATACAAATGTTTGAATTATAACACTAACAAAATTGTGGAAAGTGTAAATGTTAGAATTGATGAATATGCAGAAAGAAATGAAGCTGAAAGCATGATTGAGCCTGAAAGTTACAGATCATTAACCTATCCTGAAGAAGAGTATTCTAACAAAATTGAAAGTGAAGTTGCCGAGCAACAGTCTGCACCTGCCGAGACACAGAACAAAATTGTTGGGCAATAGGAGGTGACTTTCGAGCTATCTGATGGAGATGTCGAGTCACAGTTTCACCCTAAACTGAACTTGAATGATCAAACTAAAGCTAAAAAAGAGCCTACTTTGGTAAAATATGTAAGAAGGCGCCATAAACCTAATCAAATCATAGGAGAAAAGGATTCTATAGTTATGACAAGGGGAAAATTAAGAAAAGACACATGTTTTCTATGTGATTTTGAGCCTAACACAATAAAAGATGCTTTGGACAATGAAGACAGGACTCAATCCATGAATGAAGAGATAGACCAGATTGAAAAGAACAAGACATGGACACTAGTATGGAGACTTGACAACAAAAATGTATTTGGTACAAAGTGGGTATTCAGAAACAAGCTGAATGAACATGGAAAGGTGGTGAGGAATAAAGAAAGACTGGTATGCAAAGGGTATGCACAAGAGGAATGAATTGACTATGGAGAGACATTCACCCCAATTGCAAGATTGGAGGGTGTAAGAACTCTACTTGCATATGTATCCTACAAAGGATTTAAAGTCTATCAAATGGATGTGAAGTCTGCATTTCCAAATGGGATATTAGAAGATGAAGTATATATTGAAAAAGCTGATGGATTTATTGACCCAAGTAAGAGGAACATTGTTTGCAGACTGCATAAGGCATTATATGGACTAAAACAAGCACCCAAAGAATGGTATGAAAGATTGCACAATTATCTGATGAAGATTGGATTTGCAAGAACAAATGAAAACAACAATTTGTATTTGAAAACAGAGCAAGATAAAGGAATTTTATTGGCTGAAATTTTTGTTGACGACATCATATTCAGTGGACAAGATATGATATGTAAAGAATTTTCAAAAGAGATGCAAACTAAATTTGAAATGTCTATGTTTGGTGAGAAAAAATTCTTTGTTGGTTTACAAATACATCAAATGAAGAATGGTATCTATATTACTCAATCAAAATATATCAAGGAGATACTATAAACTTTTGGTATGGAAGATTCAAAACTAGTGAGTACACCCATGGCTACTGGACAAAAGTTGACAAAGAATGATGATACCAAAGAGGTAAATCAAACATTGTACAGATCAATGATTGGTAAGCTGCAATATGTTGTACACAGTAGACATGATATTGCATTAGCAATTGGAATTGTTGCTATATTTTTTGCTAATCCAAAAGAGACACATATAATGGCAGTGAAAATAATTCTAAGATATTTAAAAGGTACAGAAGACTATGGCCAATATTACAAAAGGAATGACAAGTTTGAACTCAGAGTCTATACTGATTCTTACTGGGCTGGTAATGTTGATGATAGAAAAAGCACCACAGGAGGAGAATTTCTTTTGGGGAAAAGATTAGTTTCCTAGAGAAGAAAGAAATAGAATTGCACCTCACAATCTATAGCTGAAGCTGAGTATGTGGTAGCAGTAGTTAATTGTTCAAACATTGTGTGGTTGAAGATACTACTTAAAGGTATGAAGGAGGAGATCATAGAACCAGTTGTCATATATTGTTATAACACGAGTGCCATTAATATTTCTAAAAATCTTGTAATGCACTCTAAGACAAAACATATAGCTATAAAGTATCATTACTTGAGGGATCTAGTTCAGAAGAAGGAAGTAAGACTGGAATATGTGAACACTAAGGAATAGTTGGAAGACATATTTACAAAAGCATTACCCAAGGATGCTCATGAGTATCTAAGAGGTAAATTGGGGGTGATTCCCCTAGTAGAGGCTAACTAGTGCTGAATGGTACTATTGCATCAAATGTTTTAATCACAACACTTGACACATTGATGCACATTAAGTCACTTTTTTAGGATGCTTCCTAAAAACTATGAAGTAGAAGACAAGAACAGAAAACAAGATCAGTCATACACAAAGATGAAAAGAGCATCATGATACAAAGATTAGAACAGAAGAATCTGCATAATGAAGATGTCAACATCTTTGGCATTGTTGTCAAAGAGGGAGATTATTGCTAAAACAACATATACAAGGGAGATATTACTAAAAGTGGGAGCTGAACAAGTAACAAAAAACATTTTTAGTGTGATTATAAAACACAGAGGGAGTCAAAATGAAGCTAAAGACATTAATGAAGATTTTTTCATATCAAGAACACAAGCATTTTTTTTTGGATTGTATGGTAACTTTGGTTGGAAATTATTGTTTTATAGTTTAGTGTTGCCATCAATGCCAAAGAGGGAGATTGTTGGAAAGATTACTACAATGTAGAAAATTTTTATTTTTTCATTGATGTCATACCTTAACTGGTGAGACTATTGTTGTATGTTTGAGTACATTATCCATTGATTGATGAATATCTGAAAGAATGGGTTAACAAGAAGACCAAGGAAATGGTTGAGTTATGAGTATACACCAGGGTACTTGATCATTTGGCACTTTGGCAAAGTGATACGTTGTTTATCTATCACTGAAAGTTCACTGGAAGGTCGATGCCAATCAAAGAAAAGTCAATGCCAAGCAAAGAAAAAGGTGATGTCGAGCAAAGCAAAGATGATTTTGAGCACTAGTGAAATGTCGAGGGAGATAGAGGAAGCCGAGCAGTAGTATTTTGTTAATTGATGAGATTTGAGATCTATGGCCGATATAGTTGATTTTATTGGGATATGCATTGTTAATTAAGATTGGTCCACACTCATTTAATGCATGGGAAACCAATTTTAATGCATGGATTCAATGTTTAATTAATGACTGTATTGGAGAAGTAAATTAAATGTAATGATGGAAAGATCCATTGGATCTGACCTAACCTAAGATCTATGATATTGATTAAGCAGAAAAAGATTTATCTGACCTAGATGAAGAGGTATATTATAACCTACTATGGTTATTGTTATAGTATCCAAGCAAGGAGAAGTTGAATGCAAAAAGTATTGCATGGTTAATTGACTGATTGGTAAAGACTTAGCAGATAAATTTGAGTAGAGAAGCGAAGTGATTTCTTGATGGATTTCCAAGAAGATCTAAATTTTGAGATGAAAATGGAGGCCACTCAGTGAATTAGCATTAGAGCTGAAATGTGATCTCGATTTGCAAAGTAAGTTGTATGTATCAGATCACACCTGCTGATTACTTTATAACCATTGTATCAGTTCAAATCCTTTACCCAGGTTGACCTAACAGTCATTGTATAAATCCTTTGAACAAGGTGACATTTAGATTGGAATGTTCTATGTCCTCTAACATGGCCACTCCTGACAGGGTGATTAAATCCTTTAACCAGGTCACATTTGACAGTGTGTTTTGTAACCTTTAACAGGGTTGGCTCCTAACAGGGCATCACTTCAGAAGAGTGAAATTTTGATAGCATGTTACTAGTGGTTTTTCCCATACTGGGTTTCCATGTTAAATCATGGTGTCAAAATGTGTGAATGTTATTGTTGTGTTTTACTATTAAGTTTCTACAAGCTTATTTCATTAGTACAATAAACTGCACACTTTTGTTGTTTATTGCTTCTGAGCAGATCTGAGTTGTTGAAGTTGGTTTAAAGTTTTATATGGTCACATCTGGACTTGAGGATAACTGATTCACCCCCCCTCTTAGTTATTCTAAATTCATCCTAACATTTTTGAGGCAGTGACCCCTAGAAAGAAATGGTGATACCCTATGGGCTATGAAGTGAGTTCTAAAGTATTCACCATGCAAGTAGAATATATTCTTGCATCAGAAGTTGATACATCAGAAGAGAGATGGGGAACATATGAGGAGAATTCAGAGAAGGTAAGATAAGAATAGTATAGAGGACAGAGGAAGAGAAAGATTGCTAATCATATTCATGACTGTGGAGTAAAGTTTGGTCTATCTGAGGAAGAACTGAAAGATATTAAGAAGAAGATGGAAGATAGATCCCTTGGAATAGCTACTGGAAACTCTAATGCCCCTTCCACCCCTGAAGTAATTATGGTTGATAACACACCTCCACCACATTAGCAGGAAGAACAAGCGAAGGTAGTTACTCCTAGAGTAACTAGATCTAGTATGTAGAAAAAAGAGAAGAACACAGTTGAAGAAGAGAAGAAAACTGAGAAGAATTAAGCATGGAAACCTGACATTAAAATGCTGGAGAAAGAGAATTTCAACAAGGAAAATTGGTTTCAATTGATAAATATTATGACAGATATGAAGAAGCAGATAAACTAAAAATTGAAGACATTATGATACATGCTTAGCTTCAAGAAGACACTTTTGGAGGTTGAAGGAAGCATACCCTCGGATTTGTATACAAAATTGGAAAGCAGAAAACATTTGGCACAAGTTGAATGTAAGGAAACTTAGGTGTAGAAACAACTTCCTACACTAATCTCTAAAGGAAAGTATTGTACAAATTCTTTTAAATCCTTATAATTTCAGATTCACTAACTACTTTAACAATGATATTGCAGCCATATACCATACATATAGAAAATAGAGAATGACACAATGATTTACCCTAGGAAAAAATTTTGGTAAAAAACCCCAGCACTCCAAAACCTGCACAATGTATTATCTTCAACACAACGGCTACAACACACTTACAATGCAAGTTCTTTTAGGAGACAATCAACACACACAGACAAATCCAGTAGCACTAGATGTACCAACAATACACTCTTTTCCTATATCTATCTGCAACCCTAAAAAATGATTATATCATGCACTTTCCTTTTTAGGGAAACTTCCAAAGATAGCCGTATTAGGATTTTACCATTCTCCGAGAAAATAGGAACCCTAAAACCCCATGATTGTGGAAGAGAGTACAGTACTTAACTTTATCAGTTGCCACAAAAAAAATAATAAGAATAGGAATTATCCAAGGTTGAGACACCTTATTCCTAACATTCTCCCACTTGTCGAACACCTTGTAAGAGCAATAGGAACTAACCGCTATAGGCCAAAAGGCCCATAGACTCCGAACACCATCTGAACTTCACAGTGCTCACTGGTTTTGTTAATGCATCTGCAAAGTTCTTCACACTATCTACCTTCTCCAAATTTACATTTCCATCTTCCACCATATCTCTCACAAAGTGAAACTGCACATCAATGTGCTTTATTCTGGCATGGAAAGTTGGATTCTTTGCAAGGAAAATAGCACTCTGACTATCACACCAAATAGTAATCTATTCTACATCAACACCAACATCAGAACACAATCTCCTAAGCCAAATGGCTTCCTTACAAGCATGATTAGCAGCCATGTACTCAGCTTATGTAGTGGATAAAGCAACCATAGGTTTTTGCTTACTCATCCAACTGATGGCACCACCAAACATAGTGAACACATAAGCACTGGTGGATCTTCTGCTATTAATATCACCTGCCCAATCTGAATCCACAAACCCATGAATACAAATTGAATGCGGAGATCCAGAAGATTTACCATGGTAACATATGGAGTAATCTGATGTACCCCTCAAATATTTGAATACTTGCTTAACTGCATCCCAATGTACCTATCCAGGGTTAGCCATAAACTGACTCAGGACTCCCACTGCTTGGGCAATGTCTGGTCTAGTACAGACCATAGCATACATAAGACTACCAACTGCACTAGCATAAGGTACTCTACTCATGTCCTCCAC
>MU227555.1:1400331-1414620 GCA_018584345.1 Thuja plicata
CAGTTTTGTTTTGTTGGAACACTTAGTATTTTTTTTTGTTAAGTGTTGCCATCAATGCCAAAGGGAGAGATTGTTGGCAAGTGATCAATTTGGGTAATGTGATTCACTTTTTGGTTGTCATTTATGGCAACACATCTAAGTTTAAGATCGATTGTTTTGAAGATAAGTTTTGGTATGTCCAAAATTGACTAAGTACAGAAACAGAGGTACATTATTGTTTTAGATATCGAAGACAGAGATCGATGAATTAAGGCATGCGAGCTTAGTGGAAGACAGTATGGATTATTTCTGACATACACCTAAGATCAATTTGGATTTGGTTAAGTTTATGATAAGTTATAAGGATTTGAAGACTAACAGACAGTAGAGAACAGCAACACAGAGCAGTTGAACATCAGAGAACAGCAACACAAAGCAGTTGGACAACATTGAAGAATAAGGGACTATGGCTTGGACTCCAGGAAATTGAAGTTGTATTTTTTCTATTAATATTCTATACTTTGACTATGCAAGTGCACTGAATATGCATTTGATATTTACTATATTAAATGTAATTTTTATTGAAGGCCGAGTTAGTACTATTTTTAATATTCATACTGAGAGCTGACTTTGAAAAGTTAAAAGATATATATATATATAAGATCTTTTTGGTAAATATTATGTAGTGAAACATTGGGGAAGTGAAGTGTATGCAGTATTTTATCTGGAAGCACAGACATGCAAATGGCAGAGCAGAGAATGGCAGAGCTATAAAGGAACTATCAAAGCATTTGTGATGCTTGTTTTTGTTCATGACTGAGAACCTTTTGTAACAGAATTACATTGTAAGAGTTTTAAGCTCTTTGGCCCCTAACAGGGTGTTGTGAACCTTTAACAGGGTTGTTATTCCTCTAACAAGGAAATGTACTATGTAATATTCAGCTCCTAACAGTGATAGGTCTCCTTACAGGGACATTATACTTTAGTACATGCTTGTGGGTATCATCCCCACCGGGGTTTTTCTTGGCTAGGGTTTCCTCGTAAACAAATCATGGTGTTATGAGTTTTGTATTATTTGTTTATGTTCTTTCCTTTACTGCAATTGTATGGTTAATGTTCAAGTGGTTGAAGAATTTAATTAACTGTTATAATACATATTCACCCCCCTCTCAGTATTATCCAATCCTAACAATAAGACCTCCAAATCTCAAAGTAATTGGACTCGGACCTCCTAGAACCCTAAAAGCCCCAAATTTGGTGTTTCAAACCCTTGTTTTTAGGGCTTTCTAAATATCTATCTTCCAAGCACTATTGGACACAACTAATGGTTTTTTCACCTTGAAATCAACATACCAAAGCATTCCAAAACATAAAATATACCCCTCATTTGACTAGAATGTCTACTGTTATACCCTTGTCATCAAATTCAATGCTTTTTCCATGATTTGATGTTTGTGATCACTTCTTCTTCAGCTTATATGCACACCAAAGCATTAGATTTGTAATTTACATGTTAGATGTGATCATTCCAATAATTTTAGGCCTTTAATTTCATGGAATGATGCCCATCTTTATTGGATTCCAATCAAAAAAATGACTTAAGAACCCTCAGATGGCGACAGTGCTGAACAGTAATTTTGATTAGATTCAAAACAATCCAAGGTTTATATGAATGCCTCCAAGAATGATAAGAAAATAATTATAAATAATCATTCAATAAACTCCTATTGATTATCAATCCATAAAAATTCAAAGCATTACAAAATAATTGCAAGATTGAGAATTTTCTTTTATTCACTGTGACACTCCATACATACAGCACCTCAACCCATACAATGGATTGTCAATTCATTAAAAGACCATTCCTCAACTTCCCCAACCTCTTATGATTGGTTAGAGGGATTATTTTGAGGTTTTTAACTCTAAAACCCAACTTCCCCCCAAAACACCTAACTAGTCATTACTTATTTGAATATTTAAACTTTGAAAATTAACTTAAAACTTATTAAACTTGAAAAAAAAAAAATCCTAAGGCTTTCAAACACCTAGGAGACTTATACTAAGTAATTCTAAACCCCTAAACAACCCTTTGACTCCCATGTAAACTAATGGTCCACTTACAAGAAATTTGGACCTTTAGGCCATGAACAAGCTCTTTACATTGAAATGTCATTTCATGACATTAAAAAACATTAAAGGTTCCAATATTTTGTATTTTGTATTCATACGTGCTTTCTCTATATTCTTTACCCTATGGTTCTCACTAAATGTCTTCCAAGTGTTCATAGTTGTTTTGAATGTCTTTGGTGCCCCTGCACCATATTGCATCAAGAAGTCTTCAAAATTGCAAGAAACCAATCTTTCATTGCTTCAAAACAATGCAGTTTGTACAATCTGAATCTAAAACTTAACCTCTCAAGCTCTCGTGCTTTCTTTCCTTCTAAGGCTTTCATAGACATAAACAAAACTCCCATAACTGATCCCAATCGATTGGGATTCTTCAACATGATAGTATTTTTATTTTTGGACTTTTCCCTCTATGAGGAATATATACACACATGTGTGTATATATACACACACATGTATACACATATACACAACTCTAAATTTTCTTTTTCATGTTTAATTCTATATGACACTTCTATTGACGGGGTTTTGCTGACCGGGTCCGCCAACAGTCATAAGTTGTCACTGGGTTCCGGGGATACCGGCCAACTCCGCCTGCAAAGGTTGTCCGGGGAAATTATGTTCCCTGGGTCTTCAAGCACCTAGGTGTCGAGTCACGACGGTGCGGGGCTCGGTTGGGATAAGTGACTATTTTCAAGGGTGATAGCTAGTTTCTTCAACTCATTACCTCCAGAGATTCAACAAAGTATGGTTTCCCCTAGCATTCTATACTTAGCAAATAAAATGAAAAAGATCCTGCAAGGTTAGAAATACTTCATCTAACTATAGTCATGTTTAAACATTCATAACATCAATAATACTCTGACATACTACACTAAATATCAAAGAAATACATAACCATCAGTTAGAACTTCATCAGTAGCGAGGGACAAGAGGTCGTTAATCTACTTAACATATCAGAGTAGAAGACATAAGGAACGTAAAATATGAAATACCATTAACTCAGAAGCAGAAACACCAACAAAATCATTGCAGATAATTCTTCCTTCTTTATTAATGTCCCTTCCAGCAAGCACAAGTGCGTGATACAATGGTGGCTCCAAGGGAGCATTTAAGTATTGAAACAAAATAATGGAGCATCGAGCTCTGCCACTTAAAATGAGAAATCACTTTTCTATTACTAGGGAAAACAAAATCATCAATTTTGCTGACCCTTGGAAATGGGTCAGTCTGGCTATTTATACAACTCTCTTCTAACCCTAACCCTATTTTACATCATGCTTCAATAAAATACAATATCTGGGGGCCGGTACTACCTGCGCCACCCTACAAAAGACCTTGAGACAGAATAGGTCTGCCATGTCAGAAGAATAAGAAAAGAATATACAACAGAAGAATCAGTCTCGAGAAGAGAGCTAGGAAGGAGAAGGAAGAAAGTAGGTCCCCCGAGGATCGAGGCTACATGCCTCATAAATGGGAAATGCGATGCCCTATCTCCAATGTGCCAGGTGTACCTTTGAGTGGCACCTCAAGAAGACCATCCTGTCAGAAACCTAACTGCTAAGTCAACGCCCCTTGATGTAGCCAACTACCTTCTGACATCCTTTATTAACCGCTTCTGAAAGTGACGGGTTGGCCTCGAGGACTGGGACGCAGATCACTTGAAAGAATACAAAATTTTGGATCTAGGACTCTGGGATCCGGGAACTTACGTCCCAAAAATAATAAAGAATACCCAACGCTTGAGTTCCCCCAGCCTCCAGAGAAATCTCAAGGTTTCTTATTATCGTTGAAAGCCTGGAGGAGGCGGGAAATGCCATCCTCGTCCACATCCTTTATGTTGGCCCTTCAGTACTTGGCCACTTCAATTTGTTCCCCCAGGTCCAAAAAATTTTCTTTAAACTCGTCAGCAAATTTTGCCGCATCATGACCACTAAGTATCATGCGAGTTAATTTTTCCATCTGGGCCCCATCTATCCCCTCCAGGGATTGATACCGAGATTTCATTATTTCATCAAAAATCCCCAAAACTGAATCTTTGAGGGTACATGTATCTGTGCTAAGGGGATCATCCCTAGAAGTCTTTATCACAAAAGACTTATATAAATTATAAGAATACTTCACAACATTTACCTTGTCTTGCAGGGACCCTACCAGTTGCTTGATTACCTCCAATGTGAGGTCAAGTCTGCAGTACTGGGTTCTGACAAAATTGAATGACTCATTCCCCAGAATTTTAGATTCAGAAATCATATCTTCTCCCAGAGTAAGGAACTCTTCAAGCTCCACCTTCCATGCCTGGTAATTCTTGGCATCACCCTCCCATAGGCCGATAAGAGTCTCCGCCTAGTGAATGACCTGTCAGGCCGTGTATAAATCTGGGAGGGTGGCCACCAATAAATGTTGGGTGTTTCCTATCTGCAGGGCGACCCACTCGTCCACTACCTGGGCTTTCTTCTTCATTACTCACAGGGAGTCTATGTCACTCTACGGTAGATCTTTAGAAGTGGAGGCCTCTGGAGGAGTGGCACTGATGGGATGAGCCAGCTCAGTGAGCAACCCCATAAGTTTTGCGTTCTTTTCTTTTTCCGCTTTGAGCCTCTAGGCCTCGTTTTCATATCGGGCCTCCACTACCCTTGCTACCTCCTTCAGCAGGTCCACCTCGCCCTACTTTCCCCTCTTTCCTAGTGATACCTCTGCAACATTATAGTCTCCGGGTTCTGCGGTTGCTTCATCGGCGTCTGGGGGAGGTGTTGCCAACATGGCAACTATTTCTCTGCCCAGCCCAATTCGAAGAGTATGAACTGTCTGAGCTTTCTTGGCCTCTGGCGGGGCCTGGACTTGGGCCATCATTTCAGCCAGGGAGAGAGGAATAGTGGGGGTGGACTGAGCTTTTCTTTTCCTGCTCTCTATCAGCCACTGAGGTGGGAGGGGTGGCCTTCCTGCCATAATTTGTTCTCTTGATTCTTCCCCAGTATCCTGCGGCTGTCGTTCCTTAGTAGCATGGACCTCATTCATTCCTCTCCCTACAACTTCTTCTGTAGCAACATTCTCTTCATCAACCTCCATCTCCTCAACCTTGTCCTCTATATCTATTACTTGGTCTGGACTTTGGCAGGCTTCCTCGGGGATTTCTTCTTCAAGCGGCTCTTCTTCTACTACTGGGGCTTCTTTCTCTATCAACACCTCTTTTGGTAGTAGGGGAGGTGTTGGGCCAAGATTTAGAGTTTGGGCCGCTGTAATCACCTACCCAAAGGTTGCTCCCGGGAGTGGCCCTTGGAATGTGGCGGCTGGGGTTACGGTTATTCTTGAAGGTCTGGTTCGCCCAGTGGATGCCATTTTTTTACCTTGCTTTCATTGGTCCACTCCCGGACCTTGCATTGCTTGAGCCCGGGAGACCATCTTTAGCTCTGTCTCTTTCTCTTCCACCTGCCTCTCTTGTTCTGCCCCCGGGACCTCTGCCTCTTTTTGCGTATTGTCCCCCTGCAAGTTTCTGAACTCGTCGATCGCAAATACATCATCAAATTCCTCTTACAGAGGAGGACTGGCTAGGACTTCTCCAGGCTCCATTTCCTTCTCCGGCTCCGGGGATCTAGAGGAGAGGATTTCTACTTGTTGGGGTCAGGATGCTCCCAGCTCCAGCTCTGCCTTAGGTTTCTTCCTAGGCTTCTTCTTTCTCTGGGTAACCAAAGGTGGCCCTGCATCTCTTATTACTTCCACCTCCATGGGATCCACCCCCATTGCCCTTACCATTAAGGTTGCCAATGGTGGGGAGGAGGAGGGACGAAGTGGCCCGGCCATGAACGGTGGAGTGGCCAGCCTCATTATTAATTGCTCCCTCATCTGCTGGGAGGCTGCCACTGATTGTTTTGTTTTCTCTATGATGGGGACTTCTTGCGCAGGAGGGGTGGTATCTATCCCTTTTCCTTTATCTGTTCCCTGCAAAGAAGTCCTGGCCCCCGGAGTCATCTTAGGTACCGGCTGTGGAGTTAATTTTGGCCCCGACTGGGCTGCTCAGTGGGTACTCTCAGGGCACACCTTCTTAAAATAGGCATGGCTTTTCTTGACCACCTCTCGAGTGAAGTCTTCAATTGTGGGTCCTTCCTGGGTGTCCTAGTTTACTGGTGGGAGAGCCCTTGTATCGATCCCCTTTGCCTTATACTGGGAATCAACAGTGGGAGCGGCGTCTAAGAAGTCTACCGGGAACCTCCAGAGCTTCAACTTCTGCATCATGCCAGCCATCATTCTAATGTAGTGCCTACTGCATACCTCCACATCATCCTAGCAGTCTACCCAAAATTCATCCATGTGGATATGATGGGGCTCTGAAGCCCAAGGCAGTGCCATTGCAATCCTTCCATGCGGATCAAAATTTTTCCGCGCTAGATAAAATTCCTGCAAGTTATAACTTTTCAGCTCATTGTTTGCCTCCTTTGCGGTGGCCAGACTGCATGTGTAGTTCCCATAGGTTATTGGGAACGGGATGTTGGGGATCTTTTTGAGGGCAAAGAGGGCATGCACCTCCATCATTTTCCTGTAGTACTCCAAGAGCACGATCTTGTCCCCACAGTGTTTGGGCAATAAGTAGGGTTTCCCGGAGAAGCCGGTGACCCTAATGTAGGTGTGCTATTAGAATTAAATATAATAATATACATAACTATGGACCAAATTCATCTCCTCTGAGGATAGGCGGTATCTAGCATCCCGAGTGGGTGTAAGCATATGGTAATAAACAAACGCGTCATTTACCCAGCAAAAACTAGGGAAGCTCGCCTCCCATTGGACTTGTGGGAAATGGTCCCACGGTGTATTCTGTCCTGGGCTGATCCCAAGAACACCGTTTGTAAGTAGGTCGTGGGCGTGGGGCATCTGCTATGCTAGGGCCTAGAAAACATAAGAAGACATATAGAATTTCTTCTTCCTGTTTAGCTGTTGGAACTGGGAGTCGACGTGGTTGGAGATTATTGTCGCCAAGTTGAAGTATCCTCCCTTGGTGGAGATGTTGAGGAGGGAGTAGTACATCCATCAAGAAAACTCTTGGGTGGAGGGCTTCCCAAAGACCCGGGCTAATGCTATCATCCCCATCTAGATGCTCTCCTTGAACTCAGAGCAGGAAATCTCTATCATCATTCTTTTAGGATCCCTCTTTGGGGCCTTGAGCCAGTGGGTATTCATATATACCTAGGCAGCATCCTCCAGCTATGTAAACTGGGCCAAGGCATTAGTCCTTGTAACCACCAAGGCCTTATCAAATTGTGGGATTCCCAGGCTTGCCTGGAATGTGACTGGGTCGAGGGATACTAGAGGAGTGGGGTATCCCGTTGGTTCTGTGGCCGTGAGAATTATAGCCTGAAAAAAAGAATTGTAGTTGGTGGCCAATGTTAAGATAAGCTCTGGAGATTGCACAGGGCACGAGAAATAATCCGCCCTGAGGATTTCAGAGTTTCCGACGTTGATCGCCAGCTGATCTCCAGCCTGTCGCTGGATGTGCATTATTTTCACCAAGGCATGCATCTCTGGCCATGTTCTGATGCTGGTGTCGATGATAATTTTGACCTTGGACTCAATCTTTGAGCCCATGATGACATTGTCCTACACAAATTTCATTGTCAGGGGCATCTTCTCCAGGGCCTTCTCCATCTTGGATTTTACTGCTGCCCTGGTTTCTGCTGCGGAAGGTAGCTCCAGACTTCCAGGTGGAGAAGATGCAGATGCTTCAGACATGTTTTGGAAATAAACTTTGGGAACCTACAAGGCAAAGCGACCATCAGAATGCATTTATCAAAATAAATATTCTGGGGTCCAAAGATCTTACCACCATAATGCTCATTTTTCCTGAAAAGTTAGTTTCATTTAAAATAACCGAAAAACAAACACATCATATAAATTTTAGATTTTCATTAAACATCCGAGTCTGAGGGGGTTTTATCACACTTGGTAAAGACACAAGATGGATGATGGTAGGAGACCCGAAGCCCAGAGAAGTGACCGTTGGTGATGTCATGTAAAAAGGCAAGTCATCAAGCCCACATGGGCGCCACGTGCGTAGGTATTAAATGGAAGTTATGGCGATGACGGTGGAACCAACTATCCGAATGAATGAAAAGTGAAGGCCACTTGGCTGGAATTGATTGTGCGCATGGGACATAAATGAGGGTCTGACTAGTTTTATGGAGGAGAGAGAAAACTGCCTGTTTGAAACCAGCCGAGAGCCAAGTTTCAAACAGGTGATTTTCTGCCATGAAGCGAGTTCACAGGCAAAAACCAGCAATACAGGTGACTCAACCATCTTTTCAAGCCACCTGGAAGGATATACATAAAGGTTAAAGGATATACACATAGAAACAAAGGGATATACAAAGACTATATACAAATATACACACATATTCACAAATATATAACGCAAAATGATGTCTGTAGGAAAACCAGACAAGGCAGAGACATATATACAATATTTACATATCCTACTAACTGACCACCTCTATGTAGAGAGCAGACAACCCTCTGGCAGAGCTGACCCACCAACGGGCGACAGAACCAGAAAATAGAAAACAGACGAAACAAGGACGACAAACAAACAAGACAAAAGAAACCAAACAAAACAGAAGAAAACCAGAGAGGCAGGAACGGAAAGACCAACCTGAGAATGCAGAAGGTGAAGGAAGGGAGTTACCGTGGGAGCTCTGCAATAGCTTTAGCTTGCCAGACGGTCACAATTACCATCACGAAGCACTCGCAATTGCCTGAAAATGACTGAAAATGTTGAGCGTTGTTTATCACTAACTCTCTGCAAATTACTCTGTTAATCGCTTTGAAATTGCTCTGTTAATCACTCTGAGTGCTCAAAGGTTTTAATTGCGGTAAATATAAAAGTGACAGATAAGTTCTATTTATACCCGGGGTAAAAAGGTAATCCTCCTCCTTCCGGCAATCTCTGAACAAGCAAAGCTTTGGACCCTGGGCCCGGGGATTCCCCGCAATGATATCCTTGAGAACATCGGGGTGAAGAATCCCAGAGTCTGGAGTCTGATTCCCAATGAAGGATAACCTCCAGGACCGGAGTCCCGGAGATGAAAACCAAACAAAAAAAACACACAATGGGGAAGAAAACCCCAGAGAAAGAAAATAGAAGGGAAAAAGGAAAAGGCAAAGCCGTAGGCAAAAACAAACAAAAAGAAAAAAAAAGGCGGACCCAACATTTTGCACACAAAATGTAGGGACTCGGATGCAGGGCATAACAAATGGTGACTATCTAGGACAAATGCCTTAGCACATTTGAGAACTATAGAATCTCTGGTTAGCAAAACTAGAACAGGCCGCTTCCTGAAGTGCCTGACAGACAAAGAGCAACATATCTAAGAGAATCCAACCACACAGGAATTAGTCTGTAGTCCTTCATTAGTGGTGTTGTGTGTGCTTTGGAAGGAAATCAAGCCGATGACCTCTGGGAGGAGTAGAGAAGAGGAACTAATTACATCAAACCAGTCATCATTTTTCTCGCTTCCCCCGGAGAGCAGAGTTTTATCCCGCTTTTCCTTTTTTGTTATTTTGTTTGTTTCTAGGTGGGGAAGGTGATACTTCTTTCACCATTAAGCTTAAGCTTAGCTAATTTTAATGGCGGTACTCCTTTCACCTATCCACATGCACTTAGATGTTTGAAGAGGGGATAAAGCTCCGGACCCAGAGAGAATTCTTTAAAGTTTCAGACCTGGGTCAACCAATTAGTACAACTGATCTACCCTCGGCATGTCTGATTACTTGTTCCTTATATTACTTGTGTTCACTGATTGCCAGACTCCCAGAGACAACACCTGATGGAGATTGCTCAAAAAGTGCCATAACCTGTGAAATAACCCTGGAGACTGGGCTGACTCCACCATGCTAAAGATAGATTCTAAAGTTCACCATGCCATAGACATCATACCGAAAACTAGAGTTTATGCAAAGCATTCCAATTCCTACAAGACAGAACAAAACGCCAGGACCCAGTATGAAAACCGAAAGTGAAAACAAAAACAACAAAAGAGGACTGCCCCAAAGGACAGCCGACAAAGCTATTTAAAAGATGGGGTACCTCACAATGAGGCACTTAGAAGAAATATTAATAAGAGGAAGGCTTTACATATAATACAACTTTGGACCAACTTACCCTACTCGAAGTAGTGTTTGAGAAACTACCCATTAACAGGCAATGCGATCGGTTCACCAGTCAGGGTGCTAAGGCGGTAAGTATTTGCCCCGTAGATTTCTGAGATGAGATATGGTCTAAGCTAGAGCCGTTGGAACTTGGTATGCTTTCCTTTTTTCTCCTGGGCTTTGTCCCACAAGAGGACCAGATCTGAAATCTAAAAAGCTTTCTATTGGGCTCTTCTGTCAAACCATCATTTTACCACTGCTTGATGACGCGCAAAATGTTCAAGGGTTGCGTCTCACTGTTCTTCCATCCGCACCAGATTTAAGAGATGAATCTCCATGATGTTGTCCTTGTTGCTAAATTCCTACATAAAATGTAAGACTGGGATCTGTAAGTTGACTGGGAATACAGGGTTCTGACCATAAACCATATGGAATGGGGATGTTCCCAAGGTGGCCTTAATACGAATGTGATCCACCCAGAGGGCGAATTTCAACTTTTGATGCCAATCCCAGGGATTCTGTTCTAGCAGGTGTTTGATTACTTCAAGTAAATTTTTATTCGTTGATTCAGCAACGCCTTTTCCAATGAAGTCAAATGCCCACTAGGCAAAGGGTCTAGCCTCGTAGACTGGTTGTAAAGGAATAGATGGGTTACGCTCATGGTGTGCCATGGTTTGGAAAGTATGGCATTTCCTAACATGAGTGTAAATGTCCTTGAATATACAGGGCCAATAATATTCAGCCTGAAGGATCTGATGGGCAGTGGCGTCGGCTGAGCCATGCCCGGTTCCAAATTGTCTGTGAAATTTGTTAATCACTTTCACAGCTTGATCTCTGTCAATGCACCGGAGGTACACTACCTCGTAGTTTCTGTGATAAAGTGCAGATTTTTTGATCATGAAGTGAGCGCTTTTCATCTGCAAGGCACGACATTTGTGGGGAGGTAATCCCTCTGGGTATTTATTATTTAGCAGAAAATACACCAAATCGGTATACCATGGGTCTTGAGTAATGGACTCCACTGTGTAAGTTTGACATTCTATGCAGGGAGCCTCTTCTGCCATCGCTCGACTTAGTCCCTAGCCCTGGACTATCTTCATGGGCTGCATTTCTAAGTCATACTTCTGGAGGATGGCCATCCATTTCCCCTATCTCTCACCCAATTCACTCTACATCAGCAAAGACTTGACAGCCTAGTTCAGAATGATAGCATGTACATTGCTCCAGAGAATATAATGCCAGAATTTCTTCACAGTGTGAACTAGAGAAAAGGCCTAATTTTCTAGTGATGAATATCAGACTTTGGCATTCTTGAAGGGGGAACTCATGAAAGCTATTGGTCGTTCTTCCCCTTCAACCCTTTGGGTCAATACTGCCACGGCAGAATGCGGTGAGGCAAAGGAGTAAATATAAAATGGAAGAAAATAGTCTGGACTAGCCAGGACGGGTGCTTCCGTTATTGTCTGTTTAATCTAGATGAATGCCCACTTTTCTTTAGGACTCCACTCAATTTTGGTATCCTTCTTCATCATCTCGTTGAGCAGTTTGACTATCTCTGTGAATCCTGTGATGAACCACCGTACGAAGTTGATATTTTTGAAGAAGGATCACATCTCTTTCTTGCTGCTAGGCATTTGTAAGTTTAGCAATGCTTCAACTCTATCAGGGTCTATGGATATACCCTTCTCAGAGATGATATGCCTGAGAAACTTCCCCTCGGTGACCCCGAATATGCACTAATTGGAGTTGAGGGATACTCCATACCGATAACATCTCTCACAGATCTGAGTGAGATGGGCAGCATGGTCACGCCTGTCCTGGGAAAAGATGGTCAAATCATCCATGTAGATGATTATGCACCGGTTCACAAGGCCTTCAAATACAATGTCCATAGCCTTTTGAAATATAGCCCCTGCATTGATCAAACCAAAGGGCATTCTCCTGTACGCAAATGTTCCCCACTTGGTAGTAAATGATGTTTTCTCTCTGTCTTCATACTTGACCATGACCTGGTTATATCCCAAGTATCCATCCAAGAAGGACATCATTTGGGATCCATTCACTATCTGCAACACCTCATCCAGCGAAGGGAGAGGGTGATTATCTCTCTTGGAGGCCTTGTTCAAGTTTTATAAATCCATGCAAAGGTGGATCTCCCCGTTCTTCTTCCTCACAGGGACCAGGTTGGCAACCCACGTAGTGTGCCAGATTGGAAATATTATCCAGGCTGACAGTAGTTTCTCTACCTCTTGACGAATTAGAGGCTCTATCAGGGGGTTGACTGGTCTTGGCTTTTGCCGGAAGGGCTTAGCATCAGGTTTCAGGGGAATAGTATGGGTCATGATGGATGTGTCATATGTTTTCAAGTCTTCATAACTATAGGCAATTACGTCAATGTATTCTCGAAGAACTGTGAGAATCTTCTCCTTTTCCTCAGGGGAACAGGAGGTACCAATGTGAATAATCTTTTCCTCACCGAGCTGGCTGATGTTAACATTTTCAAACTTTCCTCCCTCAGAGGAGGATGACACCTTCTCACGGGCCTGAGGGTCTGAGTCAAAGATTGTTCCAATGCAACCATCCCCTTTGGGATGGTGTTAGTAGGTAAGTCCATGATCCCATCGTCTTCATCACCCTGGACAGTATTGTCATGGTCTCGTTCCTCTACTATCTAGTTTTCAAAGATGCTAACATTCGCCATGAAGGCCAAGATGTGTTGATCGTCCTCAAAAACTTGAAATTGGGTGACATTATCTAGAATGGATGGGGTGGGGACCATCTCAACTAAAAATCTCCAAAGTTTCGAGCCAGCCATTGGCTCAAGTGTGCTGGCAGAAATGGCAAGGGCATCCGGGACATAGTTCTGTCGCTGGGGAATGAGGTCAATACCGAAGGCATCGAAATCTTCAATAAGGCTCCAAGCCCGGTTGTAGTATGTGGCCATCCTTTTTTTGTGACATGTGTATTGGCTCTGGACTTGTTTAACAATCAACTCTGAATCACCCAGAGCCTAGAGGTGGGTGATACCTTTCCTTAGTGCAAATAAGAGTCCAAGGACCAAAGCCTCATACTCTGTGACATTGTTTGTGCAGTTAAACTACAGTCTGTAGGACACGAGGAAGGACTTCCCTCGCGGGTTGATTAGTTCTACCCCAGCCCCACAGCCTTGTTTGGATTAGGACCCATCAAACTTGAGCGTCCATAAGTCATTGTTCGTAATCTGGGGCTGGGGAGGGGGAGTAGTCTTTGGACTATTGTTGGGAGACTTGGGGGTTCCCTTTTGGACTACCGGTGTGGGGGTAGAATTTACCTCCAGAGGTGTTTAGATTTGGGATTCTCAGGGAGATGGAACCAAAGGAGTGCATCCTGTAGAAACACTAGGCCCCGGGGAATCAGTTATATGTTGTTTATTTCAGAGGGTATCAAGGTGCCGGTTAGCGATCAAAAGACATGGCCCACACTTGAGTTCTGAATGTTTTTGGTAGTGTACTCGGCACCAAGTGCCAGATAGGAGTGTGGTGAGGGTTGCGGTGGTACCTTGAGAGTCATTCTCAACTCTCATATTTTCTTCTAGGTCTTGGGCTCTTTGCAGCACGACAGGATCCTCTCTGGAGATGAAATTGATTGTTAAAATTTCAAAGGGTCGGTACTGTATGCACCCTAAAATGGTCGCCTAGACTTTGGGCCCCATTTCTCAATTTATCAAATCCCTGAATCAATATTTTCAAATATCAGCAATATCAATTATATCAATTTCCTTGATCAAATCATAATCAATTCAATATTTCCTAAGGTTTGAGCCTTATTTAATTTAAAAGAGAAAAAAATAAAAATAAAAATGTTATTTAATTAAGAGAACATGCTCTCTTTTAATTAATTAAAAAATCTCTTTTAATTAAATAATAAAATCACTTTATCCAAAGCCTTTATTTAATTAAAAGGAATTTCCTCCTCTTTTATTTAAATAAAAAAATCCCCACTTTTCTTCTTATCCTATGTTGCACAAATAAAGCATTATTCTTATTTTATAAAAAGGGAAAAAACACT